>CM034154.1:640395054-640995054 GCA_019776745.2 Taxus chinensis | reverse complement strand
AATACACAATTCGAAGTAGCAACTCAAACTCTTCATGAAAATTATGTTGATAGCCAAAGATATCCCAAATAACTCCAAGCGACTATTTATGTTTTTTCATGGCAGACAACTCGATGCAAAGTCCCCAAATGGGATGACCCACTTTAGCATTTTAATTTATTTTAATAAAGTAATACCTTACTTTATTTCAATGAAGTAATACTTTTATTATTTTTTATTATTTAACTTTATCTTTTAAAGTCACTTTTTAAATACTAATAAAATATAAGTGCTTATAATTAATTTATTTTCCCTTTTACCACCCCATTAGCCCATGGGAAAATACTGGATAGGCTAAGCGTCTTCTGGATGATCTGTTTCGAGAAGGGGACATGATAGTCTGCCCTTCCCAAAATTGCTTGCCCTCAAGCAATTGCAAACCTAGATGCCCAAGTGTCACTGTGCCAATGTGATGAATCAAACTGTAATGCTCATGTAATCCAGATCATGTACCTGTTAAGTGATAAACAAAATGGGGCCAACAAGTGCAACATTCTCCCAACTCCATTACCCTCAACAATTGTATGCAATCTTTGCAATTTAGGACACAATCCGGCAATCAAGAGTGTATCTGATATGAGTCCTCTAAGAGTCTCCTTCCAATCCCAAAAGGTATTAGACAAAGAATGCAATTCAATCTCAAGATGCTCTTTTTTCTAGTCGACAATGCATGAAAATATCCATAAGTTCCCACAAGACCAACAACTGCCATATGCGCATATTCATCCGGGGATCGAAGAGATCATGGTAGATCATGTTCACCAAGGAATGACCCAAAATTGTCACCACCCCCGCGTTTTTGTTGCACCTCTTGGTTCTTCTCATGTGATGGAGAATTTGGAACACTTATTTGAGCTTCATGATCCAACTTGTAAGTTCCCATGACTTCCTTAAAGAGATTGCAATGTATTCCTTCCAAAAATAGAGTCCAAAACACCTTGTGTAAGGACTGGAAATGAATTAGAACAGTCATAATTCACTTGAAACTTTACCCAACTGTGTACCCTGGTGGCTGGAAATGATGAAATGTAATAGCTGGGAATGATGACGAATGGAAGAGTTTGCCACTGACGTGTCAGGCTGCGAATAACAGCAGAAATTACAGTTTCCCCAGCAACATTACTATGCAATGTAGCATGATCAGGTTGGGTCTACGACATCTTCAGTCAGTCTGGATTTCTTTTGCAGCATATCAGAGTTACTTGACTGGCTAAAAGCAGGACTTGAATTAGAAATCCCAAATTCAGAGCATATCATTAAAGCAAGACAGTTAATGCATCCATGTTGTGCTTTCAATACTTCATCTCTTATCACAAGTGAAGTACAAATGGCATACAGGCATGCTTTCAGCTTCAGTATATCCCTAGAAAGGGTAGCATGCTTCAAGCACTCTTCAATGAGTGGCAACATGATCTCAGAATGAACCTTGCCACTAATCTCAGTTTCAAACTTGCGAATGTCTTCAAACTCAAACAGATGACACATCCTGTTTATCAGAAGAACAGTAATGCAATCTTCCTTCTTAGTGTTGACAACTTGATTTTCATGTTGTCTAGTAGTGGTGGAAAATTCCCCATAGAGTTTCCGTGAATGCATATCATCAAAAGCCTTCAAAATTATCTGTTTTATCCCAGATTCAAGTATTGGACATATTCTATCCTTGTTCAAAATGACACCATCAGCTAGCACATATTTCCTACCCTTCATGTTTCCATCTAGAATGTTACCAGCAAATGTATTTTTGGCATAATCTACAATGATTGAAAATTTCCAATCATGATGAATGACAAAAATAGTATAAAAAACAGTCATTCTAGAAAAATTATGAGCAACTAAATGCTTTTTCCTTTCAACATTATAACCTTGGATTTTCCTTTCCCACCTTTGTGGTTCATCATTCAAATCATGCTGAACCAAGAAGAGCTTCAAGCCATTGCAATCTTTCTCAACCACACCTCTATCACTAAACCAAGTGATGTCTGAATTTTATCAAAACATACTTGATAGCAAGAATCTGTGTGTCAAAAATAGAGAAACTGTTTTCTGAATCTTTCAACTTTATGCCCTCTATCTTAATGAAGTTTCCCCTTTTGATTAATATGGCCTTAATATCTTCTTTTGGGACACCACATCCTACCACAAATGGTCGTGAGAAAACTGAAATTGAAAATACAAGACATGTGATGATTACCTTCTTGAGTTTATTAAAAACTTTTGGTATTCTATCCATCCATGCAAAAGTTTCTTTCTTTGTCATGTTGGTTAAGGGTGCTGCTGTATGTGAAGATCCCTTAACAAACCTTCTATCATGGCTGCATAAACTAGAAAATATCCTGCATATAGTTAGTGTGATAGGGAGTGCCCAAACTTGAAAATTCTGAATCCTCCTTTGATCCATCCATGCTATGCTACACATCAAAATATCATAAAAATTTATCAAAACAAACAGTCTCAGTTGACTACTGAATATCTGATTCACCATGAATTGGTATGCAGCAAGAGCATTAATCAAATTGCATGGTATGATCAAGAACTCAATGTGTCCAGTAAAGCATCTGAAAGTTGTCTTGTGCACACCTCCGTTACAAACAGAAATCTGATGGTGGCTAGATCTCAAATCAGCCTTTGAGAAATGGGGTGTAATAATGGCATGCTTGCGACCAACGTTCAACTCTATGGCATGTTGGAAACCTCTATTTAATAGCAATCTTGGGGACATATTATTGAACACCAAACCATGTTGTATTGGAAGCATTTGAATATCAACATAAAGACTATGTTGCTTACCAAAAGATGAAATAGTTTCCATGCTCTCCACCATAAAGCAACTTGCTGTCCAAGCAACTTGGATTTGAGAGAAAAGATCCTCTTTCCATTTTGTAACCGTCAAAAGATCACCTGGATCCCATATACAAAATCAATCTTGAATCAAAGAGTCCACTTGCCCCATATTGCACATTGTATCCTTTACTCTATCGCCCATTTTAGCATGCTTTTCATGAGAACAAGAATTTTCCAATGACATAGGATGAAGCAACAAATCTGAATTATGATCATTATTTTCATACCTTAGACTGCCAACAAGGAGCTCGCCCTTTGGAAATTCGAAGGATGGTTCATGTTCCCCCATGGTTTACTTCTTTTCAGTATCTTGTAACTTTGATTTTTCTTTTGTATCATGCTCCATTAATGCAATTTCTTCCTTGACCTTTGGAGGTTCTGCTGTATGTAACACTTTTTTTGATTCTTCATCTGACAACATTTCTCCATGTCCTTTGCCTAGACAACTATGGTTTGTCTCCCAAGGTTCTTTGCTGTCTCTTTCTAAGAGTTCTTGTTCAATTCAAATATCATTTCTGTTGTTAAGTATGGTTTCAACTTTTCTTCACATTGATCAACCACACTTTTATCTAGTGCACTCACTGCCGATGAAACTTCCCGCTTCTTTCTCACATTGGCCAATAAAATTGTTAGAAGTGGTAGGTAAATATCATCACTCTCATTCATAGTCAATGACATAGTTGTTTGCATTGATGCAGCAACATTTTCTACATGAATCTGATGAACAATAACAATGAAATGTTTAAACATTTGAAGAATAAGATCGTCACATTCAAGATCTAACATTAGAACACAAGATCTAATTTTTTGCCATAGTTTCTAGAATTGTAACCCTCTTAGCAAAAGAAGGATTTTGGATGCCCTCTAGACATTAAAAACTTTCAACAATTAATTGAAATACCTCCGTCATGGTGTTGTTGCTATACTGATTTTCAGGAGCTGTTATTCTTGTAATTTCACTATTACAAGTGATAACTACGAGTTTCACATCTAGATTTGGGTGTCTCAAAAGCTTGGGTTTATCCAAACGAATCAATGATGGATTTATTGCCCAAAACATAGACTCAAAATTTGACTGTCTTACCATGGTTGAACAGTTTGTCACTTCCTCCAAAATATTGAGTAGAATATTTTTTGAATGAGGTGGCTGCTCAAGTTTCTTCCTTGCTCTGCAAAGCTTTATTCCCAAATCATCTTAACTCATTAACTCCATGATTCATAGGCTATGCATCAGATAGTATCCTCAAAAATATTAATTCTTCCCATAGATGGCGAGATCATTAGCTCTGATACCACTGTAATTCCATTTTTTAGACGAAAATAACAAAGATCCAGATTTCTAGCAAACCCTTATGGAAAAATGACAATAATTTGTTTTTTATGTAAACCCTCAAATTAAAAATTACGCAGGTCTGGAAATTATTGGTAAATCATAAGAAAATATAGATTTTTACATAATAAATGACAACCACGAATATAATTGTAATATCAAAATCTGAATTTTTGCACCAAAAAACCGAATTTTTATTAATTTATTTTCACTCAAGAAATCAGAAAAATACAGCTGACCATATGCATCAATTTTACTCCCAAAGAACACTCCGGTTGGAAAGATGAAGCCAAATGATGTCGCTGCAACTTGGAACCATAGAAATTTGCCCAATGTTGATGCTCTAATGTAATGTCCCAAAACGATAGCAAAACTTGTGAATTCAATAACTTGCAAAAGACTCCAAATTTCTAGGCAAATGATAGCTCAACCTGAAGCTTGAAAAATAGACTTTCTAATGAATCCAAAATCATAATTTTTCAATGGCGGGAAAATATCCAAAACAGATTTGCAATTCTGGAACAGTGTAGATAAACCCTAGCCGTAAGTGAACACTGGAAATATAATTTTGCCCCACTTAGGAAAGGCCCAAAAACACCTCAAAACTGATCAAACACTTCAGCTCTGATCTCTCCTTGCATTTAGCTTGAAATTGGTCTTCAACAATTGCTGGAAAATTATTGGAAAATCAGCCAACTCCTTGATATGCAATGGAAACCCCTATGTGAAGAATCCTCTCAACTAGAGGAAGGGTTTTCGTCCTTCTTTAGAACTCTTGGAGGGTTTTCATCCTCAAGGGTGGAGATGCAAGCAAATTGCTCAACATGCAAATTTAAAAATTAGAGAATAAACAAATGATATCTCTCCAAACAAGTTCACTTGCTTAAATAAAAGAACAGGGCCCAAATGGCCACTTTCACATCCAATTAGATTTTTCCCCTTATTTAAAACTTTCCCCCACTTGCTTTTCTCTCCTAGGCAAGTCACATTTTTCCTTTGAATAAATAACATTTGTTAATGCCTTTTTCTATTTTTAATTTATTATTAAGTTCATAATAATTCATTATAAGTGCTTTATAATATAGATATATATATATATATATATATATATATATATATATATATATATATATATATATATATTGAACTTTATAATAAAATATCATAACTTAAGTCCCCCTTGTGTTCGTTTCTTAGCCGCTAGGAAGACATAATGGGCTAAGGGTCTTCGACTGGGAAGGGGATATTACAATCCTCCTTTCCCAAAATTGCTTGCCCTCAAGCAATTGCAACTTGTTTGTCTAAGTGCCATGCACAATAGACAAAACATGCTGTAGTGATCCAAAATCCTTACACTTGTACCAATCAAATGAGAGAGCTCTTGCCAAAATATGTAGCTCTCATAATGCCCACAATCATGAAATTGGAACAGAGGATCCATGTGCTTCATTTTACAATTTGCATTACCATACTCATGAATAACACAAATCTGAAATGGTTTACTCTGCAGCAATAAATATGACCCATTATTATGCTCTTCATACCTTGGAGTATCATCAGTATCCTCATCATCCTTTGTCTTTATAATAACTTGACTTTTATTTATCAATTCCGTAGCAACCTTGTCCACAATGGGCTGAATGTCATCACGATAAAACTGCTATAATAACATAGTATGAAGATGATGCAATGAATCCTTGCTATTGCTAACCTCCTTGTAAAGAAGATCATCAAAATGTTTACCTTCAGCTGTTGATTTGGAAACCTTCAAAACATCATCGCACCTATTGTCTAAGTCACCAGGTTCGTATTCGTGTTCGGCGAGGATAAATTTTGACAAATAATCGTCAACTGATAAAGTTCGGGAAAAAATTCGTCAATAAGTTCGAATTATATAAATCCACATTTTTAAAATTATTTTATAAATTTATATCAATTTAGTCACAAATAAAATATTAACTATTATTTTAATCTATTGGTAATTTAGTGTTGTTTATCAACTAAAATTGCAAATATTTTAGAAAACATTAAAAACAAAGCTTAAAAAATTAAAAGTAATCGTAATCTATAGAAATAATATTATTGTTAAGTTATTAATATTAGTTATCTATTAATCTTAGTGTATAGAAATAATAATATTATTTAATAACTATTAAATAATCATTATTATAGTATTACTATTAATATTATTTATTAACTAATAGTCTAATATTATAATTTTATTTATTAACTAAATTGAAAATGGATTGAATTTGTTAAAAAGCAAAACTTAAAAAATTAGAAGTATCAAATAGTTATAATTTAAATATTTAACGTTTAACTTGTTTTATTGAATTTGGAATTATGCATTTATAACTCATAAGTAATTTTTTTAATATAATTTTAAAAACAAAGATTTAACCTAAAAATTAAACCAAAAAACTTTAACGCAACCTAAAAACTTCAACAGAGAAATACTTGGCAGTGTTGGTGTGAGGCAACAGGGTTGATAGAGATTCAGAGAACAATTGATAATGGTGGCAGTTTATAGTTGAATCGTGGCAGTGCACACCTCAACAGTTAGAATCGTGGCAAAGCAAACACGAACATGGCAGTAGTTGTTTACACTGAGAAAATACGAAAATGGCGGCAACAATTTACACTTGATAGGGCTGATTTGAGGCTGAGTGATGATCAAGCAGCGATTCACTAGGTAGAGTTTCTCACAAGTGGCACACAACTTAGTGATTTTTGTAGGGTTTTATTAAATTCCTAACAAAATCAAATATTCGAATTTTTTCACCGAATTTCAATGAATTTTCACCGATTCCTTTGAATTCGCCAGATTTCGAACTCCATGGATTAAATGCGTCGAACTTTGTGACATAGCCTATTGTGACTCATGATTTCAGACACAACACAAGGATCAAAACTCTTCACAATTTCATGCCCATCAATACTATAGCTTGGTAATTCCATCCCATATGACAATGACTCATTGTTATGTGCCTTTGGAATTGAAACATCTTTTTCAACTTTGCATTCAACAACCAGTGTTTGTTCCTCACTAATGTAATTATTTTGCTCATTAGGAGTCGTACCTTTTTTTATCGAAGCCTCTTCGTCTTCACTTTGCATGGTGGAATACTCTATGGGCTGATTTCTCTCCAATTTTTGCACGGTAATTTTCTCCTGTGGATATCTTCTATTTTTCTTTGTACCGTTGCTATCTTTGAACTCACATAAATCTTCGAAGGTCAACATAGCTCTTTACCTTGAAACTGAGTGTTGCATACTCTTTTCTCCATGTCTCCATGTCGTCATCCTCAACTGGTTGTTCCTCCTTGGTTCTAAAAATCTGATGTGGAGGCTTGGTTGTTGTTCTAATTGGTCCATTAGAGCTTTCCTCACCATTGTTGCCTTGATTTCCTTGAAAGTTTGGTTTGAAAGTACTCATCCCCTGAATAGATCTTCTCAAATCAGCCATGGCTCCTAATACGGAGTCTCTTAGATCCCTCTGAGCATCCAACCAACAGGTTTGAAATTCTCTGTGGCCTCTAGTGATTGCTTCATTTAGATAACTTATTAGTAGGAGGAACTCTCCTATCATGCCCTTCCATGGTCACCTTTCTTTATCTTAAGATCTGATTTTTTCTTTCACAGGCTGGGAGAATCATTGCTCTGATACCACTGTAATGTTCCCAAATGGACATATTTCAACCCCAAGTGGATTTCCCGCAATTCCCACTAGGGTCAAATCTGATTAATCCAAAAAGCCAAAAAATCTCAATTGTTATCAACCTGAAATTTAGAATGAAATTAGGCCACAAATTAAATATTTTCCAGAAAACCCTACTTTGCTGCCCTAGGCCAGCGATTTAGCAAATATAGCTTTTTCCACCTCAAAATAGCTCCAAAATTTATGAAATTTTGTTTGCAAGTAGATAATGAATAATCAGAATAAGATCTTCAATCAGATTTGAAAAATATTAATTTTGGAATTTATTAGGGCCAAAAACGCAACAGAATTTGTAAATTCAATAACTTGCAAAATACTCCAAATTTCTGGGCTAATGATAGCTCAAATTGAAGCTTGAAAAATAAACTTTCCAATGAACCCAAAAATCAGAATTTTTCAATGGCGGGAAGGCCTCCAAAGTGGATCTGCAATTCTGGAACAATGTAGATAAACCTTAGCTATAAGTGAAAGCTGGAAATACAATTTTGCCCCACTTAGGAAAGACACAAAAACACATCAAAACTGATCAAACACTTCAGATTCGATCTCTCCTTGAACTTAGCTTGAAATTGGTCTTCAACAACTACTGGAAAACTACTGAAAAATCAGCTAACTCCTTGATATGCAATGGAAACCCTTGTGTGGAGAATCCTCTCAACTAGAAGAAGGGTTTTCGTCTTTCTCTAGAACTCTTGGAGGGTTTTCGTCCTCAAGAGTGGAGATGCAAGCAAAATGCTCAACATGCGAATCTGAAAATTAGAGTATAAACAAGTGATCTCTCTCCAAGAAAGTTCACTTGCTTAAATAGAAGAATAGGGCCCAAATGGCCACTCTAACTTCCAATCAGAATTTTCCCCTCATTTAATACTTTCCCCCACTTGTTTTTCTCTCCTAGGCAAGTCACATTTTTCCCTTGAATAAATAACACTTGGTAATGCCTTTTTGCCTTCTTTTTTTAATTTGTTATGGAGTTCATATTAATTTATTATAAGTGCTTTATAATATTTTATTTTATTTTTTGCACTTTATAATAAAATATCATAACTTAAGTCTCCCCTGTGTTTGTTCCTTAGCTGTTGGGGAGACATAATGGGCTAAGGGTCTTCGACTGGGAAGGGGATAGTACTTCTAAATGTTGGTTTGAAATCCCAAAGGGGTACATCAGCCATCAATGGCTGCCTGGAAATGTGATGCAACCCTCTCCTAATGTCAAAAAACGTGCCCTAGCTGGTATCCCTGACTTGATTGCAAATATGAAATTAAAAATGTTGCCCTAGCTGATTTTGGTAGTCGGATCTCCCATGTAGATTTTAATTTCTGATATTGAAGCTCAATGGCAACCCTTGAATGGAGATACCCTAGTAGATTGGAGGGTTTCTGTCCTCAAATCTGATTCCAATGGAGGGTTTTTGTCCTCAAGCACAAGAGGGTTTTTGTCCTTGAATACACAAGTCGAATGAGCAACTCAAAATATTCATGAAAATTATGTTGATAGCCAAAGATGTTCTAAATGACCCTATTTATGTTTTTTCATGGCTCACAACTTGATGCAAAGTCTCCAAATGGGACGACACACTTCAGCATTTTAATTTATTTTAATAAAGTAATACTCAACTTTATTTCAATAAAATAATGCCTATATATATTTATTTTAACTTTATCTTTATAAAGTCATTTATTAAATTACTAATGCTTATAATTAAAATTACATTGCACTTAATTTAAATTATTAATTTATTTTCCCTTTTTCCACCCCAGTAGCCCATGGGAAAATACCGAATAGGCTAAGGGTCTTCTGGATGACCGGTTTTGAAAAGGGTACATGACATTTTACTTGTTTGTTTAACATAATATTAACTTTCAAATTTGCAAGTATAACTCAAACTATAATTTGAAACTCTATTAACATTGCCATTAAAGGACAGCGACAATTCAAGTGAATGCTGAGGATTAAAAGAAGCCATACCTATAAATAGGATAATTTGAAACGCTTTGAAAGATGAACACTCTTACTTTTCAGAAGAAAGAAGGAAATTGTATTACTGTCCATGAGCGACCAAAGTAAACCAATGCGACTTGAAAGTAGAGCGAACTTAAATAGCAAGAGAGTAAAAAATGAATTTCGACATAAAAGAAACTAGATGCTACCAGCTAAAACGAAATTGAATTTTTTTTGAAAGGGCTTTAATCTAAAATGGATTAAATAATTAAGGGGAATTTGTTGCTGTGTGTCGGCAAGCATGTTACTTTCAAAGTATATACCCACCAAGTGCATTGCGTGATAACGGTATGAAACCTCGTTGAAATATGTGAAAAGGGTGGGGGTAAAATCTATCAATCTTAATGGCAGATCTGATCATACTCTCGAGTCTCAAATAAAAAGACTGTTGTTTGAAGAAGCAAAAAGCTATAGGTATGCAAGAAATGCAGAATAGCTTTTTTTGACTTAAATTAAATTAGCTAGATATATGGTGTGGTAGGACCGCATACCGTAGTCTCTACCAATTTGATGATGGATGGGAAGAACTATCCTTAGATTGCTCCTTTTTTAATCTAAGTAGTGATAGAGAACCATACATTGATGTGATTCTCCTGGCCTCTATAATAACAATTCCCTAAAATTCGGATTTAAACGAGAAAATTCCGAGCAGAAAGAGGGCAGCTAATCTCAAAGAACAAAAAGATTGGCTACCCAAATAAAAAGGTGGTATTTTGCTCTTACTTGGTTATTACAATGATGAACACCAAGAAAAACTGTCAAAAAGAGCAAAGGGTGTAGCAAAAGAATGTACTAGAAAGTTTAAGAGAGAATGCTTGAGAAATCCCTTCTTATCCCTGTCATCCCAGTTAATTATTCTCCTCCGAATTCATCGCCCTTTGTAAGTTTGTCATACACACTAATGGTCAACCTTTTTACTGATCTGTATATGTAGGTTTTTCGTTATTCCTCTTTGGGAAATGTTCTTCTTCTGGGGGATTTTAGTCTGGACGCCTATATATGCTCTCATGGAGGACAGGCTTTGTCTTCAAAAGGGACCCTTAAGAGTTTGGTTTAGAAACTTTGGCTGATGGGATAACCCTGTCAAGGATTATGGGAGACATCTTCAGTTGGGGAAGTTGCATCGTCTTTGCCTTGTTTCCCTGATTCAAAAAAAATTACTTGCTTCCACGATGGTGTTGCATATGCAAGGTGGATTATATTCTTTCCAGCAGGTCTTTGATTTCCCACATTGGTGATTTTCTTCCCTCTCATCAGCTCACTCTTGCTATTCATGCTGATTTGTCTTTCACTATCTATGTGGCTCTATGGTCCTCCAATAGCCCCCATACCATCATCTACTTTGATGCTTGGTATGGTATGCCATTGATTGTCTTACCTTTGCTAGATTTTGGATGACTACTGTTCTCTCTACAGCCATATCCAAGTAGATTTTTTTATCTCATGTCCTCTGGTAGCCAGCCCTTGACACTTCCCCCCCACAGTTTAAAATTGTATTTGACCGCGTCCTCATATAATTAATAATTAAGGTAAATCTATGCATCAAAGGCTAATTTTGTCCAAGTTCATGATCCTACATCCATGCCCTCCTTGAATAGATTATTTTCGTTTCCTACAACAAAAGAAACATATGTTTCTTTCATTGAGGTGACATGAGTTCTGTGATGCCTTTACCATTCCTCAAAAACCTTTTGGTCTGCTCTCCTGTTGAGGAAAACTCCTTTAGGTTATCCATCCCCAGATTGAGGTTTCCCATGCAAGCATCTTTAGTATTCAATATCAGCCCAATATCAATATCTCCTCTCCTTGCCTGCCTTTCATTTATATGTGCTTCTTGTCTTAATGAGGTAGTGTTTTTGGGGTTCCCCCTCTTGGTTTTAGCACATCATATGACCCATTCATAAATCAGGAGATAGTTCATTCCCAAATAACTCCAAGACTATAATGATTGGGCTTTTACATTTTCCAAACTTTAGGCTATAGCACGGGACTTAAATCTAGACTATTGACCATATTTTCACTCTTGACCATATTTTCACTCTTCGAGGTTGAGGAGGCTTGTCAACCATTCTCCAAAGTATTACTTCCTTTTGTAGACTTGGAGTGCTTTTGATTCTCTCCCAGACATTTGCTTTTCCAGCAGCTGTGTGATACTAGTGTACTAATTCTTTCATTACTGCCATCAAGAGGCTCTATGAGACATTTTTTGGCCAATTTTGGACTCCCCACAGTCCCTCAAGTAGGGATACTCTCTCCTATCTATTTTTTTCTGTATTTGGAAAGTGGCTAGTCATAGAGTGAAGAGTAGGGCAGGCTTCAGGAGAGGCTTCTAGAATCTAGACTATTGACCATATTTTCACTCTTCGAGGTTGAGGAGGCTTGTCAACCGTTCTCTAAAGTATTACTTCCTTTTGTAGACTTAGGAATGCTTTTGATTCTCTCCCAGACATTTGCTTTTCCAGAAGCTGTGTGATACTAGTGCTCTAATTCTTTGATTACTGCCATTATGAGGCTCTATGAGACATTTGTTGGCCAATTTTGGACTCCCCACAGTCTCTCAGGTATCGATGCTCCCTCTCTATTTTTTCAGTATTTACATTGATGATTTCGATGAGTTTCTCTAGCAGATTACTCATGTTGATGATGGTTTTATGCTCATCATGTTTTGATTGCTATGTTGCTTTTTGCTAATGCTTTACTCACTGTCTTTTTCAACGGTTTGCAGAGATACTAAAACCCTTGCACTTTTTTTGAACTTTTCCAGCTTGTGGTGAATGTTAGTAAAATTAAGGTTATTGGCTTCAACACATCCAATGGTGCTCTTTCTAGATTTCAATATTCTAATCTTTTAAAAATTTCAAACCTGAATTCCAGGCCACACTCATTCTTTTTGCAGCTTTGTTGGTGTTTGTCATGGCGTTGCTTGTACTTAGCATTTGCCCACTGTAGAATAGTTTGAACTTGTTGCTAACTGTGCTCAATGAACTTAACAGCTTTGTCAACTTCCTTTTGAGCTGAGGGAGTTGTTGCTATTGATGGCTGTGTAGGATAAGCTACATTGATGGGTGCCAGTGGTTGGAAGCCCAAACAAACCTGAAAAGGGCTGTGTGCAGTAGAGTTGTGCAAAGATTTGTTGTAACTGTGTTGAATGAAAAGAAGGTTTTTATCCCATGTGTGTTGCTTTAATGATTTCTACATTCTGAGAAGATGTATGATCATCCTAGTTTATGAATTTGATGGAGTGCAGTAGACTTGTTCAACTTTGTGCTCATCAGAGACCAAAGTGCTTTCCAAAAGCTCCCCAAAAACCATGTGTGCCTATCAGAGATGATAGTTTTTTGTAATTCAAAGTACAATTTGGTTGTTTTTAGAGTGGAAAAAGATTTCTTACAATGTGTGAAAATTGCGATTGTAGAGAATCCATCTACTACTACATAAACACAATCATTACCATGCTAGGTGGTAAGATAGCTTGAGGGGCAATCCATGGAAATAGATTGCCACAGTCTCGTTGAAAGCGGTAGAGGTGCATACATTCCTCGATTCTTGTTGACTGGCTTAGCAATTGCACAAGCGATACGAGGCCTGAATCACCTGATGTATTTGGCAACATCTGACCTGAGGTGGGCTAAAGCCTAAAAGTACTTTTGTAGCAATGTAAAGGTCTTTTCCACTGCAAAGTTTACTACAACCTTGTTGAAGTGGGCTTCCCATATTAGAGTTTGTCTCTCTTCCTTGTGCAGTTTTACCAAGCTAATATAGGAGTCCATCCTGCAAGTAGAAATTTTGAACTGATTTACTGTTGAGCAAGTTGCAACAGATTTTTTGGAAGTCTGAATCAGATGGATACAATTATGACCAAGTGTTAACTTCATGTCCACGTGCGTCAAGCACAATGAGGAGAGCTTGAACTGGTGGTCGGCTCAAACAATCAACTACTAGATTGGTACTTACTTTCATATGCTTGATGTCAAGATGGAACTGATGAAACCAAGAATGTTTCTGATGCCGCTCTTACTTCAACTTGTTTTGAGTCTGCAAGAATTGAAGCAACTTGTAATTTGTGTGGATCACAGTCTCGTTTCCCAACATATAATGCTTCCAATGCTTACATGCTTGAAGAATGGCGTAAAGCCTATGATCATAATGTTGGATAGTTCCTTACTGGCGCATTGAAAATTTCACTGTGTTAAGCAACTGGGTGACCATGTTGAGCAAAGACTGCTCCAAGTGCATGATGGTAATGGCATACATGAGTCTCTATCTTGAATGGTTGTTAGAGATCAAGTACTGTGAGTATTGATGTGGAACGGAGTCTGCATTTCAAATCTTCGAATGCTTTCTGTTGTGCAGTTGACTAGATGAAGGCTGCTCTGGCACCACCTTTCGTAATCTAATTCAATGTCTAAGTGATGTGATAAAAACCAAGTACAAACTCCTCTACAGATTTGCTAATCCCAAGAAGTTTCGAAACTCTGTTAGATTCTTTGGTGTAGGCCATTCTTGGATTGCACAGATCTTGGTCGGGACCACATAAATTCCTTGTGTGGCTACTATTTATTGCAGATGCTTTATGCCCTCCATGGCAAATGAACATCTCTCCATGTTAGCATATAGCACTTGTTGATTATGGTGGAAGTGTTCATCCCATGTTTTGTTGAAGATTAGGATGCCATCATGGTAGACTACAACAAACAAATATGTCTTTCATCATTTGCACGACTGTTCCAAGTGTGTTAGTCAGGCCAAAGGGCATAACCAACCATGGTAGACTACAGCAAAAAAATATGTCTTTCATCATTTGCAGATTAGGATGCCATCATGGTAGACTACAACAAACAAATATGTCTTTCATCATTTGCATGACTGTTCCAAGTGTGTTAGTCAGGCCAAAGGGCATAACCAACCACTCAAATAAATCTTCCTTGGGTTTGAAGGTTGTCTTCTAGATGTTTTTTAAGGTTCAACGATAATTTGATGATACCCAGACTTAAGATGGATTTTGGTGAAGAATTTTGCATTGTGGAGCTGGTCTAGTAGGTCCTCAATCCTTGGAAGACGATAGTGGTTCTTCACTATGATCTTGTTGAGAGCTCTATAATTGATGCAAACCTCCATTTGCTGTGCTTTTTTGAAAGCGCAATTGGGCTGCTGGGCTTGATGTGTCCTTTATGCACAAGCTGATGGATCTTCCAATTGATTTCTTTGTTCTCGAAAAATGATCTGCGGTATAAAGATGCATTAGGAAGAGGTTATCCTAGAATCAAATCAACCACATGTTTTATCGCACAACATGTAGGCATTTCTTTAGGCGACTAAAAAGTATCTTTGTATTCATCCAACACGGTGTGCAACTGCTGCAAATTTGTTGAATGGACAACGGTATAAGTTTGTGCCGCAAAGACGCTCTTCTATTCAGATCTGTCCATCAGGTGTACAAAGTTCTTGCTAGAGTTGACTAGGTTCTTGCATTGCTTGGCACTAATGAGAGATCTTGGGAACTACTTCCGGTATGAGGTGTCTCATATTACCAACATCTATGATCACATTTCTAGGTTTTTCCTTGTAAATTCCACGTCGATGGTAAAGATAAGGTTGCCCAAGTAAAACATCACATAACTCTAATGGCGCAACATCGCAAAGTACTGCATCTTGAAACGGCTTGATTTTGTACACCAAGTGACATTGTTGAGTAACTTGTTTCTCAAATCCGAGCTAAACCGTCCAATTGAGTATGGTTGAGGGTGAGGTGTTAGTGGCGAGTTCAGTATGTGAACTACTTTAGGAGAAATCAAGTTCTTTTGACATCCATTGTCAATGATAAAGTGTACTGGTTGTTCCTTGACCCACATATGAGAATGGAAGATATGTTCTACTTCATCCAAATTACCCACATATGAGAATGGAACATATGTTCTATTTCCTTCAAATCTGAATTGGATGAATAAGTAATGTTGGTTGTACCTACCATAGCACTAGGCTCAAATTCCATGACTCGCTTGCCCAGTGCTGTAGTCTTAGTACACGCTGCTTCAAGTTGTGCAAGTAGAGTCTTCTTAGTGTGGCATTCATCTGTGGAGTGTGTGCTAGAATTACGAATTGTACACCACTTGATAATCTTGAATTGCCTACTTCGTCCATTTAATGATATCACTTTATTTTGAGGATGGCGTGAAGAGCCATTCCCTTGTTTAGGATTCTACTCCATTCTAGGCTAGGAAATCTCTGATCGCAATTTATCCCAAGACTTGGATTATGCTATCTTAGAATTTTGCTTGGCTTTTGCTTCGAATTTGTAAGCAAATTTGTAGGCTTCTCCTAAAGAGGAGGTCTACAGAAAATCCATGTCAGATTTGATAATGGTCTCAAGCCCTACTTATTATTCAAGATGGCATTTTGTTCAGATTCTTGAATATTCAATTTTGTGGCTAGAGTATGAAAGGTGTCTGTATATTCTTGAATAGATTGATCACAACCATGGTGCAATTATGCAAACTTGATGTACAGTCATCATAGTTTCTGACTAGGTAATAGGTGCTTTTGAGTGCTTCAACAAAACCATTCCATGTGTGTGTAGAAGAGTTAAGAGTTTTCATCATCCTCATGTGCAATACATTAGTTATTCCCTTATTTCTTTACATATAAAGAAACTTTCAAAAGAACAAATGTAATATTTTCTCTATCAGATAATTGATTCACTGTGTATTATGAACAAACAAGGTTAAGCCAATTATCTAGGGCATCTGCATCTATTTAGCCTTCAAACATAAGGATGTCTAGATTGACTTGTACATTATATGGTATGTGACCACCAAAAGTCACCATGGAGGAGTTGGATTGGGAGTAGCGTTCACATGCTTGAGAAGTTGAGCGAAATGATCAACAGTACTTACTCTCACATGCATGGTGTTCTTCCAATTCTTCTCATTATTTTGTAAAGCATCCTCTGTATCATTTTCTTGAACATATTTAAAGTTGGAGTTTGTGAATTTGTTCAGCCTTCTGAGGATACGAAGGAAGGTATGATGAAAGCTCACGGGTTTCAAGTCCTAACTTCCTGTAATCAGACGTCGTATGAGTGAGCATTCAATTAAAGAGAAAATTCGGATGAAACTTCAATACCATTAGGATATGATTAAGTGAGTATATGCTCTGATACCATTGATCTGGGGCCCAGGAGGAGACCTAGTGGACAAGACTCTAAGTGAGGATCTAGATTTGTTATTCTGGAAAATATATTATGAATAATGGAGGCCGAAGGATGTATCAAAGTTCTTATGCCACAAGGAAAGAACAAAGAAGACAATTGACACCATGTGTAGAATTGTAATTGCAAAGTTATATTATACACAGTCCTATACAAGATCCCAAAGGTTGGATGTAGGATGTTATGTATTCCTTATTCTCTGCTTATTCCTATCTAGAAAGAATAAAAGAATGCATTGATATACAAAGGAGGAAGATAAAACATTGGTTAGTCCATTACGATGGTTGGTGACAACTGCTTCATATCTAATCATCAGTCAGTCATCTTTAGATGACATTACTGCAATGCTGCATGGTACAGTGTTGATACTGCAGGAGCTGTGTGGCATCATAGAGGAGTTAGGACTCGTGGTATACATACAAGTGCACAGTATGATGCTGGCCAGAGGTGAAATCAGATGATGGGGAGCAACGCTGTATTCTGCAAATCATTTTGTAGTCTCAAACTCTCCTGGATCAACTGTATACACACACACTTTAAACTTCCTCTACAAATTGTTGTGGCTTCAATTGGGCCCCCTTTAGCACGGTGGAAGCAAATGTTTTAATCTCATCTATGGGGCCAACTTCAGTTCTGAATTGACTATGGTTGGTTGGAGGTGCCAACTGTTCATTACCTTTTGCTGCTAAAGATATTTCTCTGAAGTTGTTCACATAAATTTCAAAGCACCATTGCATTGTCTTTGGTGGTTAGAACTCTTACTATTCATTCTCTTACCATCCCAATTCTGATTTCTATGTCATAAACTCAGTCACCAGGTTTTCCCGATTTTGTTGCAAAAATATGAAAATTGATGAATTGTTAGGAGGCCCATTAAATTTTCCCAAATTTGATTCTTTGTTCATTTATCCACCGAAGTCTCTTGGGGCCAGCATGAGGTCACAGGTGGCTCATGGTTATGTGGCATTTAATATCTAGAACGCATGTATAGTTTCCTGGGTGCAGCAAATGGGTGAGCAAAATTATGAAATTTCCTCTGAGCTATTTGTAGGTTTACAATTCATTTTGTTATTTTATAACCAAAAAACTCCTCATCTGTATAACTTATCTGCATATCACTTAATGGCTGCAGGGTTCTGAAAACAGTCTTTCTAATATCCATAGATGGCATTGTTTCAGGGGCATTCCTTTGTGATATTCAGAGTTTCTTGTGTGTTTGCCAGTGGTATTTCATTTGTCTCCACGAATGCTCTCCACCATGTGCTCAGCATAAAAATATGTTGTAATCTTATATTTACGTTTTCTAAGCTCATTGTAAAGCCTTAGCTTATAAAATTATGGTTCTCAGTTAAATGTTATTCATAATTAGGATATTCTTTCTTGGGTTATTGAAAAGTACATGTTATAAAATATAATATCTACATATGTTTTCTGGTTATTAACTTCTATAATGATTTTATGCGAGGCAGGTTAAAATTTTACGTTATATTAAAATATTTATGTTGATAGGGGGGAACGTGCGATGGCAGCCAGGGGGTGGTGGTGGTGGAAATGTAATAATGTGAGATGTTAATAAAAATGGTCAATCTTAAATTTGACGTCCATTTGACTGTCATAGGGAAGCTTTTTTCTTATTTGGAAAAGGCAATTGAAAAATTGCGATATCTTAGGCATACAGTGGAAAGATGTTTTCAAGCCCAACTAGAGGTAGAAGTTAGATTGAGGTCCTCTACCACCAATTAGTGGACAATTTGCAGAAAAAGGTGATGGATTTGTTAATCAGTGGGTTTTTTCAGATACATGTTTTTAAGATATCTGTTCTAGTTATGTACTGAGTGTGACTTACATGTTTAAATAGTAAAAATTATGCTACATTATACATTATAAATAATTTATTTATTAAAACTCTGTTACAAAGATTTCTTTCGGATATTGCAAGTTTCTTTTTATCTTGAAGTTGAAGGCAAATTTTATCATAATTTATTCACCTCTTCAATTTTCAAATTTATGGTCACCCAATCCGCAACTGAGTTAAAGCAAGTGACTTAGGTTTAAAAACTACTTTCTGAGGCTGGACGAGGCTGTAACTGGAAGTAATAACAGATAGGTTGAAATAGTTCTCGGGTCTGGTGTAGGCTAACATGGGGAGGACTTAGAATAATAGATCATGAAAACAAGCCTAGAGTTAAACTGCTTTTTTTATTGACTGATATGGACTCCGCAACCAAGGATAGTTTCTTCAGATGAATGTAGTGGACAAAATTACATAAATTTAAACCATATCATAAAAATGTGTAATGAAATCTTCCAAAGAGTAGCGAAGTATGCTGAAATGAGGAAGCATTAACAGAATATCAGTAGCAACAGAAGTTTTATTGATAATTAAATTTTAACAGATAAGAAGACTCACAAGATCAACCTAAATATGGAAGAGGCATTGGACATTTTAATTTTTTAAAGCAAAATCCCACAATATCTTAAACCCTTCTTTTTCATTTACTGCTAAGAAGGAAGTGAATGACTTCCCATCTGAACATTATGATTTACAACATAAACATTGATCCTTCTTAGGACGCGGGGTCATTAGTATGTAAGATGATTTAACCCTATCAATTTGTAATTTTTACCATCTAAACTACCAGTATTTACGAGATGTTTCTCATTTTAACACATTTAATGGGGGGTTTTGTTATCCATGTTTTAGCATAGATATGGAGATTTTACATTATTAATTTATTAGCTTAATCTTCTTCTGATTTCAGGGTTTTTTTCCATTTAAGTTTGCACATTGTATACATCAAGAGATTATTTTTGCCACAAGGGGACAATCTTGTCTTATGCAAATTCTTGGTTAATTGGCATTTTATTTCAAGTTTTTGCTTATGTTTTCATGATCAGATTCTGAGCATTGTAAATTCACTTCTTTTGAATTATGTAGAAAATTAATTAGGAGAAGAAAAGCTTTGATTGCTTTATTTCTTATGGATCTGCATTAAATATTTCCAAAATGTCCAGATTTCTTCAAATGCTTGGTCATTTCCTTTGTAATATCAAATATTTATTTCCCCATTAACATGGTTTGAGTAGAGAGTAGTTCATATTTATTCAAATTCAAGGTCATTTCCTTAGGAATATTAATCATTTATTTTATCATTAACATGGTTTGAGTATGGAGTTGATTGCACAGGTTTGAGGAGGCTGAGTATGACTGTACTGAAGCCATAAAATTTGGGACGATCGGTATGTAAAAGCATACTCTCGACGTGGGTACAGCTAGGAAGGAACGTTGGGAATCTTGTAGATGCCATAGAAGGTAAGTATACATGCTCCAGTTGTTGGGAAATGAATTTTTAGAGCAGGTTTTCATCGTCTATCGTCTTGTCAGTCGATTTCTTATGTTTTCTGATTCTAAGTATAAAATTTGCGACCACAGACTTTGAGTTTGCACTAAGGCTAGAGCCAGAGAATAAGGAGCTCAAGAAACAATATCTAGAAAGTAGAGCATTGTATGAGAAGGTAAAATTGTAACCACATAAGCATCTATTATCTATTCTTTTCAATCTTATATGTTTTTAATTAATTATGTTATCAATGTTTTACCATTTATCTTTCTTGTATTCTATCATTCTTAGCTTTCTTTCTCATTGACTCCACCATTCTTTAATTAAACATTATGTGTGATATAATTGTACAAAACTTCACTCTTGCAGTTAACTTATTTGCAGATTGGAAGGTCAATGAATTTCTATGTTTCCGTTATGTTCTATTCATTGAATGATTTCTGCAAGTGATAAACAGTGCTAAGAAAAGAACAGTGATATTTACGATAAGCAGGATTTGAGGGGATGCAATAGGTGTGGTGGTCAATGCTTGGGAGTAGATCTGATACGGTGCATGAATACATTGTAATGAAATAACTAGATAGTTAAACAAAATCAAAAGAAGAGATTGCTCTTTGGAAGATCTCACTAGAGGAACAACAGCAGCAACTCACAATAATAAGCAGAAATAGAGCAGATGAACATGATATGAATGAAAATAGACCATAATACAAGAATACGTGACTGAACCACTTCAAAGGGGAAACCTCCAACAACCTTACAATAACAGAATTTGTAATGTAATGTTCAATATCCTATCACCACCTCCTATATTTGTCATTATTTGGCTATGGGATTCCATAATTCGCTTAGGGCCTTATAATATTGGCAATATGCAAATCTAGAGATTTATCAAAAGATGAAATCAAAGGCTAAGCACACGCCTGGGTTGGCCACACATATCCCGATATACACCATAGGTTAAGGGGTGTAGCATGCCCCCTCTCCTTCAAACAAGCATTGTCCTCAATATTGACTCTCGTTGGATGCTTCTTCAAGAATGCTTCATATTTCCATGCAACATGTTGCATCCTCACCGGGCAGGTTCTTCCACTTAATAAGATTCTCTGTGATCACCCTTGTCTGCAACCTCTTGGTGCATGTCTGAACAATGTCCTTAGGCTCCAATATGATCTATCCTTCCTCATCATGTTCTAGTAACTCTGTTTGAGTTGGAATACTTTGTCCCATGACTTTCTTTCAAACAAGAAACATGGAAGACTAGATGTATTTTCACTGAATGAGGGTATGTTCCAATTTGTATTCCATGCTGCCAATCTTCTGCAAAATCTGATAAGGACCATAATACTTAGGTGAAAGTTTATTATCCACCCTCTGCTGTTTCAAGGGCATTTTCTTATAATGAGTGCACTCATGGAAAAACCAAATCCCCTACTTCAAAATGTCTTTCATTTCAGTGTTGGTTAGCTTGCTGTTTCATTCAGTTATGCTCCATTGTCAAGTTCTCTCAGAGACTAGAGAGTACCTCGTGTTAGTAATGAACTTGCTCTTTTGAATGCTCTAACCCTTGGCCTTAATTTTAAGGATGAGGTGTTGGATTGTGGATGGTAACCATAGAATGCCATACACGGAGATATTTTGGACAAAGTATAGAAAGAATTGTTATACCACCCTTATGTTGGTGGCAGCTAGCTAACCCATCTGTCATGTTTATCAGAAGCCAAAACACTAAGATAACCCTCCAAGAATTTGTTGACCACGTCAATTTTCCCATTAGATTAGGAGATGATATGATGAGCTGTGAACTAAGTACCTAAACATGAGAATACATTTCACAAAAAAATATTGTTAAAGATGGGATCACAATCACTTAACGACAATCTCTGGGGGCCCATGTAGCTTTTGAATGGCCTTCATGAAGCAACTGCCACTATACTTGTTACGAACGGAATGTGACAAGACATAAAAATGGGCATATTTTGTGGGTCTATCCACGACAACTGTCATGACATTTTTCCCTTCAGACTTTGGGGATCCTATAAAGAAATATTTGAAAACCTTCAGCCACCTCTCAATAGGAATAGATAGAGGCTACAAAAGGCCCAATGTCTTAATTGTCGCGCCCTTGTTTTGCGGACACATGAAACATTATGCCACAAATTTCTGCGCTTCCACTTTGAGCCCTTCCCAAAAAAAATCCTGCTTAATCCTATGATTTGTCTTCAAGAAGTTTGGATGTCCACCTACTAGAGAAAAATGGAGCTCTTCAAGGACCCTAATGCTCAAGGTTCAAGTTCTTGCACATGAACAACATATCCTTGTACCATAGATAGTCTCCTTTCCACACAATTTTTGTGACACCCTCAAATCTTGCTAGAGCTTTTGAATGACATCCTACATATCTGTGTCATTCTTCAATTCTAAAACTTCCCCATCCACCCAATTGGCATATAATATGGACATGGCACACAACAATGTCTTATCAGATTCATCCCTCTTAGATAGTGCATCAACCACTACATTCTCCTTCCCTTTCTTGTAGACAATCTCAAAGTTATATCCCAACATCTTCGTGACCAAATTTTGTTATTCCTTTGACGACAACTGTTGTTTGAAGAAGTATGTTAGACTATCATAATGTGTCTTTACCTTTTAGTGTCTTCCCATTAGATTCGACATCACTTGTTTGACCACATGAAGGATAGCCATCATTTCCTTCTCATAAATGGGCTTTAACAAATTCTTGCCTTTGAATTGGTGACTCTCAAATGCAATGGGTCCCCACTTGCATGGGTCCACTCATACCATACCCTGAAGTATCACATTCAACCATGAAGGTCTTGGAAAAATTTGGAGTAGCTAGAATTAGAATTGTGCACATGGCCTCCTTTAGCTTCTCAAATGCACCCGTGTTTGTCTCATTGTAATATCCCCTTCTTTGACCCTTAGCCCAATTCTGTTTCCCGACGGCTAAGGGAGGAATAAGAGGGAAACTTAGTCATAATGAATTAACCATAAAGTGCATCATAAAATATTATCATAAAACACTTTAGTAATTTATTAATGACAAAGTGAAAAAAGAAATAGAAAAATAAAAGAAAAGTGACAATAAAATTAGAAAAAGAAGTCACTTTTATTTATTTTTCCCAAGGAAAATGCGACTCATGTAGGAGAGGGAAAAAGGCCATATAAAAAAATAAATGAGGGAAAAGAAATGAGATTGGTGGACTTGGGTGGCAAAAAAGCCAAGATTTGTTATAACAGCAAGTCGATTTGCAAGGGAAAACATCTCTTTTTGTTTATGATAATTTTCATTTGTGGTATAAGCTTGCATGCTTTCCATAAAAACTCTAAAGGACGAAAACCCTTTGAAGTTGGCTTTAGAGGACGAAAACTCTCTTAAGCTTTAGAGAGAAGAACAAAAACTCTTCTTTCTTTTGAGAGGGAGCTCCATTCAGGGGTTTCCATTGAATTTCAAGGTTCTATTTGTGTTTTCCAGCAGTGTTGAAGGCTGATTTGCAGATTTGGTATAGATTTGGGCTAGGGTTTGTAGGAGGATAATTGTTGCTGTGATCCCCCTTTATTTTCCAGCTTTTTCATAATGGCTTGACCCCTATAGAGAGCTGTTTGGAGTGATCTAGTGCTTGTTATGATCAGATCTGAGTTGCTGTTCGTAAATCAGATTTTTGGAGAATAGATTAGTCACTTTGCATAATTTTTGGGCCAAGGAATTTGTATTTTCAGCTGTGTCTGTGCGCTGTGCAACTGCAGATTTATAATAAATATTTCAGCCTTCTATTTGGATCAAATCAGGTATTTCTCAAGTGTTTTTCCAATAATAAAATCAACTGATCTATTTTTGATAATAAAAGAGTTGTTTTACTTCAGTTTTGCATGATTTTCATACATAGAACAAGTCGCACTTCCCATTAATAATTCAGATCTGCATTATAAATTTTTTGTATATCTTCTACAACTTCCTGTTTTGGTTGGGATTTGCGGATAATCCGTTTGGGGTTAGAAAAATGTCCATTTGGGACATTACACTTATTCCAACGGAAGGAGTTCTTCAATAAAATTGTAAGTGGTGCTACTATGCTGTCATAACTCTATACAAATATGCAATAGTAACCCATAAGCCGTAAGAGGCCCCATAGGTTCTTGAGGGTTTTAGTCATTTTACTATCTACCATGGCCTTGATCTTGTGAGGGTCAACTTTGATACCTTCATGAGAGACAATGTGACCCAAGTTTTCCACGTCCTTGACTCCAAAAGCACACTTGGAAGGCTTTACATAAAGTTTTTGACTGTTTGGGAGTTTTCAAAACTTGATTCACATGATGCAGGTGTTGCTCCTATGTTTTGTTGTAAATTAAGATATCATCAAAGAACACTAAGATGTTATTTTATAGAAATGGCCTAAAGACAAAGTTCATCAAACTTTGAAATGTAGATGATACATTTCCGAGGCCAAATGCCATCACCAAAAATTCGTACTGGCCTTCATGTGTCTAGAACATTGTCTTATGAATATCCCCACCTTTGATTCTGATTTGATGATACCCTCAGTGAAGATCTAGATTTGTAAAATAAACAACACCATATAACTCATCTAGCAAATCATCAATTATTGGAATAAGAAACTTATCTTTGAGAGTGAACTTTTTGAAATCTTTGTAGTATGCACACTTGTGCCAATTGTTATCCTTCATACACACCATCACCAGTAGAGAGGAATAAGCATGATGACCATGGGAGATAATACTTGCTTCAAACACCTTCTCAATTTCACTCTAATGCACATACGGATACTTGTAAGGTCTAATGTTTTGTGCTTGGCTTCTTGGTGCTAATTGAATGGCATGATCATAATCTCTTTTGAGGGGCAATGTTTTCACCGTATCCCCAAAAACTACTTATTACCCATTTACAATTCCATGTAGATCTGGCAGTGTAGTGACTCGTGACTGTTGTGCTTCTAATGAAAACGTTTGTGCCACAAACCCATCCGAACCCTTTTTAGGCATCTTTTACATTTGATGAGACTTACCATCTATGGAGACTTTGTGCGCAATTCTCATAGTTCAAATGCCCCGCCCTTTGAATGAAAACACATGAACCACTCTTGGAAGTTCATCTCAAGCGTTCCCAATGTAACGAGCCATTGGACTCCCAAAACCATGTCTACTCCGCCCATGGAAATGGAAACATAGGGCAATATAGTATGTAGTCTACCATGGCGAGTTTAACACTATGGCATTTCCTTGAACAATTGATTGCACCCCCATCTGCAATCACGACCTAGAATTCTTGAGCTAGGTGAACAAAACAATTCAAGCGTGTAATGAACTTATTGTCGATGAAGTTGTACTTCTCGAGTCAATCGCTACTGTCACCTTCTGTTTTTTTAGGAAACCCACTACCTTGATAGTTTGTGGGATTCTAATAGTTGAAAGTACATGGCAAGAGATGGTTGGGGATTTCCCAACTCCTCTAGCTCATCAATATTCTCTAATGCTTCTTCATTCTCTTCTTCAGTGGTGCTCTCAATGCAAAACAACTTATTTTTTGGCACATTTGTGTCCTTGACTATATTTTGTGTCAGTTAAAACATCACCCATCTACTCTTTTTCTTCAATTTGTTGAGGCATGAAATTGGTAGGTTTAGAGAATGATAGTGCAAAAGTGCTGTTATCTTTGATGCTAGTGAATGCTTGCCTCTTGTTGGCTAGGGATATTTCCTCTGCCCTATGCACCATGATAATAAAATCAAATACATTAATCAGGTTAAGCATGCATACCTCATGTTGATTGTGATTCTTGAGCCCACCAAGAAATAGGTCGACCAAGTTCTCATCTATGTAACCTCAAGAATTGATGAATATAATCCTTGACTGACCTTGTTTATCACAACTTTGCCAATTGAATGAAGTAATTCTCTTCGAATTCACTGCTACAGGGTGTGTGCAACTCCTCGTAAAAACCGAATAGGTGACATTGAGAGTGGTCTTCTTCTTTTGAGCACACAACGATCGATACCAAATGAATTTCTTAGGTTCCATATATAAGGATGCCACTGTAACTTTCTACTCACACAAGATCTGATGTAGATCAATTTTTTTTTCCTTTTGATTGATTTAATTGAGTGAATTCTTTCCATTAAACTTACGCATATGCACCTTCGGTAGCAGGTTTTGAGGCTCAAAATTACTACTAGCCATGGGTTAAGGCTACACAACATGTTGATCAGGACTGAGTTGCCCCATTGATCCATCTTGATATGTCAGGACTTTGGTGATTGGTTTCGAGGTTGTAGATTCCGTTTTGAGACTACCATCTTATTGATGCAATATGCGAGAGTAGCCAATTGCTAATTGATGCTATTCAACTCTCTTTTTTGGCATTATGACTGCATGTTTTGCACATTCTCATCAAGTTGCTGCACTTTGTCATTTAGCAAAGAAAACGCCATATCAAATGTCCCACCAAATCCCAATTTTGACTCCATATCTTCTTTGTTAGGAGTTTTCTTGGCACGTACGAATTCTTGCCCTAACCTTTAGTATGCAGTCCTCTCATGGAGGCCTATACTGTTGCACCTTGTCTACGTAGAATTGTATTAAGAAGGATTACAATAGTAGGTTATGATTGACAAGAGTTTCAGGATGCCTGCTATGAGAGCAATTTCCAACATTGCTGACAGAGTAGATATACTAGTAGGAATGCTAAGAGCAAAGGAAGTAAGAATAGTTGTTGTGGAAGCAAACAAAATAAGAGGTATTGCAGCAAGAAATGATGTGAGTGACAAAGAAGAAGAGCCAAGAATAGAGAAAGAACTAAAGAAAGGACATGAATAAGAATTGGATGCGGTTAAAGATATTCTCATTGGAGTTATCTCTGGGATTGGTTTAGGAACTGTGATGAAAGTTCCCTGCTTTTGAAGAACTTTGCATCTTGATGTGTTGATTGATTGGTTTACGAAGATCGAGGATTACTTAGGGTTTGATGATGTGGAGGACCCATAGAGAGTGAAAGTGGCTCAGACCAAGTTGAAAGGTCCTATAACCTTATGTTGGAAGTTCAAACCAAAAGGAATAGAAGGGGTAAAGAAAAGATTACCCGGTGGGATAAAATGGTTGTGAAATTAAAGGGCACGTTTCTACTTACAAAGTTTTAATTGTGGGATGAGGATCAACATATAAGATGAGCTAATATGGTCAGCTTGCACACAATGGACGAGGCTTACCAATTTGTATTGAAAACCAAAGAGAAGTTGTCAAGAAGAACAAAATGTAGCAAAAGTTAAAGGCAGATTTTCAAGGGGAAGAGGTCAATCAAATGTTGGAAGAGGAAAACGTACTCAGGAAGGAGAAGCTAACACTTCTCACAATCATAACTATGCACCAAGGGAAAGACAACATCCTTCTAGAGGAAGAGGACAATATGGTAAAGGAAGAGGACAATATGGTAGAGAAAGAGGATTCATGGGAACATGTTTCAGATATGGACGAGATGGTCATTGGTCTTTTGAGTGCCCAAAAACACAAAACAAGAACATTAGGAGAAAAAAGGGCATCACTCATAATGTGCAAATGGATGAAGAGTCTATTGCATCACTTGAATGTGTGGAAGAACCATAACACAAATAAGTGCTCATAGGTGTTGCTAAACCCTCCCAAAAGGGTGGATGAACTAATACAAAGGAAGAATATTTTTCGAACCATTTGCAAATTTAGAGATGAGTGATGCAAGGTCATAGCTGATAGTGGTAGCATAGATAATTCGGTGTCAAATGAAATAGCAGATAAGCTTAGGTTGAAAAGGATCATATAAGAGATCTGAATGTCAGAAAGATCTTTAGCAAGATCTGTTGTCCCATAGGCTGTCTTTGGTAGCCTCGTGGACATTAAAATTTCTTTTTCTTTTTTATGTTTTTGGCAAGCGTGCATGTTTTTTCCTTGAGCTTTCCACACACACACACACGCACACGCACGCACGCACGCACACGCACGCACGCACACGCATGCACGCACGCGCGTGCGGCACACACACAATAAATATTGAAGAAATACATATTTTATAAATCAGTGGACAAGAAGGTTACATCAGCTGAGCAACAAAATTACAAGGAATATCCCTCTCTATAAAGAAAGGAAAGCAAGCACTTGAGCCCAAAATGAAGATGCTCTGCTTAGACTAGGAAAGATAAGTATTATAGTTTTCAAATTTCTTTTTCTTTTTTATGTTTTTGGCAAGCATGCACGTTTTTTCCTTAGAGCTTTACACACACACGCACGCACACACGCACACACACACGCACACACACACGCACACACACACACGCACACGCACACACACCCACACACGCACACGCACACACACACAATTGAAGAAATACATATTTTATAAATCAGTAGACAAGAAGGTTACATCAGCTGAGCAACAAAATTACAAGGAATATCCCTCTCTATAAAGAAAGGAAAGCAAGCACTTGAGCCCAAACCCTTATGGGCAAGTGGTCAACACCTTTATGGAATCACCAAACTTGGCCTTAACAAGAAAAGAGAAATCTTTCTTAAAAAATATCAATTTTCCTAGGCTGAGAGGGGAAGTAGGATCCTTCTGAAAAGTTTCTCTACACCTTTCCTTCCGCAAGATGCAAATAGTGGACAACCGAATTGTCTGGCATTAATTCTTACAGCTGATCATCAAATAATCCCCTAGAAGAGGTCCTTGGCTGGAAGGGGAGGGAGGCAATAAAAAGGAAAATGAATTCAGCCTATAGTCGTGCCCCAAAAGTCCCAATTGAATCCTGTCCCACACAGGATGCATGATGAATATGAAATGCAAACTTTGTATAACTGGATTTACCTTGATTGAAGTACTTCGCATCCAAAAACTTTTTATTTAAAGAGGCCCTTGATTTCCAGATGGTTTGGCAATGGCTTTACCATCACACTTCAGGATCTTTTAGCCCCCACTGCTTATTCAAATGTGGGGCAACAGCAGAATTATGCCTCTTCAAACAAGACTTTTGTCACATAGGTTTAGAAATCTTTTCCTATTGTTCCACTTCCAGTCCCTCATAAATTTGTAATCTAGCGAAATCTAAAACAAAATTAGGTTTACGCCAGTAAAATACTGCTCTGAATAACATGATCTATTGAGAGGCATCATTGCATGTCTAATCATTTGTTAGTATAAGTCTGAAGGAAAATTCAATTTTCTTCTTCTATTTGGTTGCAGACAGGAACAACAATGGCTGACCAGATGGATCTTCTTAGAGAGCAAGTGAAGATGTTGGCTGGGGAGGTTGCCCTTTGTTCAAGTTCCCTGAAACGTCTTTCTGAACAGGCTGCTAGCAATCCAGATGACATACAACTTCAAGTAAATGGATACATTTATGTTTTAAGTTGTGTCTTGGTAGTCTTGCATGTTTACAATTCAGACAAGCTGATTCACTTTTGTTGGTTTTAAAGGCCCAGATGCAAAATATGAAGGATGAGATTCAGGAAAAGAAACGACAGATGCAGGTTCTTGAAAAGCGCATGATAAATTCTATTGAATCTGGTCCTAACACCACTAACATTTTAGAAATGTCCCAGGTAAAATATGCAATGCTAGGAATGATTATTTTGGTGAGATGATTTGTGTTATTCGTTGATGTAAGTGTTTTACATGAATTTGACAACAATTTATACTTGGAATTTTATTTGCTTGCTTGGCTGTTATTTGAAAATAATTAAGATATTATTTACAGGCTAGATTAGTGGCCACATCTTTTTTTTGTTCTTTGGTCAATATGATATATGTTGGGAATGCACTTAAGGAAGAAGAATAGATGCATGTAATGGGATTTCTCTGTTCTTGTTATCACCTCAGTGCATTTGGTGAAAATAGAATTGCTTCGGCTGCCATCCATTTTATTTTTAGAATATGGAGCCATCTTGAAATCAACTTTCCATGTTTTCTTTTTCAGTGTATCTCAAAACTTACCGCTCAGTTGAATGAGAAAACTTTTGAACTTGAGGTAATTTTGATAATATACATTAGTTTGAACCTTATTCTTCTATTTAGTTCATTTGAATATAACAAAGCTGATTGATCAAGTTTGTTATCATTTTTGGCATTTCATGTGCTAAAATTTTGGCCAACTCATTACAAAATTGGGATTTCATTTGTAGATCAAAACTGCAGATAACAGAGTACTTCAAGAGCAGCTACAATCAAGGGTTAGACCATTTCTTTTTGCTCCACTAAATGCTTTTTCTGAAGTGAGATTCTCGAAAACTACATCGATTCTCATGTGATTTGCAATCCTTTTTTTAATTCCACTTCAGGTGTCTGAATTGAATGAGATGCAAGAGACAACTCTTTCGCTTAGACAACAACTTACTGCTGCAATGGAGAAAAAGTCTCCTGAGGAATCACAGCCTTCTATTCATTACAACACAGGTAGCTGGTTGAATACCAGCAGTTTATCTGGAGAACTTCGGAATGTCGAAAATAGCTTAGATGGTGACAGGTCAGCTTTGACCAATCAATTATCAAGAGGATATTTGGCTGTTGAAGAGGATACATCTTTGCAGTCACAAGTTCTTATGCAGGTAGGTTCTGATTGTATAACGCTCCTGCATGGGCTATTGGTATTCTAGATTGACTTAGTGTGGTATCTTCAATGCTTTAGGTCTATTGCTATTTTTAAAAATATGGCAATTAAACATCTCTTTCCTGCTGCCGAAGATGGTGTATCAATTTAGTAATTCTCTAACTTACACCAAATGGCAAATATTTATTTACATTTCATTTATTTTGAGGTTTATTGACTTGACGCTTTTTGTGTAAGTCAGGCTGCTGAGATTGAGAAGCTAAAGCAAGATAAAGTTCGTCTGGTTGAAGAAAAAGATGGACTTGAAGTTCATAGCCAGAAGTTGGCAGAAGAGGCAGCTTATGCGAAAGAACTAGCCTCAGCTGCAGCAGTTGAGCTAAAAGCTTTAGCAGAGGAAGTGACAAAGCTGTCATATCAGAATGTAAAACTAACATCTGATTTGGAAGCAGCTCAAGAGTCCATTTTTCGAAGAGCTGGAAATGGCCTCAAGTATGGTCAAAATGATGAAATCCAAGACTTCTACACAGGTAGCAGGAGAGAAGGACAGATGAGAAAGTTTGACCAAGGGGTGGTTTTGAGTGATATCAGGAGGGACCTAATTGCGTGTCGTGAAAGAGAAGCAGATTTGGAATCTGCATTAATGGAGAAAGAACAAAAGGAAACAGAGCTTCAAAAGAGAATTGAGGAAGCAAAACAAAGAGAAGCAGACCTAGAAAATGACCTTGCAAACATGTGGGTTGTTGTTGCAAAACTGAAGAAGGGCCGGGATAACTCCAGATGAAGTCACCTTGGGATTGAATGCATGTGAAGATGGTATACCTAGAAGTATTGTAAATGAAGGTCAAACCAGCTATAATGAGAAAAGCAACAACTATAATGAGAAAATGCCTGATCAAACCATGGAGAATAACAGTTCTCTGGAAGAGCTAAGAATTTCTTTTGAATATGAGAGGCAAAAACGTAAGGAGCTGGAATCAGTAATATCTCAGCTTAAGGTAAACTAACCCTGACTAGCATTAATTGCAGCAGAATACAATATGTGAATTACTTGAAAGCTGATACTATATATTGATTTGGTTAAAATTTATGGGTCTTGGATACAATTCTGTTGTGCCGAGGGAATTAATTCTGATATTAACTCATAATTAGGAGAGGAAATTAGTTGAAGTTATTTGAAAACTCCTATGCATTGTGTTTTAAAAAGGCTAGTCAATTTTGGCTTAGTTTCCTTTTGGGCATTGACTCATTCATGTATATTTGTCTTTATCAACTTTGCTTGTCTGAGATTTTGGAGTTCCATCTTTGTTCCATTAAGATTATTATTTCGAATTCGGAGTCCTTAGGCCTTCATATGTAAAATCCAGAAGTTGTAAACTTGTGTGTGTGTGTGTGTGTGTGTCTATATATATATAAAGGGATATTACACTGGGTTGTGGGTTTCTGCCATCAGGAGTTTACGTAACGTAGGCCAAAAGTCATAGATTGATAGTAGGTCAATGTATTGTGGGCTAGAGGCATGGGATTGCAAGAAGTACAACCATTGAGTCTAGAGCTAGATATATGTAACTATTGTAACATCCTTTTGTGTGCGTTAGGGGACATGCTTGGAGTTGTAAGGTCAATTTGATATGCATTGTTCATTCTAAACATTAAAAACATGCTACCCTCTAGTTTAGAGAAATCTTTTTGTTTAGGCTGATACATCCCAAAACCTCATCGTAGCAAATACAAACACTAGCTCCTATAGTCAGCATTACTCATCTTGAAAACGAGTCACTACAAACACAACGCAACTTTGATTAAAACCAACATATTGAAAATAATAAATGAGCTCTTGTTTCAGAATGGCAGCAACCCTTGAAATATCCCTTGCAATGGGATCTTACCACAAAATAGACAAAACACAGAAATATTGCAGCAAATACTATCTGATTTTTGCAAATTTTATGCAGAAAATTATTTTTAGGGCAGCGAACAGAAAAATTATGGATAACTCTTCAAATAACCGTCAAAATCACTTGAAATTTTAAATGGAACTAGATAGTAATATGGGTTAGAACACAAGGGAAATATTTTTAGAATTTTTCAGTCAATATGGAACGCTGCCAGAAATTTACAGCATGCCTAGAATAGCTGGAAAACTTCGAAAATTAATATCTTTCCGAATACAACATGCAAGAAATGATGAAACTTTAAATAATATTTATAAAAATGGAAGATGACTCTCCAACCTTCAGATCTGAAAACGGCCAGCTGAAAACCCTAGAAATTAGGGCTGCAAATCTCCCAAACAAGTCGCCCACTTGGTAGATGGCCAAAGTTGATTAAAAAATATTTTTGTTTTAAAAAAAAAAGAAAAAAGTCCCTTGTGAAACGTGCAACATCTCTGTAGATGATGCCAAACCTTCCTCTATGGCTGCCGTAGGTCTGATCCGAAAACCAGCTGAAAATCTCCACAAAGACTCTCAAAAACCCTCAAACCCTAATTCTGAAATTCCTGAAAATACCTCTTCTAAAAACAGCCCTGAAATCCACTCCAAATGACAAGCTAGGGTAGATCTTTCACTACCAAAGAATGCCCTGCTAGCTAGGGATGGATCTTTCACCACCGAAGCTAGGGTTCCTGTGGGATCTTACTCCACAAGCTAAATAGTTGCAAACAGCAGTTGCACATGAAAAAAAAATAAGTTTATGAATGAATGCCTCTCCCTTCACTCCTCTTCTCCTTTTATAACCTTTTTCATGCTCAAGGAACCCTAAAACCCCAAGTCGCACTTTCCCAAATGGAGAGGGCCCATTTAATAAATATTTTAAAGTTACTTTTTCCCCCCTAGGCGCCTTGGCCCAAAAAGGCGCCCCCAACAAAGAAATATAACATTAAATGCAATACATATCCCTCAAGTCGCCAAAAAGGTACTTTAAGTGGCCCCAATCATAAATCTTAACATCATTAGTCCCTTTAAAAGAATCTTTATGGTTACCCTGTCAATGGAAATAATAATAAATTTCAACTGGACTAGATAGAAACATACCTCAATAGCTCAAGCGAGTGTCTGTAACCCCTTGGGCATGACTAGGGTTAGGACACGCATTGGCCCTTAGGCCATGGGCGAGGGAAAAGGGACATTTCACTCATCGTTCTATGTTGAGTTATTTCTTGTTTTCCATATAAAGACTAATGAAGATGAATATGAGTACCAAGGGTAATACGAGAGTGCCATTACACTTGCCATAGTTCATTCCCGTGACCAAAGTAAGGTCTAGGCCACAACCATGAAAATATATGCCACATAAGGAGGTGCAGAACTAAGTGTTTGGCAAGATACTCTCAAGTCTTAATGGATCAACCATATTCACATCTAGGGCATTGGATCCAATATTTGCATAGTTATTTGTCCTTGAAGTATTCACTATGAAAGACTCGCCATGATGCAGAACTAAGTTTTTGGCAAAAACTTCAAGTCTTAGAGGGGATTCACAAGTCTTTGAGTGGTATTTGCAAGATTTTGGTGAATACTCGTGATATTTGGCAAAAATCCATTCCTATGATTTGGAGAAATTTGTAAAAAATATCATTTTGCATAAATTTATGTTTTTCAAAGAAATTTGTGTATTTTTTTAGTTTCTGAGTATAGCCAAATATTTCTCGATTCTCGCCGAGTCAATTTTTTTGTGTCTGGAGTATTTGCCGTCAAATACGAGTATGCAGACTATGATTGAGCACACTTGATTTATTTCATAGTTAATTTTGCAGTCTACACTCATAAACCAGTTATTGATAGGAATCAATATGTAAAGGATCCTATTGATAATCCCACTACTGTGATTGCTGATACATATCATTTCAAAATTTCTTTCCTTTTTCAAACAAATGTGAACATTATTTCACAATATGAACAGTAAGAAGTCAACAATATCAAGCAATAACAACACCAAGATAATTTTGCAAGTTAGATTATAGTGGCAAACATTGTTGTTCGAAGGTGCCACAATTTTTTCATAGTTCCAAGGAGTCTAGAATAGGGGGATGTGGAGACGTATCTCAAGGATGGGGAGACTAAGGGACTACTTTTGGGGAGGTCGATGGAAATATATATAGTATTTGAACAATTAGTTATTTAAAAATGTATAAGGAATAACAAATGAAGGTTTGAAATACTAAATGTCAGCACTAATGTTTTAAAAATTGGTCAAACCGGAACCAAAACGGTTCGACTGGTTTGACCTTTTTTTGCACAAACCGCTAGTAAAACCTGTCAGACTGGTTTGACCAGTTTGAGGCCAAACCGACTGGTTCCTCTGTACCAGCCTTATACGGCTAATTTCAATAAAAAAACTGACATTTTTTTATAAAAAATTCTATTTTTTAATTTCTCTAAACCCTAATTTGGTGTTATAAATATACTCCCCTTCTATTCACTTCACACCTCTCTCATTGAGCATTTGTGAACACCTGTGAGCATAAGATTGAAGAGTTTATTTTTTTGTAGTGAGCTTGGAAGTTGGAGGCTTGGAGCTTGTTTGGCATTGCTTGTGAGCTCTTTGTGGTGATATTGGCATCCATTTATGAGCACCTCACCTCTATTTGTGAGCACCTCTCTTATTTGCAAGGATTTGGAGGATTGGGGCAACAATGAATAGTGTTCATTTGGAGTGAGTTTGGGCGTTGTTTGGCATCAAGTTTGGGCTCTTTGTGGTGGCATTTACATCTACATTTGGAGGGTGTAGCCCATATACAAGCTTGGAGCATTTCTTCACCTCATTTGTTTGCACATTGAAAGGCATGTTACATTTTAAACTTGCCCCTTATTTGTCAATTTTATTAAATAAGAAATATGAAATTTATTTTGTTTTTATTTGCATTTTCAGATTTGTTTGCATTTGCAATGGCCCTCAAAACAAAAGATCCTTCATGGATCCATGCAACCATGTAATTGACAATCAAGTTTTTTGTAAATATTGTAAGAAACACATCAACGGGGGGGAGGGGAGGGGGGGGGGGTGGCGGGGCGCGGATTCCTAGGTTGAAACAACACTTGGCTGGTCAAAAAGGCCAACACTTGGCTGGTCAAAAATGCCAAGTTACCCCATGTGATGCACCTGATATTGATGCCATTAGGTTGGAAATGAAAAACATAGAGAAGAGAAGGCTAGGCAAAAAGAAATGGAAGCTGAAATAGGGAGGAGGGAACATGCCTTGAGTGTTGAAGGATCTTGCTCTGAGCCCTTCTGTGACTGTTAGAGACCCCTTTCGGTATATGCCTCCCCCATCCACTCATAGTCAAGAAAACCGACCTCAAAAAAGAAAGACCATTCAAAGTTTTTTTCCATTTTCCACACCTGCTAGTGCATCCATGCCAACAGAAAATCAGCCCACCTTGGATAACCATTGGAAGAAGCAATACAAAGAAACAACTTTTGAGTACATTGCTAGATGGTGGTATGATGCAGATATCCCTTTCAATGCTGTCCGCTCACCTTAATACCAACCGATGTTTGATTTCATTGTTGTTGTGTGGTAAGGGCTTTAAAGGCCCTAGTATGCATGACTTGAGAGGATCACTTTTGAAGAAAGAAGTTGCATCCATAGATGAATATTTGAAAGGTTGCAAAACTTCATGGGCCAAAAAAGGATGCACTATTATGTCAGATGGGTGGAGTGATGGCAAGAACCGCACAATAATAAATTTTATTGCCTCTTTTCCACAAGTTACAATGTTTTTGAAATCAGTCGATGCATCTGATAAGGTGAAAGACGCAAATTTATTGTTTGAGTTTTTGGATGAGATTGTTTTAGAGGTTGGGGTGGAAAATGTTGTACAAATCATAACAGATAATGCCTCCAACCATGTTCTTGCTGGTAAGATGTTAGAGGCTATACACAAAACACTATTTTGGACTCCATGTGTTGCACATTGCATAAACCTCATGCTTAAGGACATAGGGAAATAAAGATTGGATCAAGAACATTGTAGAGCATGGGAAAAACATTACCAAATACATTTGCAATCACTCATGGGTATTTTTTCTAATGAGAGAAGTGACATTGAGGGCAGATAACTTGTATAGGTCTTGGCCATCATGAGTAATGTTTGGGCAACTTTTTTTCCTCATGTTGCAATCTGATTTTTTAGTGATCAACACAACTGGTGCAACTAAATTGATGCCATTTTCCAGTAAATCAGTGGGAAATTGGCATCAGAATGTAATGGAATTACTAATCAATGATGGTATGTAAGAAATCTAAGATAGAGAACCTTTTGATAATTGATATCTACTGGAGTATTTCAAATAGGCATATATTTATTATCATGTATGCCAACCCTCATTCTTAAGGTATTGCGGTTGGTGGATGGGGAATACTTAGCCATGGGCTATACTTATGAGGCTATAGATCAGACTTAAGTAGTACATAAGGGCATCATACAATATGCTGAGAGATAAATCTCAAGTATGAGCCTATATTGGAGATTGTCACATACGTTAAATAGGCGCAATCAAAATCTGATCGCCCTATACTTGCAGCTGTATTTTAAATAGTTGTATTTAAGATATCTATGCTAGTTCTAGAAGATTTAGCTTGGAGAAGATCACAATGAGGGAGCAAGTAAAAGATGGATTATACGAGTGCTTAGAGCGCATGCTCCCTGAGGAGATCCCCCAGATTTGAGGATTTTCACATCTCGCACAAATCAATTCCCTCTTTCCGATTGTGCCACTTGTGACTTTTGGAAAAAACTCTGCAAAGATTGCTTTGGACTTGGACCTTCTTGTCTTCCCTTGGAATTCTCCTATATTCATCATAGTGTACAATAAAATCGTTGCCAATGATTGATGTATGCCATTGATTATGTCATAAGTCTCCTTTCCTGCCTTTGTCTTATTACGCATTCTCTATCCACTGTCATGACCAACCTCATGAAGCTTCCTTTATCTCCTAATGTGCCTTTTATGAACTCTCCAGAACCCATGCCGAATTTCTCACATTAGTAGGAAATTTCTTCATTTTGAGCTCCTGGATTAAAAGCTCTCCAACCCAACTCAACCAACTCTAGGGAGGGACTTCCATCCCTAAATCATTCTTCTGATGGTAATGTAGATTGAGAATATAACCCAAGGTCTGTGCACTTGTGCGTTTTTTTCTTGGCAGCTTGTGGTTAATCTTAATAGACAATTAAGTCTTATGATTTTGGAGTACCTCTGGAAAAGAAGAGATCTGCTGAGATATTAGTTACTCCATTAGAAGGTGAGATTCAGTGGAGATAACAACAACAAATGGACTTTCAGGAAATCAGTTACTTAGGTCCTTTCTCAACCTAATGCGTGCTTCTATAGTTAAAGTAATCTTCCCAAGGGATATGCCTCACTCTCTATGTTGATGAGCGCCGAAGCAAGGTAGATACATTCCCAGGATATCCCTTTATAAAGGCGTCTTTTCAGTGTTATTATTAAATCTACCTCTGTTATGTTTCACCTAGATTTGGGGCCTCAATTCCAGGGTCTGTGAGGGTGGGCTACATATTGGGCAAAGATGTCAGACTATTATGCTTCAACATATGATGCCGTTGCAAATGAAAATTTTCATTAATGAGTGCATGGTGATCAAGTTGGACAAGTTTGAATGCCTAGAAGACTTAAAGGGTTTCACGGTTAAGAATACCTTCACTCATTTTGCTTTGCCCTACACAAGCTCAGATCTCTTGGTGATAGAATCTTGGCACATGAGAAGACATCATAAGGTATGTGCTGACTTTGTATCTTCAAAGAGGATTCCCTCGATATGGATCTTGTGCTAGATGATGACAATGGTTGCATTGATTCTGGAGAACTCAGTTTGTGTTTGCAAAACAGTTGACATAATCCATTACGGACAAGGGTAAGAAGGTTACACTACAATGTATGCTTCCGGAAACACCTCAACTCAAGTACTTGGTAGAAGATCCCTTGTCACAGAAATTGATATTTTTGCTCTTTATCTAAGATAGTTGCATGATTGGAAGTCTTTGATTACAACTGAGTATGTAAAGAACAAGTATGGCTTTCTATGTAAGTTTTTGAAGGCAAAATGATTGATGATATCAGGTACAAGGTTATGGATGGACTCTATTCTTTACAAGAATTGGATTTATATGGTGCCCAAATCGAAGATGAAGAGTAAGATATTAAGTGGCTGTTCATGATGACTCACATCATTTGGTCATCTAGGTTATTTTAAAACATACAAACAGGTGAGAGAAAGATTTGTATTTGAAATAGTCTAAAAGGGGTAAGTACTCCAATGGGCATCTTGTAGTGTCTAGTGTGTCAAACAAAACAAAGATGAAACATGCATTTCCGGTCGGGCTCTTACAACCACTTCCCATTCCCTCTAAAAAATGGGAAAGTATCTCTATGGACTTCATCACGTGGGCTTGTTGTATGGTTCAAGGTAAGAATTGTCCTATATGTTGTGGTTGATAGGCTCACTAAATATGCACATTTTTGTCCACTTCCAGCTAAGTACAATGCACCTATAGTGGCTGATGTACACTTCTTCAAGGAAGTGTTTCAGACTCCATGGGTTCAGTCATTAATATTAGGTCCCAGTGAGCTGGGAATTTAAATTCATGCACCAGGCTTTGGAAAGAGTTGTTTCAGGGTTAACAGGTGACCAAAAGCACTCCTAGCTAGCAAGCATAGCCCTCACTTATAATATATAGAGGAACAAACTTAAGATATTCAATAAATATGATCACTAAGGCTACCTCATGTTTCTACTTTTGTATGGGCACTCTAATTATTATGCTGTCTTTTTTTTTTACATGGCTGAGTTTTGTTACAATACCACCTTGCACATTGTTTATTGGTATTTATAATCCTTATTGATGAAATACATAAAAAATCAATGGTTATGATGCTTTATTCTTTGTGTCATCTTATACAAAACGGATAGTAGAGTACCAAGTGCCAAAGTTCATTCCGAGGTCCAAGTCTCAGGTACTATGGTATCATATAAGATCTCCCCAGAAAATCTTGTTCGCAATGCTTGTCCATTCTTAGCTTGAAGTTATTTGTAGGTCAACCTACTAGCTAAGAAAACTCTTTTGAGGAAGGAGATATTACATAAGATATTACATGGATCTCTAGGGCTACTATATGCTGATTACCTTATTTTCTTAACCTCACCTTGGATGTTAGAGGTAATAAGTTGAAACCTTGGATTCTACAGCTCCTACCTTTGCTTAAAGGAAAGCTAGGATATGGTTGTCATATGAACTTGAGCTTCCGAAACAATAGGAGTTGTGGATCAATTTCTACTTGCATGTCACTCTATTGTTATGGAATAATTGGCACTAGAGACAACACATTAACTCCCTTTCAACAAAGGAGTTGAGACATGCCCCATTGGATGTAATGTCCCATTTTTCGGGACTGATTACTAATATCTGGGTTGGACCTCTTTTATTTACATTGTAAGGTCCGTGAAAGGAAGCCTAGCGCAATCAAGTGGGAGTCATCTTTAATTAGTACTAATGTGTTCATATGAAAGTTACTTTTATTTATTGAATTAGATGCTACAATGGGAAAGTGCAACATACTCTTAGAGCATCCAATACTTTATTTTAATGCAGAGTTTGCTTGAGGACAAACAATTTTGGGAAAATGTCGAGTCACTGTATATTGCACCCCTTAGTTCGATAAAAGGAGGCCTGAAATATCCTTTAGTTGGGTTATCTTGACCACAACATTTTGATTTCAAAACACAGAAATATGCAGCAATGAGATACTAAATGCCCTAGATTTTTGCATTGATGTTCTATGCATTCTAAAAGCTACAGCTAGGATCCATTGTTGAACAGAAAAATATGAATAACTCTCAAAATACCCGTCCAAAATGTTCTTGTGTTGAATGTGTTTTTGCATGGTTTATCCTTTCTAAGTAATATGAAGAACTTGGATTGGGAAATATTTTTAAGCATATTTTTCATGTCTCAAAATATATTTACGCTGCCAGATCTGATTACAGCGTACCTAAAGTGAGTATGTGAGACCAAATTTGAGGGTTTTGGGAGTAATACAAGTGCAATAATTAATTTAACTGTGCAAGTAACAATTTATTTTACCCTAGGTGACTTGCTATTTTGGCCATTTTGGGGGTTTAACAACTGCTGTTCTAATTTGGTTTGGTTCATCTTGTTCCTTGTATTTTTCCAAGTCTGGACATATCTTATTTGCCCAAACCAGAGTAGTTTTGAGGAAGATATGAATTTTTTAAAAATTCCAGCAGACCCTGGGTTTGATTATGCCGAATTGTTTTCAGCTGCTGTATAATCAGATTAAAAATCTGATTTGTCTATTAATTATTTCTGAGCAACGGGACTTAATTTGGAGTAGTTTGGAAGCTCTGGAGAAAAGCTGAAAATATTTTTATTGATTTTATTCTAACCCTAGTGACTTGAAATCAGATTTTTGGGGCTACCGAAGAAGTGGTTTAGTTGCTCAGAAAATTCATATCCACAGTGCATTGGAAAGGCCTTGGTTTCTAGTTTATTGTGCAATTTATTTCATGCAAAAATACCAAGTATTGAAGGAGTTATTAAGTGTATGCATGAATGAGCTATCCTGGGTCACCCCTCTATCTCCTTTTATCAACCTTTTTCATGTCAAAGAAACAGATATGGAACCCCTTAAGCTTTCGCACTTAGTTCTCCCATGGAGAGGGCACCACTTTGACATTCTCCAACCCCATTTTAAAGTTACATTATTCCCAACATAGGCGTTATTTGAGCCCAAACTAAGGCGATCTAATCTCCAACAATCGATCAAGTATAACATTAAATTTCAGATACATATTGCTCAAGTCGCCAAAAAGGGGACTTTATAGTTTTTCATGTGTCATGCCTCAACGAAGGCACTAGGACATACACATTAAATGCCAGAAGTGTCCACTTAAGTTGATCCCAACGACAAAATAGAATACAGGAGGGCCCATTAGACCCTCCCAATTTTGCCCAAAATATTTTGGAGGTGTGTGAAACCCTAGTTAAGGAAACCAGACAACCATCCCCAGGAGTAACCTGGTTCATTGGAAAGTCGTTAGCTCCGTTGAAGATGTCACATGGGACCAGTGCAGCGATTTGAGAGCATCCAAAATAGCAATTGCCGTCGAGGCCAAGCAATGCTCGGGAATTGGGAGAACTAGCAATTACGAATTGAGGCCTAATGAAGACTTCTTGCCATTACCTTTTCTGTGGCAAAGAAGAATAAGTGAATAAGGGAAAGAATTGCGACTTCATTTCAGTTTTCTTTTATTAGATTTAATGTTTTCTTTTAGTGTTTTTCCTTTAGGAGGAAGGCCGGTTAGGTTTGGAGGAATTAAAGAGGCAAATTAAAAGATAAAGTGAAGCTTAAGACGTCGGCCTTGTCATCTAATTGGCCTTTAGTGCTAAGCAAGGAGTATAAAAGGGATTGTATAGGACTTCATTTGCATCATCATTTTTGGCGCATTTTATATGTACAATTGGTTTGTTGGGCTAGTTGCTCAATACCATTCCACTTGAGGACAAAAACCCTCTTGTGTGGCGTCCAAGAAGGATCGAAAACTTTTCTTGTGGCTTGGTGGAGAACAAAAACTCTCCATGGTGATTCATTGAAGACGTCTCTTGAAGACTTGCTTGCTGATTTGGATTAAAGATATCAAAAAGATAGGATTACAAAATCTTTACATAATTTTTGGGAGCTCTTCCCTAGGGGAGTGATTAGGTTTTGGTGCTGGTTCGGTGCCTTCTAGGGCACATAATTCATATATTATTTTATATTTTGATTTGCCATAATTAATAAGGCCAAAATCCATAATTTGGCTATTTTGGAGGGGTTTATCTATTGTTTTTAGCCCTTGTTTGTGGCTGCCTTGCTGCCATCACAGATTTGATTACAACAGTGTATCTTTGTTGATTATCTCCATTTATTTGTTGCCAAATTGGATGGATATTGGTTGCCGTAATTGAAGTAATTATTTATAATTAATTTCAAGCTATTGTGCATGGTTTTAGGGTGCATTTGAGTCCCTATACAATTCATTGCTAGTGTTTTATAGAATATTACAACTGCTGTTATAAAATAAGATTTTACTTCACTTGGATTTGTGTGGTTTCATTCTTTTTTAGTTTCAGCTCTTGAAAGGGATATTACAAACCTTGTTGGCTACAAATGGGTATTGAAGTACAATGCAAAAGGAAAAATGGAGAAGTATAAACTTGGGTAGTGGCAAAGAGATTATTTCAGGTAGAGGGAATTGATTTTGGTGAAAAAAAATTCTCGTGTTGCTAAACTATTTCAATATGATTTCTTTTGGCTGTTGTTGCTTTTGATCTTAAAATAGAACAGTTGGACGCAAAGGCAACATTTCTCCACAGAAATCTCGAGGAAGAAATTTATATGGTATAGATAGAAACTTTTAAGGTTAAAGAAAATGAGGACCTAGTGTGCTGGCTCAAGAAGTGTCTTTATGGCTTGAAGCAATCACTAAGGATGTGGAATCAAAAGTTTGACAAGTACATGCTGGGACTTAGGCTCATATGACAGGAAGGCGATAGCTTTGTTATCATAGTTTTGCATGTGGACGAAATGTTAATTTGCCACAACAAGATATGATCAAGGAACTAAAATCTCAATTATCATCTTAGTTTGATAAGAATGATCTAGGGGCTGAAAAATTCATTTTGGGCATTGAAATTAAAAGGGATCACCCACACAAGAAACTGTGGTTGAATCAGAGGAATTATGTTGAGATGATATTTCAGAGGTTTATAATGGAGGAATGTAAACCTGTAAGTATTCCGTTCCTTTTGGTCAAAATTAATTTGTTGAATAGTGTCCTAAGATACGAGGAAATTGATGACATGTCTTAGGTTCCTTATGCATTTGCAGTTGGATGTCTAATATATGCAATGGTCTATACAAGGCTTGACATTACTCACGTAGTGGGAGAAGTGAGCATATTCATGCCCACACTTGGGAAGGAACATTGGACTATTGTGGAAAGGATCTTTACGTGTGTGCGTGGCACTTTAGATTATGCAATATGATATCAAGGAAGCCTTGGTGAGAATAAAACTATGAATTTACAAGGCTTTGTGGATTCTGACTGAGTTGGAAATCTTGATTACTGAAGATCTACAAGTGTTTGTGTTTAATCTATTTAGGGGAGCAATGAGCTAGATGAGCAAAAAAAATTGTTTTTGTATCTATTACAGAGGTAGAATATATGGCAGCTACTAAATGCCAATAGGGAAGCGATGTGGTTACAGATGCTGTGTTTGATTTTCGGTTTCTTACCAAAATTTGTTAAGAATACAATGTGATAGTCAAAGTGCAATATGTTTGGCAAAGAACCTCGCTCATTATTCTTGGTCGAAGCATATTGATGTACAATACCATCTTGTTAGAGAAATGGTTAAAGATGGGAAAGTATTATTGGATGATGGGAAAGGTTTGATGTAGATGAGCATGTTGTTGATTCACTGACAATCACCGCGAGTATTGAAAAAATCTCTTGGGGCAGAAGATGAATGGGCATGACTACCCTTAGCTATTGAATGTATGACCATATGATCCCCTATGGAAATTATTGACACGCTTTTCATGATTTACATTTTACACGATTTACAATTGTCTAGACTGTACATGCGGAATGGGGGAACTTGTAGGGGAGTTTTTAGCCCATGGTTTTGGTACCCTTTTTATCGTAATATTACTTGGAGGTTATATATACTCGCACATGCATTAGGGTAAAAGAAAACATTGAAGTACAGTATTATATTGTAAATAGTTGAGTTAATGTAATAACGAAGAAGGCTATTTTGTTGGGTTTTTTTCGGGAAGGATTTTTCGAGGTCAATTTTTGTGTATTCTGTGTATGCTATTTTTCCTATTCTGTTTTTAGCTTAAAAATTCTGTTAGTATTACTTCTCTTGTATAAGTTTATCGGTCTATTTATTTCACATCACATGAATTTGATTCTGGGATCTAGTTTTTTAAACAAGACAACACATAGATTAACACCCACAGAGCATGAAGAGATGAATAGGCGAGTGCAAGAGTTGTTGGAAAGAGGTTTGATAAGGAAAATGTTGAGCCAATGTCCAGTTCCAGCAATGTTAGACCACAAGAAAGGTGGGGACTGATGTATGTGCATGGCATCTAGAGACGTAAATAAGATGACAATCAGATGGACTGTTTGAGTGAAGCAAAGTACTTCATAAAGATTTGTTTGAAGAGTGGGTATCACTAGATCAGAATCCAGGAAAGTGATGAATGGAAGCCCGTGTCCAAGACAAAGGAACATTTGTATGAGTAGCTGGTTATGTCATTTGGGTTGACAAATGCATTGAGTACATTCATGAGACTCATGATACTTTAGTAAGTTTGTCATTGTTTTTTTGGATGGCATTCTGATTTTAGTATAAGACAAAAGAGGAATATTAAATGCATTTGAGGAAAGTGTTCCTAAGGTTGAAAGAAGTTGCTGCTCAATTGAAAAAGTGCATTTTTATGAAGATTGAGTTGGTTTACTTGGGTTTTGTGATCTTAAAGGATGGGTCGAGGATGGATCCGGAAATGGTAAGAGCCATTTTAGAGTGGCCAACACCCAAAATTATGTTTGAAACTTCAACGGTATATGTGCACTCATCACTGAAACAATGAGAGGTGATAGAGAAGAGTTCAAATAGGCAATCGAAGCCGAGAAAAGTTTTGAGTTGTTGAAGGAGGAGGTCACCGAACAGACTGTGTTAACATTACTGGATTTCAACAGGTTCCAAATTGATAGTGATGCTAGTGGGGCAGCGATAGGTGTTTTTGACTCAAGGGAAAACCCCTTGCATATTTCAGCAAGAAATTAAATGATGGGAAGTGAAAGTATTCATTTTATGACCACGAGTTCAATACAACTGTACAAGTTCTTATCAACGGAGACAATGTTTTCTTCCAAAAGATTGTCATATACACGGATCATCAAGCACTGTACTTCATAAACAACCAAGGTAAGTTGAACCAAAAGCATATGCAGTGAGTTAATTTTCTCTAAAGTTATTCTTTTGTTTTGAAGCATAGAAGTGTGAAATCAAATAGAGTTGCAGATGCATTGAATAGAATTTCTCTTTTTGAGTAAAATGAGAGTAGAGGTGATTGGATTTGACTCCAAATATTTGTATGAAGAGGAATGGCTGGACGATTTGGCATAGATAAGACATTGGCACAAATGGTTGAGATATACTATTGGCCCAAGATGAGAGTAGATGTGAAGAAGTTTGTGCAAAGTTGTAGCATATGTCAATTTATTAAGGGTAAAAGTCAGAATGTAGGTTTGTACAAGACATTGACAATATCGGAAAACCATGGGAAATCATTGGCATGGACTGTGTTGGGATTGCTGATGACACAAAAAGGTAGCGATTCTATTTTTCTTGTTGATCTAGGTTACCTGGAAACGGAAATGGGTCCGAAACGTGGAAATGCTGATTTTCAAAAAACCCTTGGGTATGAAACGACATGGGAAACATCTGCACAATATATTATAAAACATATAAATATATATAAAAATGCACAATATTCATTTCAAGTCCATAAAAAATAAAGCACTTAAAAATATATTATTCATGAAAGTTCAAAACATCAACATTCTTAAAATTTCACATATAAAACCGCCATGACCTCAAAAATGACATCTTGAGCCTATCTTAATCTTATCAAATGTAGCTAGCCTCAAGGCACCAATGGAAAAAAGAAACCTACATTATGTATTGCCTCTGCCACAAACAATCATCCAATTTAGTTTACCCTCAACATGCTGAGCCCTTTCAACATGGGATATCAATATCTACAAGCTTAACAAGAGATCCTTGACCACGGAGAACTTTGCAATTCTATAGATGGTGACATGATTGAATTCGAGTGATGGCCAGACTGTAGAACCCAATCCTCAACGAGTCTGTAGAACTTGCTCCTCAACCAAAGTGTAGAACTTGATCCAAAACCAAACTTTAGAATTTGATCTTCGACCAACCATACACTCTAGAGTTTGACACTTTTAGACTGAGAATCTATTCAAAATGACTAATTTTTTGACCTTTCTTTTCCACTTTTCCAGCAACATGTGTCACCAGAAACCGTCCTGAAAATGGCTGGAAAATGACAGAACTGTTTCTGTACCATTTCAGGTACAAACCCAAAGCAGAGGGGCATTTCAAGTGTGTTTTCAGAACATTTCTAGTTCTGTTTCCGTACCAGAAATGTCTGGGCACGGGTATGGGAGGGCCAGGGCCTTTCCCTTGCAACTTAGTTGTTGAAAGATTTTTAAAATGATAAATTTTATTGCATGTAAGATATTATTGATGCTACAGACATTGCAAATTTGTTTTTCAAAATAGTGAGGTTACACGGATTGCCCAAAAGCAAAGTGTCAGATAGAGACACCAAGTTTGATGGCCAATTTTGGCAGAGTTTGATGAAGAAACTAGGTACTAAGCTGAGTTTTGGTGCAGCCTACCATCCACAAGTGGAGGTTGTAAATTGAAGTCTCGGTAACTTGTTGAGATGTTTGATGGGAGACAAACCCAAATAGTGGGATTTAATCTTCGTATGTGTTGAGTTTGCTTGTAACAATTAAGTCAGTAGGAGTACGACGAAAGCTCCAATCCAAATAATGTATGGTTGCAGCCCAAGAAATGTTTCAGAGTTACAGAACGTAAACAATTTGAGTGGGAAAAGTGTTGAAATGGAGGATTTTGCAGAGTATATGAAAGAAGGGCATCAACAACTGAGGGAAAAGTTGAACGAAACACGGCGAGATTGTTGGCTAGATTTTCTGCATAGCATCAAACCTAGGCAGTCATGAGATAAATCTCCCTCATTTAACCGGTGAGGCTCCCGTGTCAGATTTGTCAATAAAAATGTGTTTCTATCTATCAGGGGTTTTACTTTAACAACTTAGTTCATGAACCATAACTAAGAAGTTTTGCAGCAAGTAAGCAGCTGTTTAAGAAAGGAAGAATGAAAGAAGAAGAAATTCAAGGTATTACAGAGAGGAAGTAAGGAAGATGTGCATCCTAATTAGTAGATTGCAGAGCTAATCACATGCACATAGAAGAAACTCAAATAGATTTGAACACACAGAATTATGAAACAAAGGCAGCTCTAGATCTAGATCTAAAATAACACAAAGTTTAACTTAAAGAAAGATTTAAAGCAAGAAACACAGTACGCCGTGACACAAAGTTCTCCGGAAACCTGCTTCTTTGTATTCCTCTGCAACAAGTGGCTCTCAGGGTTCAGCACAAAGTCTAGAACACAAGATTGCTTCTTACAAATTCTGATCAATGATTAACCCGAAGGTTCTTCCTCTACTTATAGAATGTAGAGGGGCAATTACAAGCTGGAAGCTTTAGTTGAACTGGCACATGTGGAAGTCGAAAAAGAAACAGGTGGCAATCTCCTTCCTGGAATTCCTCTTTGCGTGACATGTATGATTTGCAACTGAAAATAGAACCTTCTATTATGCACGTCCGCCACCTATCTCCAAGTAATTGACTTCTTCAAGTAATGGCTTTTAAACCAATCACTTAAGTTGTATAATTGAATTGATCGCTCAATTACTTTGTCGAAGGAAAGAAGAAGGAAGAGGAAAGCTGACTTTGTCAGAGGAAAGAAGAAGGAAGAGGAAAGCTAACTTTGTCTTTTTTCATGTCTGCATGCAGCTGATTCAAACTGGATCTGGAAACAAGCTAGAATTAGTTGGATCTTGAAGCGGCTGGATCTGGAAACAAGCTGGAATTGCAAGCAGTTGGAATTGGAAGCAAGCTGGATCTGGAAACAAGCTGGAATTGCAAGCAGTTGGAATTGGAAGCAAGCTGGAATTTTTCCTTCAAATTGTCTTCTCTTTTATCCTTTGAAGCTTTTGCAGTTCTTCTGTTGTACATGCATCAGTGCAAGGTTGGCCGTAGATAACTCATCATCCTTATTTTTAATTGCATATGAGCAATTAAAAATTCTGGAAAGCACTCCGGATGAATGAAAATTCAATGAAAGCTTCAACTGGAAGATGAGAGCACATGCACCGGATCTTGGAAGGAATTTTCCACGCACTATCTTCTTCACGGGTTGCATTCAAAACAAGAGGATGAAGCCTTTGTGCCAGAAGCTTTTGCAACTATGAGATCTGGATCTGGATCTGCATATGGATCTGGATATAGATCTGCACCTGCATAACAAACTTTGGCAACTGGGCTATGGATGGAAAAGCTGCAACTTGAATAATTCCACTGCTTTCAATCTGCACGCATGAGTGAAGTTTCTCCTGCTCTGGATCTGTCTATCAATTTAGCAAGAGGTTTCTTTTTCATCTTTCTTCGCCATAGCTTTGTCTATCTTTGTCTGAATGTCTTTTTCTTCTTATTTGACTGGAATTCTTCAATACTGGTGTAGATCTGGACAATTCTTCAGATTCGGAGGATATATGCAATGTATTGGACATTGATAAAAGCTCCTCTTCTTTTATAAAGCACCTGTAATGAATTCCTGCAATTTATTCAGACAAAAATGGCCACCGGGGTATGAATAGTGAATTTAAATTATAAAAATCTGCACTTTTCAAGCCTGCTGCCCCAAAAATTGGTGTCTAATTTGCACATAAAGAGAGCATGAATCCTTTCAATCAACACCTGAGCTCCTTTAACACCTGTGAAAACAATTGTGCAGACGAAGATGAACCTTTTCCAAAGCATGCGCCAAATCTGGAAGCTTTTAGCCTTTGTTAGCACTTTGTCTGTGCAAAATCCTTCCTCTAATGGGGGCGCACTTTTTCTCCTTGCTGCAATTCTTTACCTGTGTGTTGAATAATAAATCCATATGGCTGCCCATGCTTATATAACCTTCATAATTCTATAATTAATAATTGCCCTAACAATTAAAGGCAATTAATTAATTAAAAATCATGCTTTTCTCTTTTAAAAAATAGCATGTTTAAGGACAGCCATCCAATAAATTAAATTAATCCAATTTAATCCTCCACACTTCACTTCACTTAAGCTTCACAGTGTGCTTTGACCATAGCCACTGAAAATAGGAATTAATATAATCATTTAATACTTTAAAAAGTATTAATTCCTTCTCAAAAGGGGCTGCATTAAAATAAATTAAATTTATTTAATTTTAGAATTCTATTTCCAATTGATTTATTCCCCTTTGCTTTTGTTGACTTTTCCACAAGCCTGGGTGCCAAAATTGGGTGAATAAATATTAACAAATATTTATTTAATGCATTATTATTCACCCAAGGTGGGTCGCACTTTTTTGCATAATAGAATTCTATTTTTAAGAATTTCTGACAATGGGATTTTTTACCCTGCAAGGTAGGCACCACAATCCCATGATCCACTTAAGTGATTTGACTTTGACAATGAGATTCTTTACCCTGCAAGGTAGGCACTAAAATCCCATGATTTCACTTAAGTCACTTTCCTTTTATTATATCATGGGAATTTTCACCCTGCAAGGTAGGCAATAAATTCCCACCTGCCTGCGGCCTCTATTTTTCCCACTGCAGCTTAAGTGACTTTTATAACACGGGAAAAAGTACCCTGCCAGGCAGGTATACAATTCCCATCCTGCCTGCGGCTTATGTTTTTCCCATCGCAGCTTAAATCCTTTGTTTTCCAAAAATGCGCCCATCCCCGCAGGGGCTTTCCTGTGCACGACTTCGCTTTTTCCCAGTGATCCAGACCTCGGATGATGACTTCCTCTGGGCAAAATGTGCGTGTATGTTTTCCAGCTGCTCCAGGCCAAAAATCGGGCTTACTCGGCGAAGGAGTTATTCCAGAGAAATTTTACAGAAAACGAAACGGGACACCACAAAAACACGAAAAATTGCCAAAAGTTACATATAAAGCCCAAAACTTAGAATAAGTTAAAATCCTTCTGGTACATAGGAATAATAACATATCCGCTCATAACAGAGTTAAAACGGAGCGCAAATAGCCTCATACGGGGCTCAAAATAATTAAATACAAATTTCCCGTAGACAAATCCCGATGACAGAATAAAACAATTTTGGGCATCTGGGTATTTGGCGAAAAGGGCTAATATGGCTCTTTAGGATTATCTTGGTGCAATACAGGAACTTTCAGGCAATAAAAACAACAAATGACCCATTATTTTAAAAGTACGAAAAAATTTCGGATAGGGTAGTCACAGATTTCAGGGTGAAATCTGAGTGACACCAGAGATACAAGCAACATGTTGATCTCAAGTGTAGGGAAAAAGAATTCCAAGTTGGAAATTTGTTTGTGCTTTTAAAGAAGGAAAGATTTCAGAAGGGTACATAGAACAAGTTCAAGTGGAAAAAGATTGGTCCATGCAAGGTTTTGAGAAGTTTTAAGAAAATGCTTATGAGGTGGAGCTACTGGATGGGATTCATATCCCACCCCTATTCAACGTAGAAGATTTGTATCCTTTTCATGAGGGACAAGCACTTGGATATGATGCTGGTTAAGCTTCTACAATTCCATATGGCAAATAGTAGTTGCTAGAGAATGAAAAAGAAGAGACGGAGACCATTTTGGATTCTAAAGTTGTCAACAAAACCAAGGGTAAAGAATATGGGAATATTTGGTCCAGTGGAAGGATAGACCAATGGAAGATTCAACATGGGTGAATGAATATGAGAGTGGAAAGTACAATTGGTCATTGGAAGAGCTCATTCAAGGTTCATGAGTACGAGCTCATGGATATTTTCACACTTGCCTAGTGTGCTTGATGCAGCATTTGGGGTATATGACGTGAAATCTTTTCTAAACCCATGCAAGGCCCTAGGGTTAGAGGAAATCATGCGTTATCATAGTTTACAAACTCGGCAAGTACTCGCCAATTTTTAGCTGGGTGAGAAAACTCCCCAAAAACTTGTGAGTTTGGGCAAGTTTTTTCGAGATTACTCGCCAATACTCGACAATAATTGCCAATACTAATTTGAGACTGTATTTTGTATAAAATTTATTTATTTTCTAAAAAAATTTAAGTATTTTTTAAGTTGCTGAATTTTTGTTGAGTCAATTTTTTTTGGTCTGCTGAGTATTTGCTGAGTACCAGCATGCAAACTATGGGTGTTATCATCAAACATGGATAAGTTAGAAGCATTCCTTGAAGGATGACGAAACTGCCAGTATGCAATAACTGGAATTGTTGGTTTGCACCAAGCTGCAATTTCGTCCACGGAAAATGCATACACAAAGTAACGGCCCAAAATGATTGTTTTGGCCATTTGGATCTTTTTCAAGAAATGAGTTCAAAAAGACACTCTTGGAGTTAAAGAAACAACAGAAGCATGAGGGAAGATCGAGGGAGAGAGAGTTCATGTTTGCTAAGGGAGTGTGGTGTTGGTTCAGGGATAATAGAGAGGAATATAAGGTTGAGTCAAGTCCAGAACAAAACTACTATATAGTGCTCTTCTTTATGTTTGTAATACAAGAATAAACTAGAGATGTATATTTCTCTATCCTTGTAATTTTGCCAACAGAATTGAATAATGTTGCGATCTTTGGTCTCTTGGGTGCCCATGGTTGAGTTAATTGGTCCAATGGCTTCAAGGAAAGGGTTGTTTAGTTGGCACCCCACTCTTCACTTCTAACTGTAGTCTCCAGCGAGCACCTAGCACCTAGCACCTAGCACCCCAAATATGTGTAGGAAGGAGGTGATCAATCCAGCAGTACTGCGGGACACTTTTAGTGTTTGATGCCTGATTGATTGCTTCTCAGAGGTATAGAGCCAAATGCGTATGATTGGGAAAATGAAAAAGTTAGCTAGTCATTCTTCAGCCTTTATACAGTCAATAATATTGCTTTCGAATCTTGTGGTAGATAGGTCATCCAAAACAAAAGCATTCCTCAGTTCCATCTTCTAGAGAGAACCAAGGTGACAAATTCTATCACCCCAAGGAAAATGGTGGTCTGCCTCTTTCCATAGCTGGATATTGTACCCTGTGCTGACTAATAAGGCTCCTATGGCCATGAGTCCAGTGGCATTGAATATAATTGGGATGGAAGATGATACCATCAAGAATCTGCAGAAAATGCTCGACATAAAAAGCCATTTGAGGATGGAGAGACTGGAGAGGGGAGACGCAAATGACTTGAATACATTGCTAACAAATGTCCTCCCTAACAGCTCTTTTAATCACTCGAAGGGGAATCTAAAGAGTATGGAAAGTCACATGCTAGCAGTAATGAAAAGCCAAGGTAATGTAACTTATAAAAGAACAAGTGTTGAGGCACCGTGTGAAAAGCCTTTCTAAAGTCAGGAAAATAAAATGAGTGGTTAGAAGACCGCCGAGCCTCCTCAATAGTTGCTCGAAGTGTAAAAAATGTGATAAACAGTTTGGAAACCTCTACTGAAACACCTTTCTAAAGTCAGGAAACTAAAATAAGTTGTTAGAAGACTGTCGCTGAGCGTCCTCAATAGTTGCTCAAAGTGTAAAATTGTGATACACAGTTTGGAACCCTCTACTGAAACCTATACTCCTCTCAGAGTACAATTAACCAGCTCCAGCTGCTCCGAGAGATTCATATCTAGCATTCTGGCATAAAGCATGGTAAATTTGTGTCCAATCATGGTTGTCATGTAATTTCTTCGATGAAGTATTAACTATCCCTAGATTTGTAAATGGGGTTGATGATGTGTTTCGTCCAGAAGGGAGGAAAGGCCGAATAACCAACATCACTAAACAAATCTGCAATGTGGAACATGATCTATTCAATGCCATATTTCATAAACTCCACCTGAAACTCTTCTCAATCGATTGCTTTACCAGTAGTCAGTTTTTGAATAGCTCTCTGAATAAACAGGTAGACAATTTTTAAATCTCCCTATGAACGACCCTCATAGGAAGTCAGATGAAAAGTCGGATGAGAGCAATAATAAAGAAAGAGCCAAAGTAACACAAATTATGAAACAACAGGTATTGAGGCAGAGTGTCAAAAGCCATTCTAAAGTCAGCAAAGCAAAAAGATATACTTTAAAAGACCGTCATTGAGCCTGCTCAATATTGCTCTAAGTGTAATAATGTGCTTTGTAGTTTGGAACCCTCTCCTGAGATCTTCATTCCTCTCACTCTACAATCATCCCACTCCAGCTAATTTAAGATTTTCATTCATAGCATTGTGGTATAAAGCTTGGCAAATGTGTGTCCAGTGATGATTGTCCTGAAATTACTTGAATGAACTTTCCCTAGACTTGTAAATAGGGCGGATGATGCATTGTGTTCATGATGAAGGAAAGCTTGAACAAACATCACCAGAAAAAAGGCAACGTGGATCACGAGCTATTCAATGCCATATTTGAGAAACTCCCTACAAAGATCCTTACAGTCAATTGCTTTCCTGGTAGACAGTTTTAAATAGCTCTTTGAATGTCTCCCGGGATCAAGAAATCACAAGAAGAAACTTTGAGAGTGGGCTGATCCGGAACATCTTATAGATGATTGGCATGGAACACCTAGGCATTGGGATTCGTGGGAAGAAAAGGCTTTCCTTGGAAGGAGAATACACCAAAAGGCCTTAGGAGTGGGCATCAAAGAGTTCATGTTGCCCAAGAGTAAGAAGCTCATTTTTCATGGTTGGAGACATCAATATTCATTGTGGGGGGAAGGGATGGAGGCAAGATCACTAAGGGAAAAGCATAGTCTTTGGTGCATAGTTTTGCAATCCAGATCTTACCAATGATTCATTTGAAAAAAACCCACGGGGACGAATCATCTTGGTTTGATGAACTGTGTGTGGAAAGGAGTCAAGGGCAGCCTCTCAATGGACGTAGGACAAGAAGTTATATTTGGATGTAGCTGTAGCAACAGTGATGGACTAATATCTTGACATTTTCTGACATGGACGAGCTGCATAATCACCGACACACTAGTCGTTAGAGGCACCAGAGACATCAAAATGGATTGTGGTATGACGAGTAATGGAAACCCCAAAGAGGAGGGGAAGGAAGACAGAGAGGATATGGCAAGAATAAAAGCCAACACAACATGAACAACAAGGGGGGGCTGAAAAGAAGAACAGAAGCTCAAGATGTGGGAAGTAGAGAGCTGCTAGTGTGTACATAATAAACCACACTTGATCCACTGCTATTCTTAAAGTAGGTGAAGCCACTAGATTCCAAAAAGCCAGAAAATCCATTAAGGAACAGGAGCTTATGGAACTCACACGACTGCATAAAATGCTTCCCATAAGCTGTAACTGGACTCATTGCATCAGCTGAGAATTGCTGCAATCCAAAGTCTGCCAAGTCCGATTCTGAAACACGGAGCTCATCATCATTCAGATAATGGATAGGTGCATGGCAGGCCCCAGTATATGCATTAGAATTGCCCAAAATAATGACATCACCCAAGGAAAAGTACCGAGAAATCTCCAGGTCAAGGGCCAAGTACGGGTCACCATCAGCATGAACAACAAAAGATGATGTGTTGCTATACTCAGAAACAAAAATGTCAACCAGATAATATCATAATAGGTAAGTTGTCGGGTTAAATATAATAATTACATTTCTTTGCCTTTGCATCCTGAAATCCTATCTTTTTTGGGCAGATCTAGTAGATCTTGGGCACATTTCTTATGGTGTCGAGGGTCTAAGGCAGAAAAACATTGTCACGCTGAAAGCTTACTAAGTTTGTGCGGTGAAAAGAGAAATTGTATGTGTGGCCTACATGGGAATAAGGTATCAATCTTCATGGCAGTAATATGCAATTATTATTGCAAGTCGGCCAAAGGTATCAAAATATTTTCTCAATGGATATGGATTTGTATGCGGGTTGTAGTCTACAAGTTGTGGTATCTTAATGAGAGTCTGTGACAGGGAATTAGCTGAAGGATGGGACATGGCAACAAGAATGGAAACCATGTATCAGGTCAATTACTGGTAAAATATAAGCATCAGTTGCAAGAAAAATATGCAGGTTGCTTTAATCTAAAAATTTCACATTCCTTGGTGCAGACAGGTGTATGTGGGGAATTCATGAGCTAGCAAAATGTTCTCATGACTGGCAATCTGATAGTTGGCAGGATCAAACTGCCACTTATAACACTGGTTACCTGGCAGGGAGGTCAGATTTTTGTCATGGAACTTCGCCCAGCCTGCATAAACTCTATATACATAAGGACTGCACTAAATTTTGTTGTACCATTGGACAAGAGGATACAAAGCCCGCGCAAGATTTTTCCAGTCTGAATGTATTAGGGGTGATGTTGGCTTGTGGTAAGTTTGTTATGGATTAATTTATTATTTTATCATGTTAATCACTTGGCAAGCAAAACAGAGCAGGATGATTTCTGCTGATAATAATTATCTCCCATATTGTGTTTCTTATGCCATGTTTTTTCTATCCTTAGCATTTTGGCATGGAGATCAAAATTTGAATGAGTGCTATCATGCAGCTCTATATGAAGGGTTACCAGAAGAAATATACAGGAAAAACAACAGAGACTCAAGGGTACAAGTTACATCCCAACTTACATAATTATCCAAATAACCTAGTCACTCAGTTAAGTATCCAATATTTTACAACTGAAAAGGCGCAAACGGCAAAATTCTGTTACTTAATGTATAAAACTTCTTAGCTTCTGTAGTTTTTACGTTCTTTCTGGAAACTTCTTCAAATATAAAATTTGAGTTTGTGTTTGTGTTTTATTTCAATTAGGGGATGTATCTTGGCATTGGAATTCACATCAGCAATACCTATCCATTCTTGTGGACATCTGCTGTTCTAAGCATCCTTTTGGTGAAATGATTCTAATGTTAAATCATAGTTACCTAAGTCCAAATTTTGGGGACTGCAGGGGGACGGCTATTAAAATTATATATAAAACTTAATATTTGAATATTTTAATTGTATTCAATGAAATTTAGGGATTTAAATTGTGTTTAAGTTATATTAGGTACTTTCAAGATCATAATTTAATGTTCTTGGTAAAAATAGCAACATTTTAAAAGTAAAAACTTCAGAAAATTTTTGAAAGATTAAAAAAAAGGGGGATGTCCCCTCTAAGTCCCCAAGTCCCTGAAACATTCGGGACGTCACCAAAATCTAGGGGACACGTCCCTGCGTAACACTGTTCAATACAGATACGTGAAAATTTTCCTTGCAAATCTGAAAATAAGTTTATGATTGATGCTCAACTCCTTTATGCGATCAAAATTTGCAATTCGAGTACAAACTTTTGAAGGAATCTTTGCCCATGTAACAGAAGTTGCAACAAGCATATCTTAATTTTTGTTATAAAACATATACTGTTTTCTTCTGCATGCTTTAGAGTTGAATTTGGGTCTATGGAATATTCAGCTAGTTTATTTATTATATTTTATGGCTCTCTTAAGCTGCTACATGGATGCAGAAAATTAGTAAAATGCTACCAGAGGAGAAAGTCCCCTTTGTTATTCAAGAAGTGACAAGTACCTCAATTGAAAATACTTCAGAAAAGACACGGATTGAAGCGGATCAGGAGACCAAGGCCTCAATCACCCAAATAGACTCAGCTGCCAGGTCTGACTTGACATTGGCTAAGGACTCATTGAAGATAGAGGTTGATTCCAGAAAACTAGAGAGCCATGTCAAACAGGTAAGGCCTTTCTTTGTCAGAAGATAGAACCATTTATTTCTGAGGGCTGTGTTTCTGTTGCTTTATTTTTGCAAATATAACTAATAGAACCGAATGGTCTTTGAGAAGAGAAGAAAATGCTATATTTTGAAGGTGTTTGGCTTCTATTAGGTGTCCGTTAGACATTTACTTGCCTTATCTTACATGTAGAACTATGCTGAAGAAATATGGTACCAACTAGCAACAATGATATAAGAGCAAGGGAAGAAATATATAATGGTAAAATAATAAATATGAAGAATTTGTCAACATATATTATTATATTTAGGTATTAGAATTGTTTTGGAAGAATATCACAAAAGAGCTCCTAATGCCAATAACCTAAGTTGGTCCATGTACATCAACAGAAAACATGACTGACAGCAAAGGCAAACCTGCACAGAACCAGTTGTTAAGATGGAAGTCATTACCTGAAGCTAAAACCCCATTGCTATGGCATTAAAGGTGAGTGCAAGAAATATATCATGTATACTGATCAGTAGACAATCAAACTAGTGTGACAAGACAGATGGAGGAATTGCATTTACAAAACTGGGTTTCAAATCCACACCATACAACTCTTTGGCCTGCTGTTCATAGAGAAGATACACAGTCACCAGGATAACCTGTGTTAAATGGGCTGCCTTGCCATTCATTAGTTAAGGTAAATTTGAAAGGATTCACTTTATGTTTTTTCATTTTTTATTTTTTCCTGTCCATCAAACTCATTTCAATAAAAGTGACATCCGACTTGGTCATTGAGAACAACTAACAACATACTTGCATGGCTAATCACCTAGTGCCACAAAAGTGACAGAAATCTTTGCCATATAGCTCCTCTGAATTTTCAAATTGACATGTAAAGCTGTGATGTACACTTATTCTGGCCTGATCACTAGAGACCAAACACTTCACCTCTTAGATGCTTCATAGGATGAGAATGAAGACAGATCACATATAGAGAAATTATATTGAAGTCCACAGGCAGTAGGATGCAGAGAAGGACAACGAATTAAAGCTATCTGTCATGCGCCATTTTTGGCTTCATTGATCACCTCATGCACTCCGTCGCCTGCTTCTTAGGATAAAATTGACAGTTCTCGTTAGTAAACTTTGAGAACCACAAACATCAGATTGATGTCACTAGCCAATGCTTCCAACCTCACCTGGCTAGTTGGCCAGTGACTGGACAATTCATACTTGAGGCATTCCAAATTATGTAGTCAGTCCCATTGATGGTTTAAGATGAAGAGAATCCAGAGTTGTTAAGCAAGAAAGTAATTGTTTCTACCTTGCTTCTATATTTGTATTTTGTGAACCTGACTCTAGGAAGAAAAGCAAATCCCTCCAATTGTTTCCCAACCTGGGGTCACAGCAATACTGTCTCTAGAATTTGAACAAGGACCGGACAATAGCTAATTGAGGATCTCAATTGGGTATCTCTAGACATTGGATATTGTCATTGACATCCCAAATGACATCTTTTCTTGTTCAGAATCTGTTTGGAATCTGGATATTCTTGATCTTATGTTTCTTTTACCGGGGGCAGGATAGTGATTGATATTGCTATTTAAGATATTATGATTTTAAAAAAGCATTTGAGACAGATCTTGCCTTCTGGAACCCTTACTAATTATACTTTTTAACTATGCATTTTTATTTTCTGTTCTTAGTGAGGGCTATCTTTTAAAATGGAAAAGTTTGAAAAATTAAGTAGTTCAGAATTATAAACTGTTGAATGAAGACTCCACATATCATGCCCCTTGCCTTTCTAGCTTACAGTGATACAAGATGTAGATCTGGTACTGACACATGATTATGGTCCCAAAACTCCTCTGCAGCTCCATCATCAAGCTTAAAAAATGCTGCATTCAAGGAGCAACTCCCCGCGCCCGTCCCACAAGGAACTGCTTGAATATCTGCATATTCTTTCTGAAAAAATGGTGTTGAAGACATCCTTCCCAAGCCGCAAAGGACATGGATGCTATCTCAAATTGGATCCACTTTCCTCTGGTATAAATGTCAAATTGCTTGTGGTTTCTCAAGGAACGAGGCATAATCTGCTGGTTTGTGGGGATATCTTGAACCCAGTATCCTTGCATCTTGGGTATAAGACGATCGGATACCTTTCAGATCGGTACACAATCTAATGATACCCAAAGCCATTTCATGGTAGTGTTTTCCACAATGGAGGCAAAGTAATCTACCTTCCAAGAAGGGCAATGATTTATGAATAAGTGTACTTTTGTTGAAAACACAGACGCTGGTTTTCAATCCTATATATGACCCAACAAGCACTGTTCCAGTGTGGCTCAGATTGCCTCTTCTGCCAGGTGAATCCTGGATAGAAAACCCATTGCAAAAAACTGGTAATCCTATAGGGGAGTACAGAGGAGCCTAAGAGCTCATACTATGGCCAGGGCCCAGGAGTACTTCATTATGCCCATATTTGTGTCAACTTGGACCTGGACAAACCTTTACCCAACCAAATATGTCTGGAATTGAGAGGTATTGAATGGGAACAACCAACTAGTAGACTTTGAAAATATTTCATTCAAATGCAGTGTCTGCCATCGGCATAGACATCTGGTGAGGCTTTGTGCACTGAATCAGCTTTCACATCCAATGGTGCAAGAATCAGCCCAACAGGCGTAGTGGGGTGGATCACCTGGGCTAAGGGAATAGCGGATCAACAAAGGTAAACCAAAATGAATTGAAACAACGATGACATGCACATTCCAATTCCAAGCACAACAGTATAAGCCTAATGCAAAAGCATGTGCTGGGAAGGGTCAAGCAATGAAAGAGAAGGCTCTCATGGGGTTTACTTAAAATCCTTTTGCATTGTTGGACAGCTCTGACCCACACGTATATGCACTAACAAGGTAATAGCCCCTTGTAACTTAGATTCTCTGGACATTTCCGACCAAGAGACAATAAGTCACATGCTTCAGTTACTTCTTCCTAGCTTGTGATCAAGAAGATCCATGATTAATCTTCCATCTATGATACAAGCGAGAATTTAAAAGTTTAATTGAGCCATCCCACACACCAACCTGAAAAAAATGGAAGCATATTAGAAGTTTTGGGGAGGCTGATTTAGGATATGATACCTGAAGGGGAACATGGATAATGAAGTATGGAACTGAAAATGCAATTTTTGAGCCTCCCGATTCCACTACTTGTGACAATAATCACCCTAGACCGGACTATAGTCAAGGAAGCAGCCCTATACTACCTGGCTTCTCAAGAAATCAATTTCATGGAATTCAAGAGGACTGGAAGGCGGCAACAAACAATTCTCCATTTCTGAATCTGCAGAATCCTACCTTTGTTTGGTAAAATTATCTACCCCTCTGTCAATATTTATCAAAGGAGGAACTTTTCAGACAATATCATTGCTGTCCAAGAAAATTTACACTCCCTCCGCACATAAAAATTGTCTGTCGTCGTCAAAATAGATATGTCCAAAGCATTTACAGTTGCAACTGGATGATTATCTAAATTGTGCAGAAATTTGGGGTTTCATTTCTAGTCGTTGAATGAAAATACAACTGTCTGTCAATTGCATCCTTTAGTGTATTTTTCAATGACTAACGAGGGCCACTATTCTCCTACCTTAGAAGTATGCACCAATGGGATCATATCTCTCCATATCTATTCGTTATTATGAGTGAAAGCACCAATCCCTTTCTAGTGAAAGCACCAATCCCCTTCTAGTGAAAGCTTAGGTACAAGTTGTAATACGTGGCCTCTTAGAAATTTCTTTGCATCCTTGCTATGTGAATTTCCACTTTGCAGATGATATGCTTATGACGTCTTCTCTTTTGGTTCAGGAAGTTCACTACTTCAAAACTTTGCTACAACTTTACCAGCAATGTTCTATGGGATTCATCCCCTCACCTCGGCCATCTGTCCTCTTCACCATTACTGTTTCCTTATTCAAATGTTGTTCTAGGATTTCGGGAGCACTTTTTAGGCATCCCCTCTTTGCGTACCCATGTTTCCCCATCTGTCTTTACCCCCAACTTATTTGCTCAGTCTACTCCCCATATTCAAAACAGTTGAGCAGGCTCTAGTTAGAATATGGCAAATATTCCTCAAGAAATGACTCTCATGAGAATTTCAATTATTCACTTGTCTCAAGGGACAAGATTATTCATCCAAATAAGTAAGAAGGGCTGACTATAAAATGCATCAGCAAAGTGAATGAAGCTTTATCTATGAAGTTGATGTGGGCAAATGGTCCGTCCAAATTATGGCATAACATCATATGAGCAAAACATAAGGTCAATTAGGTGTAGTGGTTTTTTATATTTCCTCCTGGTAGAGAAAATGCTAAAAAATAAAGAGATATTCTGGTTCAACAGCACTGTTTTGGGAATGATGAATGGAATGGTTTTTCTTTATCCCAGAACTAGCATTTGATCAGCTTCGAAAATCCTTTGCTCAACATGGATGGTTTGTGGGTGTAGATTTCATCACTAAATTGCATAATATTTTGCAGGTTCAGTTGAGTTGGGCTTGTATTACTAGTTTGAACGCATTTTACCAAAAGAAATACTCACTAATTATAATTCTTCAACAGCAAGTTTTACACAGTGTGAATGTTTCTATCATCCTGTTATTGATACCAGACAAAAAAGGAGGGTGTTCAATAAATGTGGCATATCACAACTTTCTTTCACAACCACAAGCTCTCTCCAAATGTTTGCTTTACTTATGGTCACTAAATGCCTGGCCAAAGATGTGGTCACTTGTGATAACCTCAGGAGGAAAGATTGGATAGGACCCACGAGATGTGTTAACAGTGATTTGGCTAAGGAAACTATGAACCGTCTCTTATTCCAATGTTGCACTAGCTCAGCAAATTTGTGTAGTATTCCCTCGCTACTTTCTTCAATCATGTTCCCTGCACAGCTGAATGGAAACTTTACCTAAGGATTGATACCCACTCAAAACAAATTCCACATACATGAAGGTTTTTCTCATCTTTGTTTGTTGGGCTCTACGCATGGAATGAAAGTACGAACTTTCAAAAGCAAAGCCTGACCACTGAAAGTCATTTTCAGACAATACAAAGTATCAGTCACTATGACCTTTAAGTCATAGCATTCGACCACTATTCTCAACTCTTGGAATCTATATCCTCATTGCAGCTATCCAAGATTCACTATCATTCTAAAAAAGTGTTGGGAACCCACAAATGATTGGTTTATTAAATTTAATTTTTTATAGTTCTCGTATTTGCACCTTGGACAAGGCAAGTACAGGAAGGTATTATAAGAGACCCTTTTGGAAATATCCTCCAAGCATACTTGGAGTATGTGGGAATCAACACAAACAATTTCGCTGAAGCTTTGGACACTTTTGTGAGGGTCGCAAGTTGGTGTTGCATCCCATATGAAAAATATTGAAATAGAAGCGGACTCAGAATTTATTCGTGATATGTGAAGCAAATTGAACAAACAAATACCGACGACACAACACGAATCAGATGATTGTCTGTGTCAACCCTCTTAGATGTAATCATCAAACATACCATGAAAACCCCCACAAGTTCTTACTCAATTCCTTTTGATTCATATTCAATGTGCTAAAAATAGTATTGAAGATTATTTAGCAAAACAAGCCTCCATAATGCTTCTAGCTTCCTAGGGTCTTATATAATGACATGTCCCATTTACCACGTGATTGTCCTCCAAATTAAATTATCCAACTGTAGATTTCTGAATTGTTTTGGTTATGTTAGCCAAGGTCTCCAGGGTAAGTTACAATATTGCTTTTTCTACCTTATAGTAGTTATTGTCTTATCGGCCCTCTTCATAAGTCATGCCCACTAGGTATTAATTACACATCGAAACCTACTTTGAGTTCACACTTAATAATATTTTCATTTAGCTTGGGCTTTTCTTATCCATTCACCTTAATTTATTCATGATGCTATTTATTTGAATATTTCTATCACAAATATCTCCTGACATATCCACGGAGACTTTTCTCCTACAACCAGAGATGCATCTTGAAGACTGGTTCTCATCTCGGAGACGGCGCATTTCAGTGTTATTGCTTTAGTAGATTTTGTACTCTCAACCCTAGATATGATGAGATATCAAAGATATATATCAATATGATTACTTGTCTTTTGTCAACATCTAATATCTTTACTTTAAAAAGTTATGAACGTTTTTCTTAGGCTATATCAGACTGTATGATATAGTTTACTCTAAAATTTACATTTATATTTAAACTTTAAAATAAATACATAATTTAATATCAATATATTTTCAGATCTGAGTACCTGTCTCCTATAATTACTCCTCTTTTGTTGATATTGAATATCTTGACTTTAAAAAGTTATTGATGTTTTTCTTAGGCTATATTGGGCTGTATAATTTGCTGTTTCTGAGCACTTGTCTCCTATTTTTATGAAAAATGGCATACCCGTCCCTGTCTCCTCATGCCCTACCCATCTCCTGGTAAGTTGGTAACAATGCCTGCCTCATTGCAGTGTATCTTTCTGCACCCAGAGCACACGGGTTCACAACATCAAAAGACGGCAAAGTCTTCAAGTTAACAGCAGAATGGAAGTGCATATGACAGATCCATTTCCGTCTGTTGTGGGGGCCCAAACCCTCAACAGATGCATCTCTCATCACCAGCAATCAATGGCAGACATCAAATTGCGTCTGACTTTTGGCAGCTTAATATGGATTTTACTATTTTAGGGCATTGTGGCAATTGATTTGCACATGGATGACACAGCTGCAGCCCACAGGAATGTTTGTGTGATGCTAAACAACAGGTTCACAAAAGCTTTGCCTTAAGACATTCCAGCTATGACCACACTTTGTATATGGTGGTAGGGACCACACTAAACAGGCATATTGGTTACTTGATTGCATATGCATTACAGCATATTTGCTCATGTTCATCAAATGTGGGATGGAGGAAGGGTTTCACAAGTTGGATCTCTTTGATTCAGGAAGGTATGCAATCTAAAGGAACACCAAAATCATTCGTTTACATCATTTTGTTACTTGATTGTAACTTAGTTTTTTGCCCTTTCAAAACCTCATCAGTCCTTTGCGGGATAAGACCATGTTTCTGTAGCAGACAGGAAAACAATGTTTTGAGAATGTTTTATATATTATCTACTTCAGAAGTACAACATGACATTCATTCAGACTTGGGGAGACTTTATAGGAAATGGCAGGATAAATTTCGACCATTTCATCCTGAAATATTATCTGAAGGTTTAGTCTTCCTTCTGAAGTCTGCAAGGGTGGTACCCTACCCCTTTATTATCTGCCATTCCATATCAAACAAATCCAAGTAACATAATATCCCAACACCCCCTCTTTCCCTACATGGCTATCAAGAACATAACTCGGGAGGTGAGTCACAAGGTTCAAGTTTGCATTTATGTTAGATGAGGATAAAGTTCGGTTCAAGTTCGCCAAGGGATAAAGTTTGAGAAAAGAAAACGTCTTTAAGTTTAAACAATTTTATTGTATCATTTTTATTTTTTGAAAAAATTGCAAATATGTTGGAGGGACGGAGTGGAGAGAGCTTTTTGTCTGCCACTTTCAGTCATTATATGTATATATACACACAGTTGTGAAATAATGCATAATCGTGTCAAAAACTTCCCATGCAAAAATAATGGATAAAGTTCGAGTTTATGTTTGACGAGAGTAAAGTTTGGCAAAACGCGAACTTTTTCTATAAAATTCGGAGAACCTTGTGACATAGCTCAGGAGTATTCAGACTCAGTTATAGATAATAGATTTGCAGCTGCTCCAAGGATTATTGCATCTGGTAATGCACACAGACACTCTTATGCAAATCAGTATTAGAGAAGGCGGAAATTCAGGGTTTCAAGGCATTACAGTCATTATTCAACCATGGATCCTAATATCAATTCCCAGTCCCTGAATCGGCATACCATGGCAGCCTTTGGAGAGGAATGGATCCATGCTCTGAACAAAATGAAAGATCACTCAGTCTCAACCGGTTCAAGAAATCCATAGCTCGGGGAATCACAGTCTAATTCCTGATTCCTCCTCAGGATAATCTAACCTCATTGTGTTGCAGCACCTGCCTCCTTTGGTTCACAGACTTCAAGGTTTTCCTACAAGGCCTCACCTGCACCAGCTGCAGGGGAAGCCCAAACCAATAATGCCAAGGCAATACACCAGGGGCACTATGGAAATTCTGTGACTCACCCTCCTTTTAGGTGTCTCTCACTAAGCCTTTGCAGGTATGAGCAGGAGCTATCCCATGAGCTTCCACCCTGGCCAGAGGAATAGTGAAGCTGCAGCTGCCTGCTGGACCACCCAGAGGCCTACTCCAAGTCAAGACGCCAGCCTCCTGGGGGCCTGTACTCATTGAAGAGATTGGATCCTGCAGATAGTTTGGACAGGGTATCGGTCCAAATGGTGACCAATGATACCCTCATAGCCCACATCAAGGTCACTTTGGATGAGCATAGGAAGGGTACTGCAATGGGAAAGCTTGTGCTGCTTGAAATCTTCCCACCCTTTTTTCACACAGACCCTGCAGGCTTCACCCTCTAGCTCGGTCATTATCATTGAGGGTCTTCACCTCAATTGGCAGAAAAATGCTCCAGCTGGTGTTCTTTTTCTTCCTTCACATTCTTTTACCTCAATTGAAGGGGCCCACTAAGTGTGGGCAGGGAGGACGACAATCCTGGTCCAAGCAAGCATGGCAAACAGCCAATGAACGTGTTGTCATGCTAAATGTATAGCATGCAAAATTAAATTTTTTGGCTGTGACAACTAATCCCACACTTGAAAATTTCCTCTCTCGGTCACTATGAAACCCTTCCTATAGCAAACCAGTCCTTCAGTTCCACCCTCATTTATAGCTTCAGAGGAATGTTCTAGTAGGATTTTCAAGTGTGTTTCACATGTGCATAGGGATGATATGCCCAAGGTGATTGATGAAGTCACTGAGATTCAAGGAACAACAACTGCTCCCGTAAGGCCTAGAAAGGGCTATTTTGTAGCTGGCGCATTTTAACAACCCCGCGTTAAAAACCATCTAAAGCGATACAAGGAGAGATTAAAATCATCTGAGGGTGGTGTAGTAGAGTACATTGACAGTCATCTAAGGAAGTTTATGCAAATTTGGTGGAATAAATTTGAAGTTAGGAACAACCTAAGCAAGATCCAGCTAATTTTGGGCACAAGGAATGAAGACTCCAATGGTGAAAGCCAACTTGTTCTAGATGATTCTAAAAGTTCATAGAAGGAGTTAGAGAGGCAAACACATAATATCAATGAAAATATATTGGAACAATATACATGATGGAAACATGAATTATGTTCCAAGACTCAAGGATCTTCTGTGAGAATCTAGGACATCACGTAGACTGCCCCTTCTAGTCAAGATTTAAAAAGGTCCTAAAAATGAAATAGAAGGCACAATTGGCTCTTGACAATATGGTGGAATGATCTCAACAGGTGTTTTGGAGTCAAAATCATATAAGGTTTGACACCAAAGCACTCTTCCATGCTCCAGGGTGGAAAAACCACTCCCGGGGTCCTCAAATACACTTGACGGTGACATCAGCACTTCAAAACTCCTTTGTCGCACTTTTTCACCCTTGGTGTCCCATTGGCTTGTCCCTGAGGTGCAAAGGTGACAAGGGGGACACCAAAGTGCGACCCCCCATCATTTTTTCGTCAAGGTGTTAGAGTGAGCAAATGGGTGTTTTGGGTTGTCTGTCCCACTTCTCATGATCATCAAGCAAGCCCAAGTCGCACTTTTTCACTCCTTGTGTCCCCATTGTCCCTAAGGTGCAAAGCGGACACAAAAGTGCAACCCCCCATCACGTCCAATATTTCCAACTTACCTTTCATCACTTCTGCACCTAGGTTGCACCAACTCGCTCTCCACCTTGGCCCCCTCTCATAAGTTTAATCCTAGGTCGTATATTTTCCCTCCTGATGTCTCCATTTTACCCAAGGTGCAAAGGGGACACACGAAGTGCGACCCCCTTCCTCCATATCAGCCCCTGGTCACATGAAAACCACACTTTTAGCTCCCGGGTGACCTAATTTTAAGCTCCTAGTGCTCATTCCAACCCCTGCATCTCACCCACAAAGAACCTAAGGCTGCCACTTGTCATTCATCTGGTGCAAGTTACACTTTTGTGTCCCTTATGTCCCCATTGTCCCCCTTGCATAGGTGCAACTCCACTTCAACCACATCCCAACTCCAGTTAAGCTGCCAAGTCAAAGGTGAGTTAAGAATTGCAAAGAAAATTGACTAACTCCTCACCTCACATACTTAGTTATTTTAAAACTTTCAAATGTTGTACAATTTCCCTCCAAAACCTCCATTGTTGTACAAATATGTTTTTGATTTGTTCTAGACATCCATGCCCCAAAATCGAGGAATGCTCACATATCTCCAAAATAGTGCACCCAATTTCCACCAAAAATTGCCATTGCACTCCCTCCAAAAATTCCTTCAAGTTGACTGTAAGAGCACTACCATGGATGCTATGTACAATTTATAGTAGCAATGTGAATTTATTAGACCCAAAGGTTGCCTTTTCAGATCTACGGAGTTATGGCGAATTGAAAAACCTCAAAAACTGGAGTAGAAGGTCTTGAAGTAAAACCTAAGATTTTGAGAGTCAATTTCATTGCAATTTGACATCTTAGAAGACACCTTTCTAAAAATAGTAAGTATGCAAGGCTTCACATGTATGAAAGTTAGTAAGTTTCCAAAAATGGTGAATTCTCAGCACCTGTGCACTCCAAACAAGAAAAAACCATCAAAGGTGAAAATTGGGAAAAGTTACTAAAAATGGCCATCCTAGTTAGGACCTGCTAAAAATAGAAAGTCTTGCAATTAGGACTAGATCACTTGTATCAACTCACATTCCACCTATCTCATTTATTTTTTCCAAAATTGCAAGGATGGGAAGTTGTCTCGTGGTTCAAAGAGGAGACAAATCCCTCATAGGCTCCTAAAAAATCAGTCTCGAGGTGAATTTTGTATGACACACTTTGATGTAAGAATTTGAATGATTTAACTCATCCTAATTGTCATAGAAATGAGAGTCATCATGGTTTAATTCATCCAAAAAGGATATGTCATCATCACTAAAGTTAATTGGGAAGCTCCAGAATAAGTATATAGAAGCTCCATACCAAAATATTGATGGAGTCTTTTAACCTTTGCAAACATGAATTATGTCTCCCAAGTGATTAAAATTGATGCTCCTATATCATATCCACTTCTCCCAATGTGACTCAAACCAAACACCATCATATTTTTAGGATCAAGAAGTTATCATAGGTTAATTAAGTTAAAACATCACAATAGTGGTTCTGAACACTTATTCAACGCTTCAAAGTGTGCCTACATCTCACAGAAGAAGGAGATTGTAACCAAAATGTTTCTATCCAATAAGACGCCAAAGGAAAAAAAGTTTCATTCACGGATCAATTCTTGTATCTTGAGAAGGACCTATTTAAATGAAGAGCATATGAGCAAGAAGGTGTGTTATCATCTTGCAATTGATTCCATTCAAAAGGGTGACATCTTTGTCATAGAGGTGAATTTTGAAGCTAAGGAGAGTGGGTGATGATCTCCATGTTTTGAATCTAACATGGTGTTCAAAAGGATTACCATGTTTTCAAGAATGGGAAATCAACTTAATTTCTTGTTCTTAAACACTCATTCAACACCTTGAAGTTTTTTTTCACCTCATAAGAGGAAGCATATGCAGTCATAATATTTCAGTTCAATGGGTGGTCATAGGAAAAGAATTTCATCCAAAGAGAAATCCTTCTATCTGCAAGATGAAGACCTATTTCAGTGAGTAACAAACAAGCATGAAAAGGTTTGATAATTTTGAAGTTGAGTTTTGGCCATGAAGGTGAATTGTGAAGGCCAAAAGGAGTGAGGTAGTGATCTCCATATAATAACTCCTACCTTTTGATAAGAGTAGGTCATCACATTCCTATCTCAGTGCATATCTCATAACAATGTTTTTGAAAACTTATTCAATTTCCTGGAATGTTTTCCATATCTCACAGAAATAGACTATAATCACAGTACTTCAAATCATCATGTTATTCATTGATAGAGGCTTCATCTTCATCAGATTGATCAAATCTCCTCTGCTCTCTCTCCTCTTTCCTCTCTCTCCATATTCTTATTCTCCATTAAAAATGCACTTTTTCACTATTTTTTCTTATTCAATTAAGTGACCTTTAATTTGACCATGTAAGAGTTCTTTTTCATTAATGAGAAAGGCTCACTTTTATTCCCTAGGAATATGAAAGGTCACAAATGATGAGGAAAGGTGAAAAAGTCATTTGGGAGGGAGAGGAAGAGACATTTTTGTAAGCTATAAATTGGAATGGCTTCTCCATTCCAAAGGGGTTGGTAATTGTTGATTGTTGTAAGTTGTTGGGCTTTGTATCACTACTACATCAAGCATTAAAAGCTACATTTCCATAGATTTGTTCAGCCCAGGGTAACCATCCACAACTCCCCGAACCAACTTAGACATGCCCACACCAGGAGACAAACTCGATCTACCAAGCCTTCAAGATATAGTACGGTGTCCAAACAACAACATTGTATGCGTCCTCTACACTCTACCGCCTCTTTGTCTGATCATCATTCCATCCAGAGTTTCGTCCAGTGGACCTCAAATTTTAGGAGAGTTAGATCTACATTCCTTGATAAACTTTCCTCATTGCTTCTCCCTAGCCGTTTTTCCTTGGTCGTCTCCCCTCCCCTCCTCCTTGTTTGCATTTCCAACGCTATTTTTTGGGCTCGGGGGTTTGCTCTTTCCGGTTCTGCCAGCTTTTCTGGCTTTGTAATCTTCTTTCTCGGGTACCTTTTGGTTCTCTTGCTTTGTATTTGCTCACGGTGTTTTTTTGTAGTCCCTTTGACCTGCTTTGTGGTCATTTATTGGACATTAATATATTTATCTTATCATATCTATCTCCTTGCCTATGTTCCTTTATCCTCTTTACTCTCCAACTTTGCAGGCATTGTGATCTTGTAAAACCAAGAAGGAACTTTGTGCCTTTCATTAATGGATCTGTAGAACTTTGTGCCTCTGGTTAATTAGTCTTGTTGATTGCTTACATTGTTGTGTTCTTCTAATTGAATGTGGACCTACTCTAGTTAATGTATGTGAATTTTGTAAGTATACTCAAAACATTAACCCTCTCTCCCTATTTCTCCCACTCCTCTTTACCTCCCTTCATAGCAAATTCCTCCCTTGTACACTGTACGAGCACTTTGCCACAGGTTCAGTGGAGTATTCCTGTGTGATCCCTAGCCTAACAGCCACCCCACAATTTTAGTTAGTTTACATTCAATAATGGAAGCCTCCCAATACCCATGAAATAATGGGCTTAGCCCCATAACTATTGATGAAAACCAATAATCTGCACTGTGACAAATTATTTCACCAAGAGGACGGGAGCTTGTTTCTTGAACAAAAGGTTGCTTCCTTCTTCTGGGGTGGATTGTAAGTTTGTAACGAATGTCTGCTGATATCTGCTATAATATGGATGTCCACACTTAGCTTGCCCATTGGGTCTTTATGGGTTATAATTTTAAGTGGGGTTCAAAGTCTGACAACTGTATATGTCAGAAAATGCTAAGGTATACTTTTTATGTTTTGGCAGATCTGATTCGTAACTGTAAATTATCACATTAATTTCACATATTAATATGTCATGTGGGTTGAGATTCTGTCAGTGAACTTAATAGTTTTAGGCTTTTAGTACATCAGCTCTGCTTTATAGTGACATCAACTAACATGTGTAAATGAAGGATCATAGTTTGTAGCTTATTCTTGCTATGGAATCAGGGGCTGGTATCAGATTCTGTATTCAAGAATCAAGAATCTGCTGGATTATTTTCCAGCTGCGCCTCATACAACGTACATCACCAGAATGAAAACTCTCAGTACATTCACAGTGCCCCAGATATATTTCTGAGGAATCTATTTTTTGCAGAAAATGTTTCTCAAAATATTTCCTGTGGCTTATAAGCTTTATCCTGCTGCTCTTGGCAGATCAAGAAACATTTCCATCTTGTAGAAATGTTTCTTTTTAGGAAACATTCTCGACTTAGAAAAACACGAAAAAGGTCAACATGTTGTCTAATGCATATTAGAAAGCACTCTTACTAAAGAACTCATTATTTCACAAGAGAAGGAACATCAGCAGGGTTTAGAGTAAAGAAGCATAGTGCAAAAGGTTTTTCATGTTAAGGAGTTCTTGCTGATTTTTCATCTCTTTCCTGTTTTGAGCACAAAAAATAAATCACTTTTCCACGTTTTTGGAGGAGGCTTTTAGAGCAAAGAAGAGTACTCTAAGAGGCTTTTCATGTCAGGGGGGTTCTTGCTGGTTTTTTAACTCTTTCCTGTTTTGAGCACAAAAAATAAATCACTTTTCCACATCTTTGGAGGAGGCAGCTAATATGCAAGACAGCAGTTTGTAACGAAAGCAGCTAATATGACATCTTTTATACCACATGCATGGTTCATAGATTAAATTGTGCTTAAAATTAATTGAATTAAATGAACACGCCAAGTTGGAAAAGGAATTCAACAATCCGGAAGAAACTGTCACCATGCCCTAGCTAATTGCAATGTACAAGAAACATGCAATTTTTTTATTCATTAAAGGGTTGCAAAAAATGGTGTTGTGGTGGTCAGTGCAGTATTGGAGGCAGTCTGATACTGAAAAGCATAGTTATCAGGTCCAGAAATCCGGATCTGTTCGGGAGGGCAAAAATTTCCAAAAATCCAGAATTCTTGAAAAAGTTCGGAAAAATCTGGTCTGAAAAATAAATGACTTGAATTTTATAATTATGAAAATTGACAAATACAATGAAAAATTTCAATATTGTAATGTAAAATATTATATTTTTTAATATATAAGGTTGATAGGTGACTGTTTTTTCCATAAAACTATAGAATTTTATAAAATAAAAAAAAACTTCAGAATTTTTTTTCTCCCAAATGAGGGCCTACCCGGACCGATTGCATTATGCTGACATTTCAGCATTAGATGATTCACTAGCCCAGCATATTCTTTACAGATGAGGTATTATCACCTAATATATTTCCTGCTTTGCCTATCAATTTTTTTAGATAATAACCCTCTGGTTTACTTAGTTCAATTACTTTAAAGTTTAAAGATATACTGTCTTGCTTGGTTTTCTGTATTATTAGTTATACTTCCATCTCACAGACTTCATAAGTTTATTCTTAGTTTATCTTTTATGATGTTGCTGTTTAAGTTTCTTTATGAATGTTGCTGTTTAAGTTCCAGACCTAGGTCAAAAAGACAAGATATGAGTTATGACATTTGACAATTGAAGTACTATTTTGTGTCGTCCATAAACATCAGTACATAATTTTCATATGCCTGTATTGTTATTTTCTGTTTGTAGTCGATTGTTGCCTTTTGCCATTATGTCTTTTTGTTTAGTTCAGAGTGTGTGAAATAATGTTGAGTTTTGCATTGTAAATTGATTTATTTTGGTTCAGTAAAGTTCAGTTTATGATTTTATGCCTTTGTTTGTTTATAGAAAAGCTTGAATGGCAACCAAAAGCAAGATTCACAATTTTCAGCACAGGCAGTTGCTGCTCGTGCAGCTTCACGTGCTATGGCTGCAGTTGCACAGAATATTACTGCTCCAAAAACAGCATATGAGTTTGAGGCCATGTGGAAAGGATTTTCAGAAGACCGTTATGCACAATCAGAGCTTCTTAAGGTTCGTTAATTAATGGAACTTAAGAAATGATTACTGCTTCTATGTTTAAGAAACTTTGATTTTGAGTTTTATGTTGTCGTTGGTCTAGGTTATGGCTCCATCATCTTTGCAAAAGGTATTTAAAGATGCTCTATCAGCGCCTTTGTTGATGGACATCATCAGATGTGTAGAGTGTTTTTTCATGTAAGTTCTCTTCTAGACTTTTTCTCGCATATTGTGAATGAATTGAACATATGCATCCTTGCTTGTCAGTTTGTTCTAATTCTTAACTTTTAATTGCCAGGGAAAAACTTGATTTTTCCATTCAGTTCCTAGAAAATCTGACCAAGGTTGGCCGATTTGACATGACCATAATGTGCCTTTCTTCCAAGGACAGAGCTGGTATGGTAAAAAGCTCTTTTAACCAAAATCTATAAAGAATCTTCATTTCATTGCAAAGTGCAATTATAGAGGATGATATCGTAGCAATATCAAATTTTGAGGTTATGAAGTTTTTCAGAAAATGTTACTTTTTGTGAAAGGACATTTCTTCCGCTGGTACTATGGTCTTATAATAAGTTTGAAACTTGTGGTGGCTTACATGCTTATAATAATTTGATGGTTTCTGTGATTCTTGATAGTTGGCTTATGGGCTGGGATTGCATCTTTTTATAATTTTAGTGCATCTAATCTTAATATCTTATTAATGAAGGTGAAGTTGATCTTCAGAGTTTTCCCTGGAAGCCCCTTTTGGGTTGGTCTCCCGGGCCTTTCTACTGATATACTCTGAATCCATCGAATAATAAGAATTGCATTGATGTTGTGCATTCTTCTTTGTGTTGAATTTATCGGAGAGTAACCAAATTCATGGAGCATGTACATACATTGCATGTTGCATCTGTTTGAAATAATTGTCATTAATGTGAATTATGATGAGTTTGTTTTGTCAATTTGACATATATTTTTGCTTGATTTTGGTGATGTAGCCCTTCGCCAGATCTGGGATGAAGTCTTCACCAGCAAGAGAGTACCAGTTGATTTCCAAGAAGAATTGAATAGGTTGCGTAAGAAATATTGTCGCTGATTAGATATGGTTGCTTCAGGAGCAATTGGAAAGCATTTGTGTTTGCATCCAAACTGTGTGTCTGCACGGGCACCTATAAGCTTGCAAAGCGTTTTGGGAAGATTTTTGTTTAATTTGTAGCCAGCTTAGGCCTTTCACCTCAGGTTATGTTTCTGCAATATTCTGAGTGAATTGAATATGCATTCCTGGCAACAGATCGCATACCATAGACATGTTAATTATTTTTTGAGACTTGGTATTAGGATCTCTGAGATGGTCATTTTGATTTCCTTGGCCAGAAAATTTTGGCAGTAACTGCAAAGCAAGTTTACCTTAGAATAACATGTATACTTGATAGGGATATTTATGCCTGTAAAATTGGAGCCAATCTATATGCGGAACCTCACCTTCTTTTGTATGTATTTATGTCATTACTGTTTTTGCTCGACTCCAGAATTGTTATAAAATAAATACTTTGGCCCTAATTCAAATCTAACTAGCAACAATTAACTGACTTCATATAGTAGATAATAATGCGAGTTTATATTCACGAGAGATTGAGGATTCTGAAGCCTTTGTTCCATTGTATTACTAATTGAACTTCGGCCATTTAAATGAAGGGAAGGTTTAAATGGTATCGATTGGTCTGGAGGTTTGTAACTATGCAAATGGTAGCAAATAATTCTGATTTAGATATCTAAGAACAAAAGCATATTAGTAAAACGGGGCTTTGATTATACATTTTTTGTCTGGTGATGCTAAATAAATGAAGATGCAATTAATGCAAAAGATGAGAACTCCATAAAATGTAGGAGAACAATTATGATATTGTCCACAAACGATAAGTGGCTTATGAAAGTAGAATATTTATAATTGAATAGTACTTAGGTTAAAAGAAACAGTTCATAAAAATTAAAAAATGCCGAATGCTAAGACAGTGTAAACATCATAGGTGCGCGGATATGTGATCCAAAGTACAAGAAGTAATGTGAGGGAAGAACCCCATAATGTAACAAGGAGCTGATGAAGATCAAAGTGATACTAATAATGGGGACCAATGTTGTCACATTTTTGTAGTATGTCTTGAGCTAGAAGAGCTAGTACCATTAGTATAACGCCTATTCATAGTTGAATAATGTTCAACTTTGACTACACATGGTGTAGAGGTGGAGAGAAATCTAGTAATGAAACCATGGCTAGGTGGACTAGAAGGTCTGTGACGTTGAAGAAAAGCTGAAGTATGACATCTAGAATGATAGTAAGAGGGCAAGGGCACCCTAGTAGCAATATACATGTATTTTATCTAGTTGACAATAACTCATGTGTAAGGATTATCAATATTTAGAGGCTGCTAAATGCCTTAATGCTTGTGACAAGCTAAAAGAATGTAGTCACCATCGTAGCTCTATGTAAGCCCTTATGTTTGAAATTAACCTAAAGGGCTGGGCAGGTTTGCTTGAGATGGCATATAGAAAGTGTATAGAGAACAAGTAGTATATACAAGCTCCTGCACCTTCCTCGAGTCTCACAGTAGACTAAACACTAGAAAATTAAGTGCTCTCAAGTTTCCACTTTGTACCTTGTTAGGTCTTATGTTTGAAATAGGCAAACTCGTGAAGGAAAAGGGCTAGGCACATTTGATCAAGATAGCAAAACATAATCTATTGAGAAAGATTTCTCTGTACAAGCAATGGTACCTTCCTCAAATCTCATGGTAGATTAAATACGAGGAAATTAAGTGCTTCCAAATTTCCACTTTGTAGAGGAAACAAAGATGGCATATCTTGTCATATCAAGGATTATGGTGGTTAGCCTTAATGTGTAACTCGTGTGAACATACTTTGAGATGGCCAAATAATGTAGGAGATTGTCATGTCGAACAATGGCATCACCCACAATTTGTAATGAATAGTTAATATAGAGATCTAACTTGTGATGAGGCTATAGAGAAGTGAGCTGAATGGCTTCAATGTATTCTCTTTAATAGCTTGATCACCTCTAAGGGAAAGAGGTAAGGAATGGTGTCCAACGAGCACTCGAAAGATGTTGAATAAAGATGAAGATAGATTGAAGGAGCTAATTGATTTCTAGATGTTTTAGACCCGTTCATATCCAAAGAAGTAACTCGCTCTAAAGAAATGACGAGTATGGATATATCTTGCAACTTGAGGTTGAATCACCGAGGTATGTGGGTTTATGACTATAGGAGTAAGCTTGAAGACACCTTCAACACAAAGGTGTTGGGTGACAGATTCAGCTTGGACAATACAATAAGGAATTGTTCATTTGCAATAGGTCATACACTTATGTGTGATACTTTGGATCCTCTCAATATAATCCAAGTCAATAGATCCTAGATGTGTCCCAAAATACATAGAACTATGGGTTTAAACATTTGCATTGAAGAGCTGCATCTTCAAAGATATATTGGAAACATATTTGAAGGCACTACTAGCAATCCAAGATAAAAATTGTAGCATGTATTTTGCAAAAATGAAGTTGAAAAGCAAGGTTTAAACAAAAAAGACCAACAAAATGATTTTCTAAGAAAGATTTGTGGTTATGATCTTCGTAATATCTTCTTTGGGTCATAAATAGAAACTAGAGATACCATAATTGGAGCCTTATTAAGGTTTGACATGCACATGTAAAAGCTTGTGAAAGAAAGACGGTGTCAACACAATTAAAAAGGATCGCACGAGTGAGAAAAGAGGAATACATAATCAACTAATAGCAATATTGGAATTGAAGGATTATGTAATTATGAATAACCATTAACTAATACGTCATCTTGAAAAATGCTTCAAGCTCATCTATGTAGATATACCAAAAGGAACACTCGTTTGAATTTGGTTGTACTTTTAACGAAGTTTACTTTTACTAAATTGCGACAAATCTCTCATATGACTTCATGATGGTAGTAATAAAAGAATCTAATATACCAACATTGCACTACTTTTGGATAAGCATTTGTCTTGGGCCACAATCAAAGAGTTTCTTGAAGTATACAAGTTTAACAATAAACTTGACGGGGCCCATATTATGTCTTAAATAATAGACCAAAAAATAATAATGTGGTCAATTATGGAAGAAGCTCTTGAAACATACATCTTCCTTGCTTTTGACCATTGTCCATGTACTTAGAAAACTACCGTGACAAGGTTTGACAATGCAATCCTAATTGTAATGTTAATTAGTTATTGGGATTCAAGCTATAATTATATTTTTGTTTTCGCTTTAATCTTTCTATTATCCATGCTTGTTGTATTTAAGTTGATTTTAACATTATGAGTGTAGTGTATACATAATTTCAAGTGGGGCTTTCATACATGTTGCATAACATCTAAATTTAATTAGTTTTGCGAAAACATTTTCAATAGATTTGCTAGAAAGGGCAACATATAACTTCTAACACAACGCAGGTGTTAGTGAATGAAATAAGACAAAAATATTTTTTAATAAATAATATTCAATTAATCAATCATGGGATACCAAGGGTGACATGAACAAGATAGACTACATAAATTTATATCGACATTTATTTCGTCCATATAAGCATTAAAATTGGGTAGGTAAATACTACATTCAAAGAAGAGTTGTAACATGTAAGGTTTGTAATATATAAATGATAACACCCTAAACTTTTACAATATAACTAACTAGTAAAGACTAACACCATGATAGCCTAAAGCCAAGCTTAAGCTTAAGAATGGAACATCATGATCAAAGCATGCGTCAATGGAGATGATTACTAATTAACATAGACCTAATTAGATCTAAGGGCAATCAAATTATGTGTGTTGCTACTCCACAAATGGTGAGAGGATCTCTCTAACAATGGCTACAAGGCCATATTAGATATCCCTCTACTAACCAACATGAAGATTGGATGCAAAGATTGAACAAGCTAATCCAAGAAGGAAGTAAGACTCTTAATCATATTTATTATATGAGATACTAAAAAAAGCATGGTGTAAAGTATGAAGGTAGGTGTTTAGTCCTTGTATAGTTTTCTATTTGAGGAAAACTTGCATCTTGGTGTATGTGGGACTAAAAAGGATAAAGTAGATTAAGACTTGTTAATCATGATTAGTGAATTAACAAGTGATTAGCATGTGATGAGACTTAATTAACCACTTAGGGTCAATTAAAAGGCTATGATAAGCTTTTGAAGGCTCTTGAGATGTCTTGGAGGGAAAAGGGGATGATTTTGAATGGTAGGAAGAGGGGTTTTAGCCAATAATAGGGTTTATTGATCAAAACAAGGGTAAATAGGCTTAATTAGCTCATAATCGCTAATTGTTTTCTCGGAAAAGGATTATGATTTACGATGTGTCGTAAATTGGCATCCATAATGTGATAGAGGTTAGTTAATCAACAAAGTGTCGTTAATTTACCAAAATAGAGGGAAACATTAGTTAATTAGCAAAAAAAACTATTTTATATCAGAAATGGTAAGAATGAGAGTAATCAGCGTGCTTTGAGCAATAAGAATGCATAAGCGGAGTTTAGGTGTCTACATTTGCTCTTGTTTGAGGTTAAGTAAGTGACGTCTCTTCAAACATATTAGACAAGCATAAACAAGTAAATTTTTGAAGAAAAATTAGTAGAATGCAAGATGCCCCCTCAAGTGTCGATGGGGTGATAGAAGAAGTCAATCAAAGGTCGAAAATATGATCAAAACGGATAGAAGTAGGATAGGGATAAAATTGATGTTTATATTGCCCCGGGTATTTTGGAAGAAAAATGAATAGTGATAAGACATGATAGTGAAGAATATAGGAATAGATTTTGCATCCAATATTTCAATAAGCAACTTTATTTCATCACGTTGCCCCTATGACCTAAATCATCTGCCCTTATTGAAATAAACAGAAGTGTAAAATAACATGAAAAACTATATTACTAACAATTTTTCTTTGATAACAATGCATAACTCCATGCAACATACATAATGCAATACAATACGAGAAAGTAACCAACTAACCTAGTAGAGAAACAAGTATAAACACACATACTCAAACCAACAATGTTCAAGACAGTTGCACCAATGTTTTTGTTCTCAAGCTTCAGTTCTCGAATGCTCGTGTTTTAACGACAAGGGTTAAAAATGGTGCCCCAAGAAAGGATACATGTAAGGAGAATAACGAAGGACACAAGTAGTCTCATGAAAAGCATTTGTGCGCTATGACACAGTCTCTGAGAACTCATTGGAGTACCATCATAGTAAGTAAGCCAACTTTATTAATGGAGGTAGATCAAAATGATCTACGAGTCGTTTGAGACAAGAACAAGCAAGAACCTAAGAAAGATGTTTTGTAGGACAAATTTCAATGTTCAAGGACAATGCATTTGATACAAGCTTCAATTGTGTGCATGTTGTTCACCAATTTTTGATTTTTTTTGGATTTTTTGAAAAAAAATATACTATTTTGAATTTTTGGAAAAAAAATATTGTAGAAGAAATGAAGAAGTCATGGGACATCGCCAAAAGACGCTAGAAGGCAAAAATAGCCCCAGGTAGCAGGAAGGGTCACTAGGAAGCAAAAATATGTCCCCGCGTAGCGAAAACGAGTGAAAAATAATTATTTATTAAAAACAATCATCGCGGCAATCCCTGGACACTTTGGGAGTGAGAGACACAACGCGGGGGGTCAAAACGGGTATATAAACCACGCTACAGGTGGTAAAAACCATCACAGTTAGTTTATTTGTTACCAACCCTTACCACTTTTACTATTGATTGAGCTCTGACCTAAGAGAAAAATGGCAAGGGTACAGAACTGGAAACATTGTGCGGATTGCGTTCAAGACTACATGAGGCTTCTCGAGAATGGCCTACAGGTACATAACGCCATGTAATATTCATTTCATTCTTACATTTATTAGCATTTAATTTACATTTTATTAGCATTTGAAAATGGTGTGCGCAAGCACAAGCGCAACCCTTGGGATGCGCGTAGGCCTGTCTCGTGGGCACGTGCTGGCATTGAAAATCACACAGGACTGCAAATCCGTGCTTGGGTGTTAAAATGGATGCATTACTCATGTGAAAACATGTGAAAAAACACATGCATATGTGCATAGGCGCGAAAATGCATGACAACATTGGCACGAGTGTGCTGGGGAATTTAGGTCGGGAATAGGGGAAGCATATGCACTTACGCGTGAAAACATAGGTGCATTGTGTGGGAAAGGGGGGCGCTAATGACGCTTGGGCATGCGATGTAGCATCAAAAGGTGCACTTTTGCAAATGGCGCACTAGCATGGAGGGGTCAATTTTTAGGGCCCTAGAAGAAATTAGCCATGAGGAAGTTTTTGGAAAAACTTAGATGATGTGTTATAGAAGAAAATTAGATTAACATGTGTTACCTACCTAATTTTGTAGATTGGTCCTACCTCGATTGGAGACGTGCAGAGTGACATGGGTAGCTCCAGGCCTATGAGGTCATCCTTTTCACGACGAGATCACATCTTTTTGGAGATTACACTGGAGGTGATACAGGTCTTTTACACATGTGGCTCACATGCCACAAATTACTTGGATCCATAGCCTTCTTCACAACCTTAGCTGAGAGATGGTGGAGTGAGAATCAGACATTTCACCTTCCTACTGGTGAGATGAGCATGTCACATTAAAGGATGTTTGGTGTATTTTGAGAGTTGCCTATTTAGGGATCAGTTGGTTACTTATGATGGCCACCATGGTTGTATTCTTCATAGTATTACCGAGATGTTTGGAGTAGCAGACATACCTCGTCTGGGGTATGTCAGTTGACATTACTAGATGTATGGGACCACTATGATTTCGGCTTGGGAAATGTTCTCGTATACCTCATGGATCTTGTCAACGACATGTTGTTTCCTGACAAGACTGTGCTTTTTTTTCTTTGGGCTTTGATTGGATTACATGGCCTCATTGGTCTTAATCAACGTGGGGACGTTTATTGTTGGGGGCAGTGCGTATACTAGCCCATTTGTATGCAGATTTTCACTTGATAGCTTATTGTGGTCAGAAGACCATGGGTCCCATGCGTATTTACTTCAGATATGGGCTGTGGGATCATATCGCACATAGGGTGCCCAGCAGAGCATTGTGAGCCTAGAGTTCTTGGTGAGCCATCCATTATGGGATGGGTTCCAGATGGGTGATGAACATTCACGGGCACATGGGAGACACACCTACTACAGGTGAAGCATTTGATGAGGTACAACCTCACATGATTTTATGAGGCCATATAGGTTCTACCAATGGCCTGAGGATGCTATTAGAGCTCAGCACAACATTAGTTTGATCATTTCATTATTGGGAGCAGGGGCTACATCATTTGATGTGGTACAGAGTGGATAGGGTCCAGACGCCAAAGTTTGGGTCTCATCCAAGGGATTCCTGTCAATGAGATGTGGTACGAGCGTCAGGTCTAGAGAGACCTTTCATATTGGGCCTCAGATCCGATTACAACGAGCTCTACACCAACTTTTCTACAGGTGGTCCCACAGGCTTGGGTCCAGAGTGATCAAAATAGTAGATCCAGGGATGACCCCATATTATCAGGGATGGTATGTTAGAGTGTTGCCACAGATGGATTACGATACCATAGGTAGCCATGTTATATGTAGGGATAGTTGTGGTAGCAACAACATGGGGGTACAGGGCCTAGGATCTTAGAGCACATAGCTCAAGGAGATTCACACGATGTACAGGGGCAAGGCCACGGAGGTAGGGCTCAATACTACTGGTACAAGGTAAGTATTCCTATACAACCATATGTAGTTGTGCAGGATCCAGGTAGGTGCAAGTAGCATCCGCAAGTACAGGCACCACAAGTGCATAGGTTCCACTACAAGTTCCCCAGGTCCACTATAGGTGCCCCATTGTTCCATAGCAGGTGCCTCGGGTCTATAGGTTTCACATATCACCACCACATGCATGAGCCCACCACATAGTCCACCAAATAGGTGGACTGAGATGGGATCAGAGATGGAAATGGTTCAGATGGAGGAGGTGGATGGGGTACCCTACCAAGAGTCAGGCTTAAATACCTTGCAAAAATAGGAGATGGTGATCGCGTAGTCTTTAGAGTGTACTGTGGAGCTAGCTTCCTTGCCACGGACAGTATGCAGAGAGGATGGTAGCACTACAGAGCTGAGATCAACTGCATACAGAGTGAGATCAACTAGATTACTATGAGAGTAGAGATCAGTAGTTACTACAAAGAGCTACAAGTGCAGGCTAAGAGAGATCAAGCTAGTATCAGAGAGGGCCTAGTTGCAACTAGAGTAGACCAATCTAGTGCAGACATAGCTGAGAGTGAACAAGAGATGCATGATGCTTTAGCAGCAGGTACTACCTCAACAATTAGCGGGAATTTTGGAGTTAGTAGATTTGAGTGTCCTTCCCTAGCAAGTGAGGCCACCTATTACAAGATGCTTATATCATGAGGAATCTATCCCAGTCCGGCATAGAGGGCCACTCCCTATTATAGTTAGTTGGCTGGTAACAAATCTACGATCTAGATCACAGAGGACCATCACGATCATGTGAGATCAGTACAAGATCCTTCTGCACAACAATTTCAGTGCAACATAGGTTCCACAACAGGCTGCATGGTGCACAAGGCTTCTGCGGGTCCACATCACAATGGATGCCCCACCTAGGGTCAGATAGACCAAGTAGTTCTAGAGGCATGGGGCCGAGAGTCATGGTTGACTCATCTTTGTATTGATGTACTTGATGTATATTTTTGATGTATGCCTCGATATGAAGGCACACGTTTTTTACAGATGTATGTTATGTACTATTTTTTATTATGCCTCATGATGAAGGCACATTTTTTGACCCATGCCCATGATGGCGTTATTGTATCTGATATGTATCCTCGTGATGACACATTGATTTTGTACATGGACCCATTTGATATTTATGGATATATGATGATTGATGGACATGATTTTTTATCACATGTGTGTTTATGTTGATCCACATTTGATAATATTATGATTGTATGTTTGATGGTACTTTGATTTATACCTTATCACATTTGGTGATGTATGATGATAGCATATTTAATTCACACATGTTTTAATTATGGTCTATGTTTGAGGGGGGGATAGAATGTGGTCCCTCTTTCCCCTATATTGGTGATATTATATGATGTTAGATTAGCATACATGTTTAATTTTCATGTTCATGATGATGTAGCTTAATCAATTTATTGATATATGATGCATAAATGTGATGATAGATGATATGATGAATGAGATGTCACACAGAAAAGTACAAAATCAAACCAAGCACAAATTAATCAAATCTAATCAAAGTACAACACAACTACATAACAAGTATGCATGATAGTGTGAAATCACATGCAATGCACAAATGAGTTAAAGTAACACTTTTCTAAGTAAGCAAATCAAATCCAATTTAATTGCATAACATTGAAAAAGTAATACAACCAAAACTATGGGAACCTTGCAACTAAGTGGGAAAGCAAACTACTAACTTGTTTTTGTGGGATAGGTTGAAACGTTTTTCATTTTTTTTGGTATTATTTCGAGACAATGTTCTATTCCAGTTTTGCAAGCTTTCTAATGAAATGTATAATGTTTTGATTTTTCCAACTAGACATATTTGAGATGTTTTAAAATAAGAAAAAATAGATCATACACTAAAACAGTTATACATACTAGAGAAGGAAAGTGTTGATCATCTACTAAAAGTTGCCATGGAACAAAGAGATGTGAGCAATGGAAAGGATAAACATGGATGCCCCACAGACCATAGATCAGATGTCACAAGGGTGAAATGCCATGTTCCAAAAGTGACATGAACACAGTTTCCCCCAGTGTGAGATGGGACATATCAAAACATGCACAAATACCCTGCACATGAAGAGAGGCAAGAAGATGCAATAAGATCAAGGCTAAAGGATGGCTACAAATGCATCACAAAAACAGGTTTTTACTAGCTCTAGATTTACATATCTGCACCATCCTAGCACTGAAATTCTTGTGAACAAAACCCTGCCAATGGTACAGAAATCAGGGGAGGAGGTTTCAAACTCAAATTTTGACCTTGTCCAAAGTTCCAGAATTGGGGTCTTCACTCTTGAGATGAAAAATGAACATTTCTCTTTTTTATTTTGTGCCTTCTGTATACATTTTATAGAATTTTTTTGATATTTTAGAGAGGAAAAAGCGTGAGATCTTAAACATCCAACCACTTTTAAAAATGTTACATTTTAATGAAGTTGCTTCAAATGTTGATGACCATCTAAGGCTCGATGCACCCAAACCTCATAGTGACCATGTATCATACTGGCGCAGACCAATTAGGCTCAAATGACCCATACTTCATCCTAAATATGGTGTTGAAATGTTTTATTTTAGCACTTTCTCCTATCTCAAATTGTTTTGGTAACTCTTTCTCCCATGTAAATCTTCACCAAAATCGATCAAAATAAAGTTTCCAGGTGATCAAGGGAATCTCTCAGCATCTTTCTCATCTGGTAGCTCAAGACTTGTAGCCGAGCTAAATGGAGTCTCCTGGATCATTGAAGATATGTGGCCTTCTAAGCTTTTCCTATAATATTTTTAGGCAAACTTGACAGCTCTAAGGGTAGCAATTTTAAACTTTTGTGCTACAAATCCGCTAGACGTGGCAGTCCATTGGAGTAAGAGGATGCAAGGGCTTCCTTTTTTTCCATTTTACATTTTTATGCCAAAAGGGTAGGGTAAATCTCATTTTCCTTCAAAGGTCCACCATATTAGCCTGTTGTATTCACCATTTTCTCACATAATTTTCACCTTTTTGACAAAAGGGAAAATTTTCACTTTTTCCTCCTTGAGGGTAATGACGGGTCCGAGATTCCTTTGGAGTGATTTGAAATCTCTCCCAATGCTTTCATAGGTTTGTTTTGTGAAAATTTTCCTTACTAACTGTCGAGCCATAACGCAAAAAATAGAAGGAGTTAGAAAGATAGCTCTTTAGATTGTCTGGTTCAGGGGAAGAAATTCTCTATCTGATGGAGGAATAACCTCTACCCATTTCCAGAAATATTCTTGAGTGCCTGATAATTTGTAAAATTCTGTGAGGCCATAAAAAGGAGGGTAAGTTTACCTAAAATAAGAGGGAGCCCCACTTTGGAAAGTATGCCAAGGGTGTCGTGATAGGATGTAATGATTACACCACATGTGCATGTATCACTTAATTTCCAGTACTTATGAATCCAATTTAAAGCGCACAAGACATTTTTTTACATATTTGTAAACAAATCATTTTCAACTGGTAGGCCAATAATATTCTACTTTAAGTATTTTCTTTACTAAGATGATCCTATTTATATGGGCCCCATAGATGCCTTCGATGCACCTCTCTTAACTGCTAAGTATGGATTTGACTGAATTAATACATATGTAATAGTTTTTTATTCTCATCATAGACTCAACATAGAGATATGTTCACCTGAAGTAAGGTATAACAAGCTATACGTTGGATGAGGTTTCTTTTATTAGCATGGGAAATTTTTACGGGAAAGGTTCCATCAGTGAAGGAAACGAATTAAATATGTCTACTATACCATTAGGGGAAAAGGGACCAACAACTTCACATTACCAAACAGTGATTCTAGACATGTCATATGTTGGTGTTTGTAGATGTTCTATGAAGAACAACATATCATTTTGCTCCTAGGTGGGATGCTCAACATAGACCCCACTGTGGCCATAGCATCCGCTGCTCAGATTTTTCCTCTTGGGATTTGTTCAAATGTAATTTTCTCAAATTACTCCTTCAGAGAATCGACCATTTCTTATATGGAAGAAGTTTCTCACGTCTTTAACTTTATACTCATTTGTTACTTGTTTTATAATCAACATGGAATCACCAATTACATTTACTTATCTGGTGTCCCATTTAATAGCCATCTTCATCCTTACAATAAAGGCTTCATAGTTATGCTATATTGTTTATATACATGGGAACCCAAGTCAATATGCGTTATGGATCAAGTCTCTTCAAGTAATGATCAAAACAACTCCAGCACCTTAACCATGAAAAGTAAAGGAGACATCAAATTATAACTACCATATAATAGATTCCTTGAGGTACAATTTTGGGTTCATCTGAGAGTTCTAGGATCAAAGGTTCAGTACCTAGTAATGGGGGCTTCAGCTAGTTGATTTTCTAAAACCTATCCCTTTCATTAATTTTTGGTGTATATACTTGATTTAAAAATTGATGAGTAAGATGGTCCAACTGGCCATCTTTCCTATAAGTGTGGGATTTAACAACATGTATTTTAATGAATAAAATTTTGAGATAATCTTGACCTTATTATTTAACAGATAATGATGTAGTTTTTGAAAGGCAAAAAGCTACGGGAAAGTAAGCCTTTTCTATCTATGGGTAGTTGAGCTCATAAGCTATCAACGTTCAACTTAAGTAACACATATTTTTCTTTCTACTCTTTATCATATTGGGCCAATAGTGCCCCAATCACAAAGTGTGTGGCAGAAATGTAGAGTAACAATGGTTCACCTATCATGAGTGGCATTAGAATAGGGGTTTTGGCCAAATATTCTTTGATCAATGCAAATATTTGGTATTGGTATGGTCCCCAGTGAAAACTGAAATCTTTCTTGGGAAGATGCATGAATGTGTGAAACTTGTCTGCAAGCTAAGAGATGAACCTTCTAATTATTTAGATCTTACCTTGTAAGCTTCGCAATTTTCTAATATTCATTAGAGTAGGCAATTTCTGTTATAGAAATGAACCTCTACATGATCTTCATCAATCCATATCCGTGAAACAATAAATCCTAATTAGTTTTCTAGATAGCATGCCGAAGACACATTTCTTCAGGTTTAGTCAGACATTGTAGTCCCTGAGACGCTGAAAGATGCATTGCAATATCTCTGAGCTAATATTCCTGAGTCCTAAATTTTTCCAATATTTCATCAACATAATATTCCATGATGTCATTGATCATGTTATAAAAGATAACAGTCATTTCCCATTGATAGGTTAGCTCCTACATTCTTGAGGTTGAATGACATGACTCGATAATAGAACATCCCCCATGGGGTGGTAAACGTTGTCTTTTTTTGGTTCTCCTTAATAGTTTTAATCTAGTTATATCATGAGAAGCTATATATGAGTGATATCATCTCATAACCAACTGTTGAATCGACAATCATGTCAATGTTGGGAAGAGGGAAGTCGTCCTTAGGATAAGCTTTATTGATATCTCAGAAATCGGTACAAACTCTAATACCGACAAGTTTCTTTTACACTGGGACTATATTAGAAATCCACTCTGAATAGTCAATAGGCCAGATGAAGCCTACTACTAATAATATTTCTATCTTTGCTTTGACCAACAAAGCGACGTGCAAGGATGCATCTTTCAGAGATTTTGTTTTATGGGCTTGGCGTCTGGGTGTACAACAAGATTTTGCACCACTAATGCAAGATAAAGTCCTAACATGTCTGCGTAAGACCAAGAAAATATATCTACAAATTCTCTTAAAAGTAACACAAAAAGTTTTCTGTTCTTGAGTTGAGAGTGAAGCTCCTAACTTGACTATTCTGGGAAATTCCTTCATGCCAATATTGACATCTATTGTCTCCTCTACCAGTAACTTGGACTCGTCCTCCATGCATGTAGGATCAAAGGGGAGATTAAGATCTTCTTCTGCTAAAGGTGGTTCAAATAGATTTTCACCTTCAGGTTGGTCAACTATTTTGTCTGTTGATTGTTCTTTTTGTTTGTCTATTTAAGCGCCTCAAAGAGGTTTTCACTATAAGACTTGGACTTGTTCTTTTTGTAAGGATTTTCAGTGGAACTTTTTCCCTTGCTTATTTTTTTCTTAAATGACCACACAACTTAGCCTCCTCCCTAAAGTACGTGCATGCATTTGAGCTAAATGGAGAATCCTTTCTTGTGGTCATTTATTGGAATATTGTCAAAAACCAAGGAACTCACCAATAGCTTCGTCATTTTGAAATACGTCTGATTGGTAGATGTTGTTATTGGTCCCAATTCATGAGTGACAGGTAAATAAGGTTTAGTGTCTGAGTGGTAAGGGATACAAAATGGGTGTTATAGTTAAATAGCCACGTCAGAAAATGGGTTCGTGGAGGCAAGGTCTTTGTAAAGACTACATCAAGAATTTTTTTCCTTTTCACATTCAGAAGAGCTATCCTCACACTCAGAGAGGTATCCTTGACCTCTGAGGGGTGAAATCCATACGGTCAAATGCCAATACAATATTTACCCATTTTATGATGATGTATTAGAAGATCCTCTAGTGTACCTTGTTCACTGATTCACAACCACATCCTTTGTATCCCATAGTAAGCATCATTTGATTGGGAATAACATACTTAGGTGATTGGTAACATAGAGCCATTTCATCATATTCAGGATGAAATACAATATATTCGAGCATCTTTTCATATTCTAATAATGCACTAGGAGTGAAAGCGTCAAAATGGAAGTTCTTCCATGGATCTTTGAAACTTGTAACACAGCCTACCATGCGCTTTGGTTTATAGGGGAAAGATCTGTGAACTAGAAGGGCATATTGGAGATCATATTCTTCACAATGTCATTTTCAATAACCTTCATCTCCCACATAGAAAAAGAAGATTCTAATTTAGAAGCACCATTTTCATTGGGAGATAAGGTATCTGGATCTACTCATGAAGTGAGTGGCCTTTGAATGAACTGAAACAACTATTTCTATAGAAGGACATTCATAAATGGTGGGGAAATATGCCCGATAATTCTTTGCAATGAGAAAAAGGATGGGGATATCCCTAAATAGTGAAGGTCTCCCCTTCATGGTGAAACTTTAAACACTTGATGATATGTTGAAGGTATGACTTACATGGTGTGAATCCATGGGTGATTCGAGCAATGTATTATATAGGGAGATCCAATTCCAAGACATGGAACTTCATATCTTTATTAATAGGACCTACTTCCAATAAGAAAGTGAATCATACCAGCTGACTACCATTCTTCATTGTCATATGCCTTTATGGTGATGACCTTTGTTTCTAAATTTGCTTCACTACACCCTAGTTTCTAAACTAGATTTAGAGTCATAACATGTTTAAACTTAATCCGACCATCCAAAAGCACTCTTTTTACCTTCTTGCATTATGATTATAACTTCAATATGTAAGGGTAAATTATGAGACGTGATTTTCTTCTAGGATTTTTGTTAGACTAAAGTTTATATTCTCCGTAGGATCAATCCAAACTACTATTTCCTAGCAAGTGTGTTGGGTCAATATCAATGGAAACTCCTAATCCCTTGTAATGTCTATTGGGCCTCAATAATATCTGGTATAAGTATAAGAAGACGTTAAGTAGGTGCAATAGGGTAAAGGTGTGTAGGACAAGTGGTTTTCTCTAAGGTTGTAGTAGAACACGTCATGGTGCACTGTCTTGAAGGCAAAAGGAGGAGGAGCGTATTGAAGATAATAAGGCATAGCTAAACATGTCTCCAGGTCGCATTGCATTGAGAGAAGCATGACCGTGATTAAGCATGTTCAGAGTAGGATAAGGATCGACACAGCCTATTCGGGCATCAACTTGGTCGATTTCAAAAAATGTAATTGGCATTCTTACGTGATGAGAAGATTGATCCCTTATCCAAATACATCATAACCTTTGTTGAGCTTAAGGAGAGGTCCTTTAGATGAGAGTAAGCATGCTTCCATTAGAGGACCACTTTGTACACTTGGTAGAATCCATTTCCACATCGTAATACTCCATAAAGGCCTAAATATAGTGGGTGACTTTCAAACTCTATATAGGTCTTATGACCTTTGACACGGTGAAATCCAGAAGGGAGAAGCTATCCCTAGGAACCATGAGTGTGAATAGAGAGAATGATCCCCATATGGTAAAGCTCTATAAGATATAATAACCAGGGTTCCAAAGACCTCTAACTGTTCTCATATTAGAGGACATAAATTCAGAAAGAGGGGTGAAGGCACGACGTTTGTAATCGGTAGAGCAGATGGGTCCTATGAGTGCTCAAATATTTTGCCCTCACTATGGGAAGCATGATGGATCAGGACTTCTAATGCAACAATGGAACCATCTCCACGTCTGTATTGACCCTACGCGTGGAGACAAACCTTCATATGACATGGGTGAATCCTCCACCTATGGTCTACCGTTGAACTACTGACTCCTAATATAAAATATATGGTTCTCTGAGACTAAATATGCCATTGTTCCATGGGTAGTAGGAGATGCATAATGCATTTCTTTTACCAGGGAAGGTAATGAACGCCATATTTGTTATTTTTTATCGTTTCTCCTATTAGGGGAAAACTAAAGGAGGAAGCATTGGGGATACGGCAGATAAGCTCGTATCTTAGAGTAAAACTCACACATGAAAGCTTTATGATGTGCTTTAAACACTTTTTACATCTAAGTTTCCATGCAAGTGGGAAGCAATGTACAACATGCACAAGAATCACATAACAGAGAGGCAAGCTGCATTGCCCACGCATGCCTAGGGTGAGTACCTAAGTACCACAAAATCTAGGTGATATGGCTTGAAAGATGCACTGGGAATTAGAGTGCTCTTCTAAGGAAGCCATAAAACATGCACTAACCAAGTCTTGGTTCTGTTACTAGAACCTATGGGCAGTCAACCACCATTTTGTGCATGAAATGGCATTACAATCTTGAGAGATCCATTTTAATGAGTAGAACACTTGACAATTTATAGAAGGAGTGTAAAAGCAAGGTTCAAGAGAATGGAGGATGAGTTTTTTTAAAGATCTTCAACCACTAGACATACCAGTTTTATACATGCAGATGGGTAAAAGAGCCACCTATAATACTATCAAATGAGCTTCCCCATGAAACCTTTTGGCATGTACTACTTTCTAGAAGGAAAGATGTAATGAATGACTTTCAGGTTGAGGTATGCATCTAGATGTCTGCATTGATGTACAATAATGATGTTTCACACGTATTTTCCACCTACCAAGATGATTCCTAAATCTAATTTTGAAAAGCTACAACGTGTAGCCCAGATCATCAACTTGGACATGATGCCCAGGTGACCACTTTGTGTCAGAGGAGTGTATGACTAACTTATACGCTAGTCATATGTCTACATTTCGTAACTGTATTCTTGTCCAAAGACGTGCTGCAGTTTGAGTGTCTTGAGGGAATCAGCAAATTGTTGATTCATTTTTACATGCTATTTGCCATTTGTCTATGCACAGATATTGATCATTAGGATTAAGTGCCCTGTTGAGCGCACTTCCCTATTGGCTGTGTGTAGCACTTCTCTAAGTTTGACTAGGTTCCATGTGAAGCATAGTGGTGGAAGCGAACGATGGTGCAGATAGGCATGCACGCTGAAAAGGAAAGGCACAGAAGGAAGATGCACAAGACTGCAAGTATAGTGAAAGTGCACAAATGTAGAAGAGAGGCATGTAGGGCTAGACAGATGTGAGGTTACACTGAGTGCATGGATTCATGGAGGCAACGCAAGCATTGCGGAAGAAGGAGTTAAGGACTTCAGCGCAATTTGGGACATGAAATTCTGCAGAAGTCTATGCAAGGAGTCCCCATCTTGGTAAGTCTATGGAATAGAAAATGGGTACGCAGAAGGAAGGTGCAAAGCAAGGATGAAAGGAGAGCAGAATAAAAAGGAGAAAGGGAGCGTGTGAAACAAGTGCAAGGGGAAGCAAAGGGAAGAGGAGCACAAAAAAGAAGGAAGCAGGGTGCGTGAGGGTGCGCAAAAGCACTGTGACCAAAAAGATTATGCCAAGGAAACTGTCAGAGCGTGTAACTTGAAATTAGGAACATCAGAGTTTGAATATAAATATAAGTTGTCCAAATAACTTGGGGAGTTATTTGGGACAACAATTCCCTTTGCAAGTTTTAAGGGAACATGGTTTTGAACTACTTGCACTCATTTAGAGTTTGTTATTCCATCGCCTATGACATTTTTGTTAATATAGGGAAGAAAATTTGTCTTCTCACTAGGTTTGGAATCATTATGATCACGGTCATGTGAAAATAATTTTAGAGTCCCTTTGGCTAACAATGATTTTTCTATTTGACTACCCTTTTCAATCACCTCTTCAAACGTGTTACCACAATGCATTTACAATTGGAATGTAATTTCAAGGTAGAGGTTGGGTACAAATATACTAATCAGTTGTTTCTCTGGGATAGAACAAGGGAAGTGGCTAGCTAACCCTCGCCATCAATGTAGGAAACTACCAAAGTTCTCGTTATTCTGTTGTTTTGAATTACATAAATCTAACATTGTGACATCACTTTCGATATTAAATGAGAAGTGACGTATAAAGTGTTTGGCTAGTTCTAACCATGTAGATACAAATCCCTTAGGGATATGTAAGAACCATTCAAGGCTTGACCTCCTAAGCTTCATGGGAAAAGGCGAATGAGATAGTTATCGCTATATGCAACCTCTTGACACACCATATAAAAGTCCTTAATATGGTCTCTAGGGTCACCTCTTCCCTTGTAATTATTGAACTTTTGACAGTTAAAATGATGTAGGAAAGGTACCTGCAACATATCCCTATTGAAGGGATATGGCATAACTCCTCGAATCGGTACTTTTTGCTATTGCCGATTTTGCCTTATTGTAAAGCTATAATGGCATTTATCATCATTGACCACTCTTGATTGAAGAGATGGTCATGTGTGATGGTGTGGGCCTATACAAATGGTTAAATCTAGTTGTATCCCCACCTTTATTGTCCACATAAAATTCCTCATAAAACTCTTTACGTACCTCTCAACGAGGAGAGTTGGAATTGAATTCATGGTACGAGGCTTTTAGTTTAGCTTTTGGTATAGCTCTTTTTAAAGGTTTCACTTGTTCCTTGTTTGCATGCGAAGCCAAACAAGCCAATTGGCGTTGCACTTGTTGTTTTGAAGTTACCTCTTGGGTGGGTACTTCTTCATGATTTTCATAAGGAGGAGGTTGCTCATGATGAGCATGCTCTTCATGGTCCTCACAATGAATTCTGATATTAGGTATATGATAATCTCCATCATTTTCAAAAGGTATCTCCTCATCATTCCGTCGTCCAGAAGTAGAGGCATGACCTAGGTTTAAGATGTCGTTAATATTCCAAGAAGAACGTTCTACTTCTTCTTCTCCATGAACCATACTGACAGTGGGATAAGGGTCTACCATAGAGGGTAACCTGGATCTACGACACGCATTAGAACCTCATGTTTTTTTTGGTATATATAATCATCAAAGTGGGTGGGATTCAACTCAAAATTTGCTCAAGGAGAATTATCCTCAACACCACTATGATCAACCATGTCGTTGTCTTCCAAAAGTGGGTTTAACATTTCATCGCCAAAGGGACATGCCCCTAGTTTTCAATGTTACATTCTTGTGGTAGGAGGCATAACACAAAATATTTCACTAAGGTTGACTAAAATGGACCCTAGGTAAATGTACGTAGCATAATTACATCAAGTCGTCACAAAAAATGTTGAATATCAAATGGCCACAAATCCAAAGTTCAATATGAACCCAAGAATATCAAATAATAAAGAATTGTATACTAATAACGTAATATAAGAAATATCTAGGAAAATACAATTAAGCACAAGACAAATCCAGTCACAAAAAATAGTTTACTCCCTACGTTTTCCAAGATAGGTTTAGTGCAAATAGTGACAACACAATATCACCACTTAGGTCAAGTTTAAAATAAACACGATCTAAATACTAAGAAAGTGTTGACGCGACACTCCAACAAGGTATACTAAAACTAATTTTGGACATAAACAAAGTCCATGTATTTGAAAAAGGAAGTTTCCAATGTGAGCAACGTAACAACACTATTTGGACACTTGAATCAAGATTTGTGATGAAAGCGAGATTTTTAGTATCAAAATGATGTTATCGCGATGCAAACAACTTAACCTCAACACTCTCAAAAACTCAAGGCAATATTAGGATCAAAAACTAAGTCTGAGTATATCAAGAATTTACTATGTGTGCGAGTAGTGTAACAATACAATTTAGAGACTTAGATCAAGTTTCACAATGAAACAAGACGTAAGTATCACAATTGTATGGCTATAACACAGGCAGCACAACAACTCAAAATAAGTCAAGTGATGAGTTAACCTAGCTACAATATGAAATCTGGATTATGGGTATAGAGACCATGGCTACCAATATACAAAGATGTACCAACACACTTTCAACACTTACTATCACAGTCGCAATAAGGAAGGATGTATGCGGGTGAAAAAATTGGACATGATATTTGATACCACTATGTATATATATGTTTTCTTTCACCCCGAATGGGAAACAAGAAAACAAAGGTGTAAACCAAGTCGTGATGAGAAATACTTAGCGTGACTTTGGCGGAGTTTCACCTTGTCTTAGGAAAAGTGAAAAACTAGGTCAAAGTAACACGTCGTAAGTCTTGTCATGAAGTAACACACAGTTTCAACTTCAAGAGACTGTCCCCTTATTCGAATAACAAGGTTTTGACTCTAACAAATTTATCACGTTGTGAGAGCTCTTTAGAATATGATGGATAAGTCAAATTTTCTCTAAGCCACAAGTTTCCTATTAGTTCACTCTCTAGGTGTCACAAATTGTCTTTGCGATCTTGATTTTCCAAGAAATTTGCACTGACTAAATCTTGGAGTATCCCAGCTTTACTTTACCCTTTCAATACAATGATCAATAAATGCATTCAGTTATATCTCATTAGGGTGGTGTGAAGATAGTTTTGACTCTAATCTCTCAAGGTGTACTAATCAATTGGGTGATGGACCACTTTCCTATTTCGTTCACAAGGTTCCCTTTTGTGTGAACTACTTTGGGGTTCCTAGGATCATCTCTCTTGTTATCTTAAGGGTTATGTTGAAGGGAATTCCTCCTAATTCAAGCAGACGAGCCGTAGCTCTTTACCAAAACCTACATATAAAATGTTTTGCAAAGTGGTGTGTTTTCTTATCTTTTGGATTAATCAATTTGGTTTGAACCACCTTTAACAACCTACAACACACGCATATGTTAGAGTTTTGTTTTAAGAGAGTCCTCCTTTCTTTGGCAAACATTAGGTCCTACACACAAATAGTTAGCTAATTAAGCCTATTTACCCTTGTTTTGATTACTAATCAACATAGAGGCAATCAAATTATGTTTGTTGCTACTCCAAAAATGGTGATAGGATCTCTCTAACAATGGCTACAAGGCCATATTAGATATCCCTCTACTAACCAACATGAAAATTGGATGCAAAGATTGAGCAAGTTAATCCAAGAAGGAAGTAAGCCTCTTAATAATATTTATTATATGAGATACTAATAAAAGCATGGTGTAAAGTATGAAGGTAGGTGTTTAATCATGTTTATAGTTTTCTATTTGAGGAAAACTTGCATCTTGGTGCATGTGGGAATAAAAAGGATAAAGTATATTAAGGCTTGTTAATCATGATTAGTGAATTAACAAGTGATTAGCATGTGAGGAGCCTTAATTAACCACTTAGGGTCAATTAAAAGGCTATGATAAGCTTTTGCAACCTCTTGAGATGTATTGGAGGGAAAAAGAGGTGATTTTGAATGGTTAGAAGAGGGGTTTTAGCCAATAATAGGGTTTATTGATCAAAACAAGGGTAAATAAGCTTAATTAGCTAATAATCGCTAATTGTTTGCTCAGAAGAGGATTATGACTTACGATGTGTCGTAAATTGGCATCTGGAATGTGATAGAGGTTAGTTAATCAACAAAGCATCGCTAATTATCCAAAATAGAGGGAAACGTTAGTTAATTAGCAGAAATCACTAATTATAACGGAAATGGTAAGAATGAGAGTAATTAGCATGCTTTGAGCAATAAGACTGCGTAAGTGGATTTTAGGTGTCTACAATAAAGACCAAAGAATTGGAATTGAAGTGTTTTATCCACACCACATTCATATGGTGGATTTTTATGTACATTTTCATTTTTTAAAAACATTTCCTATATGATTTGGCCTTATTACCTACCATTGCCACTTTTCATGAGAAGGTAAAGGATGAAACATGTTTAGAATCAATGAAGTCAGAATACAATCAATTGAATGTTGATGAAGGTTTTAAAGGATCGATATTATACACCAAATGATGTAGGAGTGAGGAACTCTCCCATCGAAGGAGGGCTCAACTAATGGGAGAGCACTGGATTTTTTTCCTCTAAGGTTTGGGTTTGGGACGTGGGCAAGGGAGGCTACTTTGCATACATTGGGCCTCTAATGCAGGAGTATTATGGAGAATATATGTGTGTGTATTCAATTTTTTGTATATGTTGGAGTGCGTGCAAGGTTTACAAGGGATGTTAAGGTGAATAAGGCACAAAAAAATGTGTTGGCCATTAAACAAGTGTGCATGAAATTTTTTGCAAAATGTTATAGAGTGCGAAGTGTTTGATAGAAATGTTGAGCAACAAACTTGCGAGGAGGGAGCACACAATAATGTGTAGTGTTTTGGTGAAAGTATATAGGAGTTATAATAAGGCACAAAGGTGGTGCACAAAGATTATGTAATGAGTAAACAAAGTGCACATACCTTGCAAAGATTAGTGCACGAAACTATGCAAAGGAAAGATTGCACGAAAGAATGAAGGCACTAGAAGACAATGTAAAAAATGAAAAATAATGTAGATGGGGACTTAAAGAAGGGACAACATATCAAAAAATTAATTGATATGGACGCTTCAAAATATTTTCTTAACTACTAGATCAAGGTAGTTTGATGCCATTAATGCATAGTTTGAGTAAAACATGAGGGAAAGTTTCTTGAGGAAATTTCAAAAATGCATATAAAAGGTGATGCTCATGAAACTTTATAGATTTGTTGATACTAAGAATCAAGGATTGATATGCAAGTCAATGCATAAACCAATCTAGTAGTTAGTGCAAGACAGAGGGAGTCCTTGAGTGCAAATACCACCCTTGTGATAGTTACAGATTTAAACTTTGTAATAACCCTATTAGAGGGAAGATCAATGTAGATGTTGTTAAAGCCTTTAAAGGTAAAATAATTTGGTTTTTTGTGTTATATTTTGTGTGACTTAGTAGTATGGTCTTTTGATCACCTGCGTTAAGTGGTATCAAAGGTCAACTACAAACCTTGGAAAGAAATGTTGCAAGGAGTGCAAAGACCGGTAGAATGTTGATTGTGAGGAAACTAGTCCAAAAGCAAAAATACTTCCAAGAACGATGGTACATGGAGGTGCAACGAATGAAAAAAATGCAACCATCATGGGTGTGATAGAACAAGTTATGAATGATTTAAGGGGTGTGAGGACTAGGCTCGAGGTTTTCGAGAAATATTGACAAAGAGGTTTCATGGTGTAAGAGGTTTAAAGGGATGATGAGGGAGTAATGATAAGTGCAAGAAATGAAAGATTCGTTGGAGGAGAAGAACAACCATATATGTTGGGGAAGCAGGACTCTTGAGAGTTATCTTAAGAATGGGTCGAGGGCTACAGATAGATGTTTTTTCATTCTCTAGAAGACTAGAGCCAAAAGAATTCATAGATTGGCTCAAAAATATGGAGGAATATTTTGAGTTTGAAGAGATACCAGACCCACAACACGTCAAGGTGGCACATACTAAGTTAAAGGAACATTCAGCACTTGTGGAAAGAGATACAAAATGAGTGTTGAATAAAAGGCAAAGACAAGATAGTGTGATGGGATTGGATGGTTGCTAGGATGAAGAGTAAGTTTCTACCCTTTGATTATCAAATGTGTTTGTTTAAGAAGTTACAGAACTTAAAGCAAAATGAGGTGTCAATTAGAGATTATACCGAGGATTTTCACCGGATCATGATAAGGTCTTGGCATACTGAAGTCAATCAAGAGAAGGTCGCAAGGTATATAAATGTTTTGAGATTTGGTATCCAAGAAGAGCTTAGTCTTCTACACATACAAACTATGGAGGAGGCTTATCAACTAACCTTAAAGGTGGATGAAAAGTTGGATCAAAAAATTTAGAATGCATCCCAAAAAGGAAGCCATAATGTGCATGATAGAGGAGGAAGAGGTCGCAGATATAACAAGCCACAAGAGGATGAGAACAATAATACGCAAACGCATACATAGAGTAGTGAGCAAGATGATGGAACATTTTACTCATTGAGGGGGTGGAAAATTTGGATGAGGTATAGGAAGAGGATTCTTTGGAGCATGTCTCAAATGTGGAACAATTAGACATCGTGCATTCAAGTTCCCAAATGCGCAAATTTAGGTGATGAGAAGGCACATGGAAGTTCGCATGCATGTAGCACATGGAGATGTGGAATTGATAGGATCCTTGAAGCATTATGAAGGTCGAGAGCATGGAGAAGCTCTGATGATATGAAACGTATTGTTGAAGACTGCGGAATGGGAAAGTGAGCCCGCACAAGGGAAAAGCATGTTCTAAATCATATATAAGTTGGGAGAAAATTGTTGTAAGGTGATTGTAGACAATGGTAGCACAAATAACCTTGTTTCTAATGAAATGGTGGAAAAGCTAAGGATAAATAATATTGTATGTCTCAATCCCTAAAAAGTGTCATGTTGCAGAAGGTTCACCAAGACATCATTAATGAGAAAAGCCTTGTTAAGTTCTAGATAGAGAACTATTGTGATGAAGTGTTGTGTCATGTGATGACAATGGATGTTTTCCATTTGGTGCAAGGAAGGTCGTGGTAGTATGACTAGAAGGCTATCCATGATGGGCACTAGAATGTTATTCACATAAAAAAGGATATATGAAAATTTAACTTATCATTGATGAAGGACAAATAGTAAGGTGAAATGTGTGGTGGAGTTTGCACTAGATTTTTGGTTGTGTGAAGGAAGGAATTCCTGTGACAAGTGGAAGAGGAGAAAACATGGTATGTGTTTGTGATAAGGGAAGTGTGTGAAGATTATTCAAAGGATGATGAAATCCCAAGTGAAGTGAGCAAAATGTTGACAGAGTTTACAGACATAGTGACAAAAGACTTACCGGAAGGGTTTATGCTAGTGCGCAATATTTGTCCCAAGGTTGAGTTTGAAAAATAAAGTGTCGTATAAGATCCCAGAGGATAATTCGGGGGTGCGAAGACAAGTGCAAGAGCTATTGGATAGTGATGCAGGATCATCATCCTCATGGCTAGGAGAGTGCAATAAATCCTAAATAAGCCTATGAAAGGCAATTAAGCATAAACAAATACTTTTCAAATTCTTCTATCTCCATGGTTGTATTTTTTAAATTCATATTTGTATGTGCATTGTTGTAATAAATGTGAAAAGCCTTGTAGTAATGGTAAGTTGTCAAGTTGATTAGGCATGAGGAGTTGATTAAGAGTGCATGAGTTGTCATATCTTCATGATCTACAAAGGAGGACTAGAAAAGTCTACAAAAATATTGTGTATAACCCTTAAAGGTCATGTTTGACCAACAAACCCCTTCATTTGTGTTGTATGGTTAAGAGTAGCCCTCAAAAATAGGGATTAGGCCTAGAATTAGTCTTGAACATCTATGTCTAGCTACATAAAAACAATGAGCTCGAATTCATCATGATAGAGGATAGGAAAATTGTGTGCTCAGTCGAGAGGAAGTGGATTTTTTGAACAATAGTGTAAAAATCAGTGTGGGAAACTATGTATTAGTGTGAAATATTATGATTTCAGAGCATGTTTGAATTGAGTTGGATTTCTTAACTCCATATATTTCTAAATCCTCCCTTATTCTATGTGTACTGCATAATTATAATGTTGTTTGCATGAAGTATAGATGATCAAGATTTTTTGGCATGTTTCTAATGGACTGTGTTGAGAAACCCTGATGGGATAGTAGCTTTCAAACCCTCCATGATGTATAACTTATGAACCACACTTGACTGTTAATATGTAAATAATCTACAAGTCATGAGGAGTGTCAACACAATTTTTGCTAGTCTTGAAAATGTCTAGCAAAATTAATATAGTAATTTATTCCTTCTCGGTCTCTATTTAGGGCTTCTTGTATCTTTCGATTGGATGGATGAATCAAATTAGAAATGTAAACCTTTCTTTTTCTTAGCACCTAATAGGAGTCCTCCAAATCTCATGATGATTGGATTGGTGTAGTCAAAGATCTTCTTGACAGAATTTTCAAGCTAGATTGCAAGAATACAGTGTACAGGTAAAAGGTAGAGTTTCTCATTAATGATGGATTTTCATGAGTCTAGATCATGTATGGAGGTAGTACCAGGTGTATTTTATGATATTTAAGAATCTCATAGGTATATGATAAGGTAGATGTCATCATTTGATGAAAAGCTCATTGTACAGGGATCTAAATGATTGTATTAGTTACAGTGAGAAATTATTATTTTCATTCATATTGAGAATCATGATTCTAGGAGGCAAAGTGGTGTCTAAATAGATAAATGGAAGTGATCCTAAGGTATAAATAAGAAGAAAGATCCTTCATCTTGCAAAATATTGACTGGACTCACTGTATAAGATTGTACTAAGTCCCTCAAAGGGTTACAACACATAAATAGAGTCTTTTCACTATAATCTGACAAACTATGCCCCTAGACCTAGAGAGATGATGGCATAAGGTCTAATTGGCATGTTGGAAGCATCTTAGAGATGATTACTTAAGGAAAATGTCCTTATTTTGCAGAGAGATTGATTGTATAAGGGTAAGACAGTGCATGTTTACATGAAAAGCTTCAAGAAGTAAGGTAAGTTGGGAAGAATAGACAAGTAAATAGTGCATACAAGAGTTGGATCACCTCAATCACTAGAGAGAAGTCTATAGGAAAAGCATACCATGAAATCCCTCCATTTGCATTCAAGATCCTAATTTGGGCATGTATAACCTATACAAAGGACTTGATGGCAGAGTAGCAAGAAGCCATATTTGAAGGCCATAACAGAGAATTGATAAGGAAACTAATGCAAGATCCAACTAAGGTATTTTACATGTCTTAGAAGATTCCTATAACCTGGATGACACCCTCCAATAGACCTACGTTGAATTTTTTTGTGCTTAGTGCTATGAGAAGACCTAGAGTTGCATGTACTTTGAAGATACCTGGACTAACTCTCTGAGTTGGGTGAAGCCTAACTAGGTGAATGCTTAACTAGACTAGGCCTAGTGACAAGGGTGACATGTTTGATAAAATAAAATCTAAACTAAGCTAGAGCAGGGAAATATGGACATGATAAGTTTGTGTGAATGCATTTCAAGCTTGAGGACAGATATGAGCGAATGGACTTGAGGAGTAAAGGAGGATGAAACAAGAGGGGGCAGTCAAGCTAGTGAAGAAGTTATCACATGCATGGGTGATAGAATTTGAGTTAGGACAGGTTGTAGCTCAGTCAAACCAAGGGTGTGTTACTATGAACAAGAGAAAGGAGTTAAGAACCTCAAGGTAAGTATGGAGGTTCATAGAATGAACTAAGTGGAGTTGGGAGGCACAAGACATAGTCCTAGAATAAGAGAGAGAATAAGCTAAGAGGTTGTATATCAGTTGAGACTGAATATGAATTGGAATCATTCTTGAATTCTAATAGAACAGAGTAGTGTGTATGCATACAGTCAAGGTTAAGAGGCATGATTTCCTATAGAAGCCTAGAACATGATAGATGGTATGATATGCATGTCATTATTGATTTGTTGAGCTAGGATGCACTAGATAGAGGTCTAGAGCATACAAGTTTGAGCCCATGTGTAGTACTGACAATGCTAGCACCAACGAAATGAGGAGAATGATGCATGTGTTAATTCCAAAGCCATCAAAAAGATCACAATCAAGTATAGGTTTCCATTTTCAAGGATGGATGACTTGATGGATTACCATAGTGGCACATGGTTTTTTTCAACGATCGGTCTGAAGAGTGGCTATCACTAAATTCACATCAAGGAAGGAGATTAGTGAAAGACAATGTTCAAGGAAAAGGAAGGCTTGTAATAATAGTTGGTCATGCCATTTTGATTAAAAGATGACCTGGGCACATTCATGATATTGATGAAAAAAAAAATTGAAGCCATTCCTTGGGAAATTTGTGATTGTATATCTGGATGATATACTGGTGTTAACAAGATAATATAAGATCACTTAGATCATCTATGCATGGTGATGAAGTGCTTGCAGGAAGAGAATATGTTGGTGAACATAAAGAAATGTAATTTCATGCACAAAGAATTAGTATATTTGGGCTTTGTGATATCTCATGATGGATTGTGAATGGATCCAGAAAAGGTACGTGCAATCGTTGAGTGATCGTCACTTATCTGCGCCAAATGGATTGTCCATGTGCTTTTTATAATCATTACACCACAAGTAACAAGTGTTTGGATCATGAGTGAGGGTAGTGTGATCACAAAGAGATACTTTGTTTTTGTTTTTGAGATGGGCCAAAGGACTCTTGGTCATAGACAGAATCAAATATAAATAGTGTTTTACAAGACATACTACAAAAATAAATAATGGTTGTATCATTTTCTTGTATTACAAAAGAAGTATATTCTAATCTAGGTTTATCTTTGCTAACAAGTTTTGGACAAAATCCACTCCCTTGGTACTTTTATTTTGGACTGGGGTATTAATTTAGGTTGAACCTTGTTGGAATCAATATCAACATGAATCACCACGGTGTTTCCTTTGTTAGGGCCATGTTTCACAGCAATATTGGTCGTGTTAACAAGATGGAAGATAATCTTATAATGTGTGGCTAAGAAAAAATGATTCTGTCATATTTAAGCCAATCTAAGCATAGAGTCCATACGAATTACAAACACTCAAAAAATCAAATAAACAAACCTCCCCCATAAGAAGAATGTGTCAACTTACCAAATGGGTTCCAAAATCCACTCTTGAAAAATTGAAACCAATTAAGGAACCCAATGCAAAAAATTTGAAGAGAAAAATTTGAGGAGAAAGAACAAGCAGCCAAACAAACTTGTAACAAGTCATCACAAACTACAGTGACTAGGTTGGTAGTTGCTTTTTATTTTTTTCACATTACTTTGAGTTTCTTGTTGGAAAATACTTTGGAAAAACTTCTAAATTATTTTCAACGGTAATAGCATTTGAATAAGTTTATCATTTTTGGATATCCTAAATGGAATCTTTTTAGGTATTTGTCAATAAATTTTACATATTTATTTTAGTAGAATAATTGCCTACACACTCCCAAGGGATTCAGAGAAAGTGTCTCCCATAAGCTTATCCTTTGTTTCTACTAAATTTTTATATCAAAATATTCAAGGAAGCCTCGTCATAGGTTTCATTTTGTTTGTTCTTCCAATTTCATTATTTCCCTTCAACGCACCACCATCATTTTATTTTATAACCTTTGTTGATAACTTCTTGTTGGGGTTAGCACAAGGTTGTACAGATAATATATCAGATCTAAGCATACATGCAATAAAAGCATATATTCTACCAGAAGAAATATACAAAACAAGATAGATAAATTAACACTAGATTTAATGTGGTTCACTCAGTGTGGGCTACATCCACTAAGAAACAAGTCAATCTGTTATCTAAAACTTTCAAAAGATATACAATGAATATTTACAATCTTCCACACCTCTCACGATGTACAATAATTTCTTTCTCTCAAGCTTCTCTTTCTTCTGTAAGAATTCTCTCTCTCACAATTATTCCCACAATAATCATCAATTCTTACAATCCTCTACTTCTAAACCCTAACTTTCATGCTTATATAGGAATATACAAACTTAGGACACTTAGCCATGTAATTGTAATCAATAGATCTGCTTTAATGTTAAAATTAGATCTAATTTTCGTGAGTTAAATAAAACACCCATGCACAAATAACCGATGTCGGTTAGCCCTAACCAATGTCGGTCCCTTCATAACAGATGTCGGTCCCTTCATAACAGATGTCGGTTACTATGTTTTCTAGCAAGTTTAATATAACATGTTAAACTGAAGTAATTGAGCTCCACAACTCAACAATATCCCACTTGGAGATAAATTACTACATTATACTTGTATAGCATCATTTTTGGACACTTTCCTTAGCTTTGTTTCTTCCTGTTCAAATTTCAAACTCGAAGACCAACAGAAGTGGAGTGTAGCTCCAACTTCTCTTTTGTTAATGGCTTTGTTAGCATATCCGCAGGGTTTTCACTCGTATGAATCTTCTCCAGTTTCAGATACCCATCCTCCAATATCTATCGTATGAAGTGATACCTCAACTGAATGTGTTTTGTTGTAGAATGAAAGGCAAATGTTTTTGCCAAATAAATTACACTTTGACTATCACTGAACAATTTGCAATCATCTTGCTCCTTTCCCAACTCTTCCATGAACTTGATCATCCATATCATCCGTTTGCTAGCCTTTGTAGCTACAACATACTCTCTCTCTCTCTGTAGTAGACGAAGCCACAACCTTCTGCAATCTTGAAATCTAGCTAATTGTCGCCCCACCTACTGTGAAAAAATATCTAGTAGTGTTCCTTCTACCATTCAGATCTCCGGCCATATCTAAATCAACATAGCCACATAAAGAAATATCTGAACATTCATAACATAAATGCATGTTAGATGACCCTCTTAAATACTTGAGTATCCATTGGAATGTTTTCCAATGCTCTTTACCTGGATTGGCCATAAATCTACTCACAACTCCCACTACCTGTGCAATGTCTGATTTGGTACAAACCATAACATACATGAGACTCCTAACTGTTGAAGCATATGTTACTCGTGTCATGTATTTGACCTTCTCATGTAATGAAGGACACTGATCTTTGCTCAATTTGAAGTGTCCAACCATATGTATACTTACATGTTTTGAATCTTGCATGTTAAACCTTTTTGACACCTTATTGATACAAGTCTCCTGAGACAAATACAATTTCTTGTTCTTCATGTCTCTATGTATTTGCATGTCAAGGATTCTTTTTGCAGATCCTAAATCCTTCTTAGGAAATGTGTGAGCTAGCTTTCCCTTAATCTCACCAATGTCCTGCATACTAGATCCTGCAATAAGCATATCATCCACATACAGTAACAAAATAATATAGTTACCATTTTCAAGCTTTTTAAAATAAACACAATGATCATATTCACATCTTAAGTAACCATTATATAGGAATATACAAACTTAGGACACTTAGCCATGTACTTGTAATCAATAGATCTGCTTTAATGTTAAAATTAGATCTAATTTTCGTGAGTTAAATAAAACACCCATGCACAAATAACCGACGTCGATTAGCCCTAACCAATGTCGGTTCCTCTTTACCTAACTGATGTCATTCATAGGTGACCGATGTTGGTCCCTTCATAACAGATGTCGGTTACTATGTTTTCTAGCAAGTTTAATATAACATGTTAAACTAAAGTAATTGAGCTCCACATCTCAACAATATCCCACTTGGAGATAAATTACTACATTATACTTGTATAGCATCGTTTTTGGACGCTTTCCTTAGCTTTGTTTCTTCCTGTTCAAATTTCAAACTCGAAGACCAAAAGAAGTGGAGTGTAGCTCCAACTTCTCTTTTGTTAATGGCTTTGTTAGCATATCCGCAGGGTTTTCACTCGTATGAATCTTCTCCAGTTTCAGATACCCATCCTCCAATATCTATCATATGAAGTGATACCTCAACTGAATGTGTTTCGTTGTAGAATGAAAGGCAAATTTCTTTGCCAAATAAATTACACTTTGACTATCACTGAACAATTTGCAATCATCTTGCTCCTTTCCCAACTCTTCCATGAACTTGATCATCCATATCATCTGTTTGCTAGCCTTTGTAGCTACAACATACTCTCTCTCTGTAGTAGACGAAGCCACAACCTTCTGCAATCTTGAAATCTAGCTAATTGTCACCCCACCTACTGTGAAAAAATATCTAGTAGTGTTCCTTCTACCATCCAGATCTCCGGCCATATCTAAATCAACATAGCCACATAAAGAAATATCTGAACATTCATAACATAAATGCATGTTAGATGACCCTCTTAAATACTTGAGTATCCATTGGAATGTTTTCCAATGCTCTTTACCTGGATTGGCCATAAAGCTACTCACAACTCCCACTACATGTGCAATGTCTGATCTGGTACAAACCATAACATACATGAGACTCCTAATTGTTGAAGCATATGTTACTCGTGTCATGTATTTGACCTTCTCATGTAATGAAGGACACTGATCTTTGCTCAATTTAAAGAGTCCAGCCATATGTATACTTACATGTTTTGAATCTTACATGTTAAACATTTTTGACACCTTATTGATACAAGTCTCCTGAGACAAATACAATTTCTTGTTCTTCATGTCTCTATGTATTTACATGTCAAGGATTCTTTTTGCAGATCCTAAATCCTTCTTAGGAAATGTGTGAGCTAACTTTCCCTTAATCTCATCAATGTCCTCCATACTAGATCCTGCAATAAGCATATCATTCACATACAGTAACAAAATAATATAGTTACCATTTTCAAGCTTTTTAAAATAAACACAATGATCATATTCACATCTTAAGTAACCATGTTCATGCATGAAACTATCAAACCTCATGTACCATTGCCTTGGAGCTTACTTGAGCCCATATAGACTCTTTCTCAACATGCACACTAATTTCTCCTTACCCTTGACTTCATACCCAAGCAGTTGTTGTATATAAATCTCTTCATCCAAATCATCATGAAGGAAAGTCATCTTCACATCTAGTTGCTCTAAATACAAATCATGTACTGCAACTATACTGAATACAATACGTATGGAATTCATTTTAACAAGAGAAAATATTTCATCAAAGTCAATACCTGCTTATGGTGCAAATCCCTTTACTACAAGTCTTTTCTTGTACATTTTATGTCCACCCTCTTCTTCCTTGATCATGTAAACTCACTTGTTTTGCAATGTCCTCTTACCTGCTAGCAACTTAACGAAATCTCAAGTTTGGTTTTGTTCCAAGGAGTCCATCTCCTCATCCATGTCATGCTCCCATTACACGTGAGTTTTATCCTACATTGCTTCTTCAAAACTTTTTGTTTCACCATTATTATTCAATAATAAATAAGATAGAGAAGGTGTAAATATTTTTAGGGGTTTACTTTCCCTTTGTGACCTTCTCACAGAAGTTTGGAGTACCGGAGGCTCATTCTGAACCTCCTAGACATTTATTTCCAATTCTAACAGTGACCGATGTCGGTCACCTATAACCGACATCGGTTATGTTAATCGATGTCAATTTGGCTCTTCTGTAACTGATACCGGTTCAGCTAATCGATGTCAGTCATGGGTCAACCGACGCTGGTTACTATGTAGCCCTGTATGTATGACTTTTAAATCCGAGATTTCATTCTCATTCACAAACTTCTTAAATGGTTCGTCCTTGGGTACCAAAATTTGATCCTTGTACATTCTCTTTTCATTCCATTCAATGTCACGACTCCTAATGATTTTAGAATTCTCTACATCCCAAAAACGGAATCTGAAATCACCAGATCTATAACCAATGAAAGTGCATCTCTTAGATTTTACATCTAATTTTTTTCTATTTTCCTTATCATTATGCACAAAAGCTTCTGAACCAAAAACTTTAAGAAAAGAAAAATCTAATTTTTCTGGTCCAAACTTCCTCTGGTATTCTTCCATCTACTGAACTTGAAGACCCACAGTTAATTAAATAAATTGTTGTATCAACTGCTTCTTCCCAAAACTGTAAGGGAAATCTAGCATGTATCATCATACTTCTAGCACGTTCCATGATTGTCATGTTCATTCTTTCTGTAACACCATTCTCTTGTGGTGTTCTTGGAACTGTTTTTCTCTACGTATTCCATTCAGTGAACAATAATCATTGAAAACCTTGTTACAGTATTCACCACTATTGTCATATCTAAAACACTTTAACTTTGAATTTGATTCATTCTCAACAAGGGTTTTCCATCTTTTAAAAATCTCAAAAACATACAATAAACCCATACCTTTCTTGCAGCATCATTGATGAAAGTAACATAATACTGGGACCCTCCATGAGATGCTACCTGGGTTGGTCCCCACACATCTGAGTGTACAAATTCTAATTTATGTTCCTTCTTAGTTGCCCCAACTTTAAGAAATTTCACTATTTTGTTTTCCAAACATAATGCTCACAGAAATTAAGATCAAAATCTTTCAAATCTTATAACTTACCCTTAAACCTTTAAGATTTGCATTCCTTTTTTACTCATATGGCCCAACCAATTATGCCACATGCATGCATCTGAATCTGAAGTAGATAACACAGAAAAGGAATCAGTAACACACGTAGATAAATATAACATTCCTACCTTATTGCCTCTTGCCACAACAAAGATACCCTTGGTGACTTTCTAAGAGTCTATTGTGAATGTAGTCATGCAACCAGCTTCACCTAGTTTTCCTGCAAAAATAAGATTCCTCTTAAGACTTAACACATGCCTCACATCTTTCAATACCCATGTATTTTCATTCTGCAATTTTAGATGAACTTCCCCTTTACCAGTAATACTGCAAGGTTTATCATCACCTAAATAAACATGCCCAAAATTACCCTGGACATAATTTCTGAAATAACCCTTATTAGGAGTTGCATGGAAAGAAGCTCCTAAATCTAAAACCCATGATTTTATTCTATTATCCAAAGAAAAAATAATAGCATCTTGTATTACATCTGCTATAATATTTGCCTCTTTATTTGACTCTTTACCTTTGTCTGGGTGTTGGTTCTTTTTATCCTTTGACCAACAATCTTTCTTTACATGTCCTTTCTTTCCACATTTCCAACAAGTAATTCCCTTACCTCTGAATTTAGATCTGCAATCCCTTGACTTTGATTTCTCATTATTATTACTCTTGGATCTCTCATTCTGCATGCCTCTACTTTCTACATTCAAAGCATTCTCAAATGATGATTCCTCTATACTTTTCCTGCAAATTTCTTTATTCAAGATTATATTAACCACATCATCAAAATTCAAAATATTATTAGCAGATGTATTACTAACTACCATTACCAAGTTATCCCAACTATCAAGCAAAGAACATAAAAATAAAAGTGCTTTCACTTCATCATCAAACGGAATATCAACCGATTTTAACTGATTTACAATAGATCGGAAACCATTCAAATTACTAGATGCAAATCTACCTTCATGCATCTTAGAACTAAATAGTTCCTTCATCAAATAAACTTTATTTGAAGCATTAGGTTTTTAATATAAATTAGCAATAGATTTCATTAACTCTATCGTAGAAGTCGCTTTTGTAATATTGGAAGTCACGGATGTTGTCAGGCTCAATCTTATAGATCACAAAGTCTTTCTGTCAAGAATCTTTCATTCTTCATGAGTCATCTCCGTAGGTCTAGAATTTTCATCCAATGGTAAGTACAAATCTCTTTGATACAAATAATCTTCAATCTACATCTTCCATAATTGATAATTTCGGTCGTCAAACTTCTCTACCTTATATTTGTTTACTTATGTCATTGTTGTAGCTCCCACTCAATCAGAAAACCCTTCATGAGTAAATTTGTCAGCACATAAAACCCTCAAACAAATCTCTAATACCAGTTGTTGGGGTTAGCACAAGGTTGTACAGATAATATATTAAATCTAAGCATACATGCAATAAAAACAAATATTCTACTAGAAGAAATATACAAAACAAGATACATAAATCAACACCACATTTAACGTGGTTCACTCAGTGTGGGCAACCTCCACCAAGAAACAAGCCAATCTATTATCCAAAACTTTCAGAGGATATATAATGAAGATTTACGATCTTCCACACCTCTCACGATGTACAGTACTTTCTTTCTCTCAAGATTCTCTTTCTTCTCCAATAATTCTCTCTCACAATTATTTTCACAATAATCATCAATTCCTGTTATCCTCTACTTCTAAACCCTAGCTTTCATGCTTATATAGGCGTATACAAACTTATCGCACTTAACCATGCAATTACAATCAATAGATCTGCTTTAATGCTAAAATTATATCTAATTCCCATGAGTTAAATAAAACACACACTCACAGATAACTAAAGAGAGTGGGAGAGTGTCGAGCCCTGAGTCTATATAGCCTAGTTGCCCCCGGGGCCCTATATTGAATAGGCCCCATATAGATAGAGATAGAAGGGCAGATATGGAGTGACACTACCTTGACATACCACTTTCTTTATTAATTTTTTTTCTAATTAACTTTTGTTTAGTTTCTTTATTAATTTTAGTTAGTCTTAAAATCATGTCAAAGTCCAAATAAAACCAATTAATTAACTTTCTATTATTACTTTGAATGCATTATTCATAAAAATACCGGAAAAGAAAGATAGGTATGAATTTATTTATCTATTTTATTTAATTAAAAAACTAAGAATTATTTTGCTTAAAAAATTTAGTGGTGCAAGTGTTATTAAATATTTTAAAATCATTAATATTTTAATGAACACTTTCCCTTTCATTTAATTGAGAAAAATCAAAACCTAAGAACAAGATGCTTCTTTCATATTTAAGCCAATCCAAGCAAATCTCATAAAGAAATCTAGAGTCCATACGAATTACCAACACTCTAACAAATCAAATAAAAAAACCTCCCCCATAAAAAGAACGTGTCAAGTTACCAAATGGATTCCAAAAGCCACTCTTGAAAAATCGAAACCAATTGTGGAACCCTAAGCAAAAATTTTGAAGAACAAAATTTGAGGAGAAAGAACAAGCAGCCAAACAAACTTGTAACAAATCGTCACAAACTACAGTGACTAGGTTGGTAGTTGCTTTTTAATTTTTTCACATTACTTTAAGTTTCTTGTTGGAAAATACTTCGGAAAAACTTCTAAATTATTTTCATTTGTAATAGCATTTGGAATAAGTTTATCATTTTCGGATATCCTAAATGGAAGCTTTTTAGGTATTTGTCGATAAATTTTACATAGAATAATTGCCTACACACTCCCAAGGGAGGGAGTCAGAGAAAGTGTCTCCCATAAGCTTATCCTTTGTTTCTACTAAAGTTTTATATCAAAATATTCAAGGAAGCCTCATCATAGGTTTCATTTTGTTTGTTCTTCCAATTTCATTATTTCCCTTCAATACACCACCATCATTTTACTTTATTATCATTGTTGATAACTTCTTCCATTGGAAATAAAATCATTGGTTCCGTTGAAAGAAAAATTGGAAGTAGGTTTATTGCTCTTATTAATTGATCCTTGTTTTGGAAAGTTAAGTGGTGAGAACATCTCAAATTGAGACAAAACCCTCATAGGCCTCTCTCATTGACAAGACACATAAATATTGATAAAATAGTGATTTTTGGTTCCAGGAATAGTAGTGTTTTCATTCAAATATTAAACTTTTCGAGAAGATGTGAAAAACTTCAAATTATTTGAACACCTACTTATAACATATATAGATCTAGGAGAGAGTGGTGGGTTTTATCTGATCCATAGGTGTTTGCCATATAGATCCATAGGTGTTTGCCATATAGATGAGATGCCTTATCTATATATAGGCCCGACTCATCTCCCCTTCCCCCCCCTAATCAAATCAGATATAGAGAGAGGGGGAGTGTCGAGCCCCGAATCTATATAGCCTAGCCGCCCCCGAGGCCCTACATTGAATAGGCCCCATATAGATAGAGATAGAGGGGCAAATATGGAGTGATCCTACCTTGACATACTTTGTTAACAAAAATTCTAATTAACTTTTGTTTAGTTTCTTTATTAATTTTAGTTAGTCTTACAATTATACAAAAATTTAAATAAAAACAATTCATTAACTTTATGTTATTATTTTGAATACATTATTCATAAAAATACCAAAAAGAAAGATAGGTTTGAATTTATTTATTTATTTTATTTAATTAAAAAATTAAGAATTATTTTACTTTAAAAGAATTAGTAGTGTAAATGTTATTAAATATTTTTAAATCATTAATATTTTAATGAAGACAGGAAAATCAAAACCTAAATAATCTAGTTAGTTGGAATCTACACTACCCAAACTTGACCTCTACATCTCCACTAAGCTTTTTATAGTCGTGCACAACCTCATAGGAGGGATTTGATCCCTAGGGTAATTCCCTCTACTACCATTGACCCAATCCGGGGAGAAGGGTAATAGTCTTTCAATCTACCCCTCTTTTGTGTCTTATATTAAATCAACTCACTACACTATACAAACATTTGAAAACTCATTGGTATAGAATAGAACCAAGGCAGTAAATACTTTTGGTAACCCTCTCTTTTGGTTGTCTTAACCCAACCTAGAGAAGTCAGGTATAAAGAACAATCATATAGTTTTTCTTGCATATAGTGAAGAGACTAATACTTGTTACATTATGTGATTATAAATACCGATCTTGAAATAATGGATCAACGCAACTTGTACTCAATAATAATGCATAATAAACGATCACAACTGACACATAAAATGCACAACTACTATATCGTCTCTCATAAATCATCTAAAAAAATAAACTCCTTAAGCATTCTCACATAAGAATTATTCAATACGGTTTTCCAGAAAACAAGACAGCCAACATTGTCATTCCTCTTCACAAAAGTGGTGATATCAACAATCCATCAAACTACCGCACTATTATGATTAATCCTATTTTTGGAAAACTCTTTAATAGTATGGTGGAACATAGAATTAGTATTTGGGCTAAGAAGGGAGGTAAGAGGGCGAACGGACAGGGTGGTTTTAGACCAAAACATTCTACTATTGATGTTTGCATCACCCTTAGACACCTGATTGAAAAGGTATGGGACAAGCAAGGGGAAGAGGTCTATTGTTGTTTTGTTGACTTCAAAAAAGCATTTGACACTGTGCTTAGAAGCAAACTTTGGCCCAGAATGGAAGAATTGGGTATTACCATAAAAATATAAGGCAGCGGTTCATAGGCTTTATGATCAAGTTCAAGCCAAAATAAGAATGAAAGATGTCTTATCCGAGTGCTTTGGGAGTGACATCAGGGTCAAGCAAGGATGTCCTCTATCTCCCACTTTGTTTGGGCTATACATAAACAAGTTAGAAGAGTGGATTGACACGATGGGTGGGAGTAGAGTCCACTTAACTTCATGTGTGGTAAAATTGTTGTTTTGTGTTGATGACCTTATCCTAATGACTAAAACAGTGCATGGATTGCAAGAACACTTGAGAGCTCTAGAATTATTATGTGAAGAGATGGGGATGCAAGTGAACACAAGTAAAACTAAAATAATGATTTTTACTTTAAGAAGAAACACAAGGCAAATAAATTTTGAGTTTGAAGGTGGTCCCTTGCAAGTGGTAAATGATTACAAGTATTTGGGTCTTGACTTTCACAATAATCTCAATTGGGATGCCTGTAGAGCTAAAAGGATACAAGGGGGATGGAAAGCTTTATATATGCTCCCGAACAGATAGAGATCAACAGAATTGTGGGATTGGAAAACCAAGTTGACTCTCTCTGGTGGTTTTATATGATTGTGAAGTTTGGGGCAGCAGCACGTCGGCAATGAAATGGAGACAAATAGAAAGGTTTAAGAAAAATTATCACAAGTAGCTTCAAAATAAAATCTAAGGTTCCTTACGAGATCATTCTTGCTAAAGTTGGGGTCTTCCCGATGGAGGCGGCGGATTTGATTCGGCTTCTAGAGTACTTGAAGAAGAAAGCATGGACGGTCTTTGGTGGCCCAAGATAGCAGTGTAAGAAAAGTTGAATAGAAGGAGGTGCATTTGGATGAAGCAAAATGAAGAGTGGATGAAAAATTAGGGAATTAGCATGCAGGATTGTCTTAATACTAATGGAGATATCAAAAAGTATGTGAGAGAGTCAAAACTACCATGTGGACGAAACAACTAGGAAGAAAAAGAGAATATTATGTCAAGAACTTTAACCCCACATGGGATCATGAGCAAAAGCACTATATGGAAGCGGAAATAAAGTGGAAAGCTAAAATGTTAATTGCGCAACTTGAAAATTAATCTACATCATCTTAGATGTGAAACAAGATGGACAATGCCGAAAGAGAAATGATCTAAAAGAATTTGTCAATTTTGCAGGGTAAGTTCTGTGAAAACAGAATGGCATTTCCTAATAGAGTGTGTAGCATATGAGGACATTCGGAGAAGCTACACTGATTTTTTAAAAACGGAAGCTCTCACAACCTTGTTTAAAGAAGATAAGATTGCAAAAACAACAAATTACTTGACTAAAACCCATAATAGAAGGCTCAAAGATTAGCATAGAAATCGAAAAAAAACAGAAATAGCAGTTTTGGGCCGGTTTCTTTAGTTTATTTGGCTGGCTCGTTTTTGTTTTTCAGGCCCCATAGGCTGCTTGGCCTCGTGGACGTCGTTAATTCATCAAAAAAACAAAGAGTTGAAGAACTTTAATTCATTCATCCTCCCCCTAATGGTTGAGGTCAAGGGAAATGTGACATGAACCATGTTTTAGCCATAGTAATGACCCTCAAACTCGAAACACGGGTTTTGTAAGTCAAATTTGAACTCTCGGATTAGATTGACAAAAACAAAAGGCAAAACTCGAACTTTTGAAATGAAATGCATAGAAATTTATTTTCAATTTTGTGTTGTGGGTGTAAACTCAAGAGTCCATATAGGTGAAGTTTGCAAGTTGGTTCACAGTCATTGAGACCTATCTCAATTGTTCTAACTATTTGTTATAGACGAAAATATGATAGAACTATCTAAGCCTTCCATATGTAAACATCTCTCCAATTTGATACAATTTTCAATTGGTAACACACCGTGTCTCAAGTGGATGCACCTAATGATGAATCAAAAAATACAGTTGGATCTGGAATAGGGTCCCAAGCTGAAATGACCTAATACATTCATTGGATAGATGAGCAAATAGATCATGCATCCTTCCACGATCAGGTGCCGTCAGCTCAAAAAACAATTGCCCCCTGTACCAACTACAACAGACGACTTCAGTTTAAAGATTAATTCACGAATTCAATGAAACAAGTTTGGATCTCTATTAATGTCTAAAGACCTCTCCTTTATAAGAGATCGTGTATTGATTGGATTGACCCCATGGTCAGCTTAAAACCCTCATTCCAATTACATGTAATAATTATGCTTCATTGCCCCATTCTTAGAGAAGTACTACTTTTAGTTCATTTCCGAGACTCTTAATCTAAATTGAAGCTCCTTTTAGCTCACATTTGAAACCCCTTGTTCATTGTGAGTCACAGAATTGCAGTCTCTCATAGAAAGAAAGTCCAATGTCTTCTTGGTCATCCTGTAGATGGAGCATGGGGCTTGCTGCCTCTTGCCTTGAAACTATTTTCAGATCATCATGTACCAAGCAATAGAATAGGAACCCTTCTTCCAACCTTGATAGGAACCCTTCTTCAACTCTTTGTTTTTTTGAGAGACGGGCAACACAAGACATTGTTGGTATTCTGAGGTCCACATGCCCCTGCATGTGGTAGATATTCACCATTGACTGTCTCCCCCATTATAGCATCTTCCAGCGCTCCAATCTGGGAAAGGTTAATGATGTGATTATGGATGTTGTGTAAGAGCTCAGTCAGATATTTCAAAATACACCACCTAGACCCCTTGTTCCTGTGTTTACCTTCTGCTTCGAACTCTTCCTTCAGACCCCAGATGATCCAATTCCTGATGTCTACTGATGGTTGGATTCAAGATCCAATCCCCAATCTGGAAAAGGTTAATGATATGATTATGGATGTTGTATAAGCGCTCAGTCAGATATTTCAAAATAGACCACCTAGACCCCTTGTTCCTATGTTTACCTTCTGATTTGAACACTCCCTTCAGAACCTGGACGATCCAATTCCTGATGTCCACTGGTGGTTGGATTCAAGATCCAATTGCAGCATTTAAAAGTTCTTGCCCCTCATTCACTTCTGATAAGGTCAATGGCCAAGACGGTCAAAACAAGATATAACTTATGCCAGCCATACAAAGCCTCTCGGTTCCCAGATGCATCTAGTGTTGTTCTTCCTACAACATTACATCCATCCATCTTATCTCTAACAGCTTACAAAACAATGGCATTTCTTGAAAATGCCTTTACACCATTGATGAAACCCCTTCCATTGGCCAGGGGATTGACCAGTGTTTCCAGAGTTTCCAAATATTGCAAACGAAGAAAACCAAACACCACACAATTTATACTTTACTTTAGACATCTAATAAAACAAATTAAGGTAAAACCTAAAACAGCTTTCACATCCAACATTGGCAAAATCACATTTGATATTTCATTTCAAGCAATATCAAAGACGTCACATGTGGAAGGTTTCCGATACCCTTTTTTTTAATTAATCAAAAATGGACTTTTTGCTTTCAACATTGTCCTATTCCTAGTGGAAGTTGTATATAAGGTCCTGAGCCAGGAATTTTGAGTAAATTTGGGTTTTTTTGCCTACATTTCACATGAGAGGAAACATCAAAGTTTTTGAACCAGTCTACAAGATGTAAAATTAGACTCGACATAGCCTCGGTTTAATGTCCCCAACTGATTAGAGTGACTCGTCCCTTACATATCAATGTAAAGAAACTTGAGCGAAAGTTTCTTAAGGTCGGGAGCATTCACCCAGTGCCAAATCTATATTGATAGCCGACCAGCATATCATTCTGAGGTTTGGAATCATCAATAGATATTAGACAGTACCGCCCCTTCTCTCAACTACAGAGATTAGTTGGGATGTGTGTCCTTCGCTACTTGTTTGCAACCTTAGACAAGAAAAGCAAACAGAAACAGTACTTTCTTCTATAATTGATCAGACTGACTGCTTGTGGACATGCCATGCTAACAGCCATTAACTCGGGCATATCTGGCCATATTCTTTGCACATTTACAGTCTATCATAAACCCTGTTCTAACTTCACTGAAAACTATATATGGACGGATAACCTCCTCAATCGATAGAAAACGTTTCTTTTTAAAAGTGTAATGAAAATTTTGCTTTGTGCTTTCTGAATAGAACGCCAGTAATTGTTTGAAAATCTGTTGCCTCGAGAATTATCTAAATCAAGTTTACGACTCTTCTCAGTACAATCAAGACAGAATTGTGCTTGAAATAGTTGGTCAAAGTTTTTAGTCCTGCCTTTCCTCGACCCCTGATGAACAGATTACCCAAACGGTTCATGTGTGGACAGCTAAGATATGATTGTAGCACAACCTCTAGCAATTGTTTTGTGCAGACACATGCACACGCACATCCCAAAACCGAAATTATCGGACTGCTACCATATTCTTTCCAACATGAATGAAATGAAAAGAAAAAAAGATTTTATACTAATCTATGAGCGTAAAATCAATCTGAATCACATGCATCAATTGCGACAAATATATCAAATAGCAAATCATTTGACATTAAAGAGAAAGACACAGCACTCCCTCTGGAAGATTTCTTGGCATTGGGACTGCTGTAACATATCTTTGAGGATACTGTTTGCGAGTACAAAATAAAGAATCAGAAGAGGAATCTCTCTCTTCTGTAATAATTTTAGAAGGATCTATAGGAAGGCTTCTTCCGTGGTGTTTAAACAGTCTGTTTGTGATTGACAATCTGTCCAAATCTTGTGTTTCCCTCCTTAGCTCATTTATTGAGAGTGAGGCCTCCAACCTGGACAGCACAAATTTCATAAACAAAGAACAGCTCATAAATAGATATTTCTTGAGAAGAGAATCAAGTATTTATATATATAAATTGAAATTGAATCTATTATATGCTTCATAGGAGCTACTTCATAGTTGCCACACTGAAACAAGTAATATTTGAAAAGTCGCTACAGCAGTTGAAAAGGCACAAGATAATCATAGAAAGTACAATGTAACATTGATGGTAGTGATACACTGTTAGAAGTACTATTAGAAAAGTTGCAAGTGTTCAACCTATTTATGACATCGAACATCACAATTAATCATATATTTCATACGCCATACAATCATTTGAATTGCCAACATTAATGCATCTACCTATGTGATGATTTGTCAATAACATGCCATTTAAGTAAAGTGTTTCAAATTTAAAATGTCATGGTTTATAGAGCTGCGTGCTTTCTCAAAAAATAATATTTTTAGTTTAATGAGAAAAGCATCCATTGTCCTACATATCATTGCAATTAACCAAAAATAAACAGACATAGTTGACTAAGACATTTGCTAAATGCTGAAATTGTTAGTTCAAAAAGCAATTTAGCAAGTTAAAATTAAAAATACCTTGTAGGTCACAATTAAAGGGCAGACACTAGAATTGAGTTTCCAACATCTATTTGTAAAACAATTAACATCAATTGTGATTACCTACGACTGGGCACAATCTCTCACACTATTGATTACAAATTGCCCTACATATCATTGCAATTAACTGAAACTAAACAAACATATAGTTGACTAAGACTTTTGCTGAATGCTAAAATTGTTAAATCAAAAAGCAATTTAGCAAGTTAAAATACATTGTAGGTCACAATTAAAGGGCAGACACTGGAATTGAATTTCCAACATATATTTGTAAAACAATTAACATCAATTGCGATTACATACAGATTGGGCACAATCTCTCACACTATCAAATACAAGAGTAGAAAGCATGTCAAGCTCTCAATCCTGAGAACATTTATTCTGATGCATCAGCTCCCATTGTGAAATATAATGAGTTTGCCCCATGTAAGCCATTTACAATGCTTAAATTGCATGCTTCGTTTTTCTTCAAAATTGCAGCTTTCAATAACAATCAAGGAATAAAAAGGATGACATGTTATCAACTAGACTGCACAGAAACGCCAAGTACACCCCCGTACCAGTCCTGATACGTACCGGGTATTGGTACTGGTACCGGTACTCTGTGGGTATGTACCCACATGGTTTTTTTAATTTTTTAGGTGCAAAAAAATAAATAAAACTGAGGGCTTTGACTGGAATTGAACCGTGGAAAGTTCGTGTGAGATTCAATATTGCCAATAGGGTCCGAAGGGTCAAGAGAAATGAAAATGACTTTATTTAGTGACTTACTATTTGGGTGCTTTCTTGTTGCTCCTCATGGGTCCTTTATTCTTCAGTCAATTTGAAAGGCATGGGAACAAGTGAAGCACTTGGTGGTTGGGCAGCCTATCTTCTCTTCCTTTGGCACTAGGTGCCAAGCCTACGTATCGATATTGTCGAATCTGAAATATAATGACATGATCCTTGCCTTGACAAGAGGCTGCTCTGCCCTCCTTTGGTTTGAGAAAGGAATTAAAATATCTCATGACTTGTACAGATTTGGGAAGTGGATGGAATGGACAGACCTTAAAGCTTTCTATAAGCTTCCTCAATCTCAGTTCAGAATGTACACAGTGCTCAGAAATGCTTCCACAGCTCCCTCTACTGGACTAATTATGGAGGATGAGAATGACTTTTGGGATACTGTGAGGTGGCTTGAAGGGCCCCTTCTCCAATAGGCTACCTCCAAACAACTCTATGAAAAGATTGCCTTCTCCCCAAACCTTTCCCTAGGCCTTAACAATAAGTGGAATGTTTGTGAGCCCATTACTACATGGACTCATAGATTTAATGTTTTGTGGTCTTCTTGTATTCAGTCAAAGAAATCTTTCCTTTGATGGCTTCCGATTCATAATAAGCTTGTTGTTGGCTTCTAATATTTTATAGGTTGTTGAGACTATAAGCTTGTTGTTTTCTTTAAATTTTTATATATATTTATATTTTTTACTTTTTAAATATATATTGTACCCGAGGTTTTTAAAAATTTGTTGTTTCAGCATACCGTACCCGTACCTGTATTCGTACCGAAACAGTCTAGCAATAACCGATAAAATACATTCTATTGATCAACCTTTTTGTCTGTCAATCATTGTGTTTTTCTCAAGTTGAATAGAAATCAATACAGTTGGTGAATTGGATACATAAGCAATATGGATGGTACAGATTTTGGGGAAAAAAATTAGCTAAAATATGGCTGAGATATGGGGCGCATGCACACACATACATGGAAAACATTACTAATCAGGCTTGGATCACAGGTTCCTAATTTTTCTGTAAGTTATCAAGCCTCTATGAGTTATCAAGTTCCATAATTTCAGGCTTTTGAGGGAATTTTTTATTCAAGTACTCAGGTAAGCCCAGTAGCTTTGGATATGAAATATTTTGAAAATATATGATCTTCTAAAATTCATGTGAAGAAAGAATGGACGACATGCCACTCAAAGAAATAAAATGGAAACACATTTCCATTAATGCATCCATTATATAACAATATTAGATGTAACTACACAGTTATTTGCAATTAAAACCAAGTTCATAAAATTCTAAACCAAGACAATCAAACAAAGATTGGAGATTTTATTAATTATTTTAGATCTAGATTCTCACATAAACAAACATCTAAACAAATAAAAATGTAACGTTGGCAGATCTCAATTGGCCTACATAAAAATTGAGTTGAATTAATTTGTTTGTGTACATATGAATAGGTCTTCCAGACCAATATTCTCTAGAGTCTAACAATGTTAATGGTCGTTCTCATCATCATCGTAAACAAATATACAAGGTTTGAAACTAAATAAGTGCATTCTAGGATTCATCAATAAACATATAAAGCCAAAGATTGAACAAAAAGGCTTACATAAAAATTACATATACGTAATAACTGCTAATGAGTGTTTACGTTAAGTCTTCACCAATATGTTTTTATGTCAGCAAATGAGAGCACACAAATAAAAAAGATATACTTATTGTGCAGTGTGGACCTGAGAAGACTGCCTTCTCAGCTTTACCTAGTTTATTTCATACATTCCTTCATGTTACCAGTAGTGGCCACCATAGTTACCAGGTTCGGAAATCTGATTAAATTCGGAAGGGCAAAAAAATCCGAAAATTCGGAGTTCTCGAAAAAATTCGAAAAAATACGGAAAAATCCGGTTCGGAATATATATACTTATATTATTGTATACTTATATCATTATATATAGACAAATCATACAAAAAAGCATCCATCTACCATAATCATCATCATCATAATGATTCTTTCAAAAGATTGCAAGAAGTTGCTTGGTCCAAAAAGGTACAAAAATGGATTTTATGAATTTAAGAAAAATATTGCCATCAATGCGTAGAGCTCGAGAAAATATATACTTTTAGAGAAGACGACACCTAAAACGGAGCCACAGAATGAAAGTTATGGCACATGCAAGTTTTTGCTGCTACATCTTCCCGGACCCTTTCCAAATATTGGCAAATTTTTTTCCATCTTTGCGAAATTTTTTCACCAAAAAAAAAAATATGCCAAAAAAGGAAAAAAAAAAATTTCTGCAAAAACAAAGGCCAAACCGAACCGGATTTATTCGGTTGCTTCAAAAAATACGGTTCGAACCGGATTTCATACAAATCCGGCCGAACCTGGTAACTATGGTGGCAACAGTTGGCCTACAGCCTTACGAGGCAAATATGGGGTTAACTATGGCTAATGGTGACATCTCTTAAATGTTGTGGTCTACGTTACATCGACTAAGCCCGATCATGCCCCAGGGTCCTGATAGAGCCCCTTAAGGCACCCACTTAGGAGGAGAATGTATTGAAGCAGGTATGTCTGCACAAAAGAAATGGTTAACAAGCATAAAAAATATGTGGCGTGGTATACATATGCATTTACCAAAGATGCATCGCATGTCACAATAATGAAACATGAGATGTCCGCCACAGTTGCCTCCAGTGCAACATCAAAATCGAAAGCCCAATGCTGAAAGTAACGAAAGTTGAAATGTCACCAGTGCTAAAAGGAATAGAATGAATGCTGAGAGTGAAATATACCTACCATTGCATACTTCACCCATCGATGTTGCATAAGGATCACAATGAACTTGTGGCCAGGTGCTAAATCTTCGTGACTTAGAACCTCTGACCTAGCAACTAAGAAACTAAACACTAGAAAGCTATGAAATCAGTAATTATTTATAGTTACAAATCACACATAAACTAATGTAAACGATCGTGGGAGGGATGATAACCATCGGCTGGAGGATAACGACATTGAAGAGCGCAAAAAATCTCCCTCACCTGGTAGATGCATATTAAAGGATGCTATCCAAGTAAGTGCATAAAAGGTGCTAACCAGGACGCGAATATGCCGCATGGAGTTAGTGGGCCTGAAGAGACCCCAATCCAGATAACACTGACCAAAGTACACCCTATAGGTAGTAAATGATGGCCATATAAACCCAAGCAGGAAGAATGACACCCAACCTGGGATGCAAACGAGAGAGAACATAAATAGGTGATGAAGTAGTTGCATTTGTAGAATGTTGTAAAGAGAATGTTTGGGCTTTGAAGATTTCTTGGAGTTAAATTTATGATTTAAGAGGGAGTGTTTGGACATCATGAGATGCCCCAACATTATGGTCCTTGGGGAAGGAAGTGGCATTGTGAAATGCCCCAGAAGAAATGCTCCAATCATGTGGGTAAGTGTGGTTACAAGGTGCAAGCATTCTTTCCAAGTTGTGTTGGCAATGAAAAACATCTAAATGGCGCAGATTTCACGACATTGAGATAGTATGTAGTCTTCATTAATGATAGGTGAAGTAGAATGAGTTGTAATGTGATCATAATCATGCCTTATTCAGAGTCAAGAGGCTCATCGCTATGGAGGCGGCATTTGACCCAACTATTACTGCCTAAAAGCGTGCAAGGAAGGTGGGTCTGCCTGAGAGGTAATAGCAGCATAAATGCAAGATCATCGTTTTCAAGGGGGTTACCATGATGATGACTTGAGGAGGCGACATTACAAGGATAGTCCTAAACCAGATTCCTAACAAAGCCGGCAAGAAAGGAAACCTATTTAATAATTTTGCCATGGTAGTAAAGATATGGAGGAATGACTCAAGTGTAGACTGAATAGGGTAAGAGATTGGTTTTAAAATGAACTAATGTTATATGCAATTCATTAGGCTCATCATCATCTGAAATGTAGCGTAATCAGTGACTTGCAATAAGCAGGTCTACAGTCATAACAACTCAGGGTTATGGCAGATGTTAGGAACCGAGGCAACAATAGGACATGTGAAAGGGTTTATCAATATGCCGGTACATTGTATTATTGCAAGGATTTGGGATCAATATTTATGTCTGTACCATTGAGGCCCTTGTTATGAGATGACAAAGTTTGCCATGTATTGGTAGCCTAGATGATGCGAAATATAATACATTTCAGTGTCGCCCAAGGGCAACCAAGCTAATGATATTATAAGAAAGAGGTTGGTCTAGAAATACACGAGTATATGGCTGATCAAGTGTTGAACTGTGAAATAGATGTGATTTTCAGACGTGTCAGATTTCATTAGTTTTTATTTTCTTTGTTTGCAAAAGTGGTGGTTCTCCATAAGTAGGGTATGGTCAAGCATATCATACCTGACACGATTGCCTTGTGGGCGATAAGTGCTACGGACCACAAGCAGGCCATAACCAGAAATTGGCGTGTATCGCCCATGGGCAATAGCATCGGCTTATGGGGGAGACCCTGTAGGTCAAAAGGGTGTTTCAAGAAGCACAGGTGGCTTGAGAACAAGAGGAACGAGATAGCCTAAATGATAGAATGCATGACTGAAGGTCCAGAGTGACCTAAAGCAAGGATAATGAGTGTGCAACTACTGAAGAATTCAAGAAGACATAAGGGGACAATTGGACATAATGAGTGCACCTGAAATCCCAGGCAACCTATGGGGTGAGTATGGCTAATAACAACAAAAGTCTCTTACAATGCACTGTGGTCGAGGCTAAACATGAAGGGCAACCCTGCATCATACCCCAATCTCGACAGGCATCTATATAGGCACCCACTTAGGTGGAGGAGAATGCATCAGACAGCCCCCACACAAAAGAAATGACTTAGATAAGTGTCAAATATATGGTGTATACAGATAACACACTTATGCCTTTGCTTAAGATGCTTGAGTGGTTGTGAGTGTAGTCAATGCTCTATACAGTTATGAAAATCGAAACTACTTTAAGAAGAAATTGAGAAAAAATAAAATTGAGGGTCTGCTGACTCTAAAATAAGGCAAGCTTGATTCAGTGAAGGGATTCATATGGTGAAGCACTTGGAGTAGATTCTCGTCACTTGTGGCTGTAGGCACATGCCACCAACTTTGTCATACTTGCTGAATCAAATGGAGAATTCAGGGTGAACCTCAACCTCCTCTCCCTAATTCAGTAAAATCAAAAGTCAGCCTTCTTGAGGTGGGGGCGCGGTCTAACCAACACTCATGATTTGAGGAGCAATGCATAACTCACTAACCAGCTCGAGTAAAGTACAAGATGTTATAGCCTTCTTCTGTTAAAGGTTACCACTAGGAATGATGCTAAGGCCGATGGGTGTCATTAAACCCAATGTACATCACTTGTGGCCAATAAAATCACACCGTTGTAGGCGGATTGCTCGATTGCCAAGTTTGCATGATCGAAAGGGACAATTTAAGTCAAATTCCACCCCCCCGGACTCGTAACCAATTGATAATGATTTAATAATGCAAAAGTAAACTAAAGTATGATATTCATGCCCCCATAATTGATAACATTGGAATTTTTAAAAGAGGCAACAGTCATATGCCATCCAGATATATCTGTAAACTATATCATGCAATCAAGGGTATGAACTAATATCATGCCGCCTGCATTACTGTAACTCAAAGTTTAATGCACCTGTACTGCCATTAACTGTGTCACTAGAGTCTGAACCGTTGGTATATAATCTGTATGTTTCTGAAAACCATTCTGAAATCTAGATTGGTTCAAACCGGTATGACCGGTTCATTAAATTTTTTTGCAATCCGATTATGTCCAAGATTGAACGTCATTGACTGGTTATGTATCTAAAACCGATCTATTCAATACCTGTATCCGTATTGATCCGTTCATATCAACCAGTACAATGTACTAGACCTTTGTCTCAACTATATTGATGTACCCTGTATTTTGTCTAAAAATGAATTATGTTTTTGCCAATTTTAGCCCATTGAATGCTCTACTCTTTCCCAACCCTAACCCTAGGGATGATATTACTATAGATCGCTTGTTTCTAACAACAACGATGAATTGTACCATCGTGATGTATACCATATAATATCATGCTAAGAGCAGCAACCATAGGTTTCAAGTTGATATAGGATATTTAATACAAATCCACATAGATGGAGTGCGATGATATATGATCACAGCACCAAATGTAACAAGCACCACAAGCACACAAACTAAATACACGAAGTCACATGCAATGTCCACATAGGTTTGGCCAAGTAGGCACGCATATACAGGGCACACAAGAGCCGTCGCTACTACAACAACAGCAAGGGTCCCTAAGGAGTCCGATGTGTCTAAGCCAAAGGCAACATGAGGCCATTAAACAAGGAATACTTACTGTGATCACACACACAAAAAAAGTGCCGAGTTGCCACACACAAGATTGACAATCAATAACATGTAGTAGCAATGTAGCAAGAAAGTAGAAATTAGACTCTAAAGGCGTATATAACGAGAGACACTAGTCTATACAATCCATATGTGTATATGTAGTGCAAATCTCAGTGTCATTTTGCTATATTTACAATGTACATGCCATGAGCATGAGCAATACATTTGTTAGAAATAGTCTCTAATTAGAGTTGCAATCATTGTATGAAAAGATATAACCTTATATAGTGTGATTTGAATGGAAAGATTGCCCCTAGTAAGGCAAGTATCACTGGGCAAACCGGTTCATAAGTCTTAGCATCTGAAAGTTCATGTATGAGTCCTACGTGTCCTTGGCATCATGTTGATATACCGACGTTTAAACGCATGTGTGTATAAGAAAAAATAGAGTGTGTTATCTACCAAATCATGTGACCTAAATATCATATGTAAAATAGAAAACTAGTCAACTCATATTGGTCAAGCTTAGGTCTTGGTTTTTTTCCATTTTTGTGAATATTAAAGTCTAGACAACATGGAAATGCCCGAGAGGGTCTCCGTACCAGCCTAGAAAACGTACTAGGTACTGGTACGGAGGTACGATATGTTGTGAGTACGGCTGGAAACGTACCCACAGGGATAGGGTACGGTCTGGGTATGGTTTTTACCATACCTGGACCGTACCCTGTCTCTTGTGGGCACGTTTCTAGCCGTACCCGTCCAATAGAAAACTTGCCAAAGACAACGTTTCTTTCCTTTTTTGGCAATTCTTTCCTTTTTTGGTTTTTTGGTGGAAAAATCACAAGCATAGATTTTTTTTTGCCATTTTTGGAAAGGGTTCGGGAAGATGTAGCAGTAAAAACTTGCATGTACCATAACTTTCATTCTGTGACTCTGTTTCAAGTGTTGTTTTCTCTAAAAGTGTATATTTTCTTGAGCTCTACGCATTGATGGCAATATTTTTCTTATTTTCATAAAATCCATTTTTGCACCTTTTTGAACCAAGCAACTTCTTGCAATCTTCTGAAAGAATCATGAGCTTTGATCGCCTGTAGACAGATTAGTAATTAAAAATACCGGATAGCTTTCCAAAAATCGGCGAGTATTCTCCCGTGCTTGGACTAATCGTCCCACCTGCCAGCTTGGATCCATATTTTTCCTGCTTAGTTATGATGTTTCGGGAAATATGTCAGACAATACTATCGTGCTGAGTGGATCAAGGAAGGTCACCATGAACAATCAAAACCCCTTGAATCTTATCACAGTCACTAAGATAAATAACTGTGATAGAGAAATATGAAGCAAATGGAGTTGCCATGTTCAACTCCTTCCTTTCAGATAATTTTTATTACCACACTTGTTTTCTTGATCATTTCCTTAGAGTGTACAATCTAAATACCTTTTTTTTTTGAAAAGCAATGTATCAGTAATTTGATACTTTGTAAATTGATTTGTTATAGATGAATGGTAAAAGACCTCTTCTACTACTACATGATGTAATGTGAAACGAAAGACTTCGCCAAATATAGGTGTAAATGCACCATGACTAAGTATTAAATTTCAATAAGTATGCAAATGCTTATTTAAATTTATAATTTATATACATATTTATATATTTATATACATATATATAACATACCCAAAAGTGTACCGTAACCGTACCCGTATATGTACCCGTACCCGTATCCGTGCAGTCTAGCCTAAAGTTTAAACCCTTGATCCTACATCCCCTTTCCTCATGCTAATTTCCTATTAAAATAAAATTCCTAGGATCTTTAAAGTATTTTTAGGCGTCCCATTTTCTCCTTCCCAAGATTCCCCATCTACCCCAAAAGTGGACTTGTTGAAGCATAGCTTGATTCTAAGTCACCGCATTCGCCGATTTTCAAGGGAAAAATGCAAAATTCGTCGAATCTCAAGCTTTCACATGAAATTCGTTGAAATTCGAGATTTTATTTGCAGTCTACCAAAAAAAAAATCTCGTATCACTGAAATCGTGTCGTCTTCTAGGGGTTTTATGGTTGAAAGTTGAAACCAATGTCCATATGCTCGAAAATTGAAAACCGTTCCATTTGTGGGCCATTTCGAAAGTTGGAAGTTGAAAATCGTTCCATTTCCTATTTGCAATCACGAAGCCTGTGTTTTTCGTGGGCCATTTCCTCTGTTTGCAATCACGATATTAAAAATAGAAGATTCGTGAAGATTTACCTTCACGAATAGACGGTAACTTTAGGTTTAGAAGATTCGTGAATATAAGTTATAACTTTAGGTTTTAACTTTAACTTTAACATTGGTGAATATATTGAACTTTCGGTTTTATTTTAGCTTTTTAATATATGTACATTACACTTTTAGTTTATATAGTTTTTAGTTTAGGTTTTATTTTAACATTTTTATTAAATATAAATATTTTATATATAATACTTTTTATATTTTTATTATATATTTATATTTATTTTATATTATATATAGATAGTTTTTATTATATTTGTATTATTTATTTTATATTATATATATATATATATATAGTTTTTATTATATTTGTATTTAGTAATATTTTTATTTTATATTTTTAAAAATATATAGTATTTTTTGTAGTCAAATTTAATCACAAATTTTATCGTTGATTTTTTAGCGACGAATTTCATCTTCGGCGAATTCGAACATGAATTCGAATGCGGTGACTTAGACTTGATTCCCTATATGCAAAATTCTATATCCAAGTCACAAGGGTTCAAATTCTTGTTCACGTTCAAAAAAGATAAAATGTAAAAATGAAAAACATCAGCCACATATTCATGACTAAGTATGCATACTAAAATTTTGTGTTGTTCTTATCTTGCACCTATGTTACCAGGTCGGCCCTAAGCTCAGGTATGGTAGGGTACTACCAAAAGTACCCGAGCACATCCAAGTACATCCAAGGACGTACTCAGACATGCCTAGATGCGCCCAGCGGTACCCTAGCCTTACCCATCGCGTACCCACAGAAAAACAGCAGCTTTATTTAAAAAATCATTATTTTGTCAAAAAAGGTCAAATCTGGATTTTTAAACATTAAAATAATCTCCCAAACCCTAAAAGACACTCCCAAACTCTTTTTAAACAACAACACATTAACCTCACATTGCATACGTACCTCTCATTGCACATTTGCTTCTCTCGCCTTCATATTTTCTAAATTTTCAATTGCTTAGGGCTGATTACAAGTGCCAAATAGTTTAAGGAGCTTGCAACAAGTGCCAAGGAGTTCAAGGAGCTTGCAACAAAGACGTTTGGTGATTTAAGGTAAGTGTTTTGTGTGTGTTTTTTAAGGTTTTTTAGTTTTTTGGTTTACTATTTTGTAATTTGTTTTCAATTTTTTTGTTATTGTTTTAACTTTTGATTTTAAACATTCTTTTCAACACTTAATTGTTTTTTTAAAAATGCATTATGCAACTATAGGGATTTGCTAGAATGGTTGCAAGTTCTAGTTCTAGTGGGCCAAGGTATTAAAGGTATCTCCTTCAAATACGATCCATGCTCAGTCCTTTGGAAGTATGTCACACCGATAGAACAATTACTGGAGGGGCCATCGTTTAGATTTGCTCAAAATGTAAAATGGAGCTCATTTAGTCGTTGTTTGAAAGTATGTTTTGCTCAGAATGTTAAATTTTCAATTTAAGAGCTTGTATAGTCAGGTGAAATACCATTTGTGTGGGGTTGCTGGCCAAGGAATCAGAGCATGTGGAGGGATGGATGGAAAGGGGTTGCCAAACGTGCAAAGACCCTTGCATACATCAAAGAGCAAGAAGATGTGGATGTAGCTAACTGCCCTAAAATCCAAGCATCCTATGGCAAAGAAAGGAAGATCTGGTAGCAAGCCACTGTTTCTTCATTTGTCGATGTTGTGGCCCAAATCACCCATTTTTGTTCTACACCCATTGTGGCCAAAGGGGAAGAGGATTCACCTCTTACTCACAAAAGAACAAAAGATGTAGGCCCATTGGAAAGCGCATTCCAAAATGACAATAGGGACATAGCCAACCAAGGTATTGCATGTTTTATTTATGCATGTGGTGTCCCTTTTAATGTTGTTAGATCACCATACTGGCGAGATATGGTGAGATGTATTAATGAAGCCCCTAAAGGGTACACTAGCCCATAGGTATGAAAAGGTGTGCACCACCTTATTATCAAAAGAAAGAAAACAAGTTAAAGAAGCATTACAACCCATCAAGAATCAATGGATTGAAACAGAGGTGTCCATTTTTTGATAGATGGAAAAGAATAAATAGGGTGTTGATCAATGTGGTTGCAATGTGCCCTAAAGGGGCAATGTTTCTAAAGGCTATAGATTATGAGGGGTAGGTGAAGGATGTCCCAATTCATTGTTGACATCCTCATAGAGTCCATTGAGGTGGTGGGGCCTGAAAATGTTGTCCAAGTTTTAATGAACAACGCAAAAAATTACGTAGAGTTGCGGAGTTGTTGGTTGAGGCAAGGTACACATACATATTTTGGACACCTTGTGCCATTCATTCCCTCAACTTAATGTTACAAAAATTGGGCACAAAAATTGCTTGGATCAAATAGGTTTATGGGGAGCAATTGAGATCCAGATGTTTGTCAACAATGACACATGTCCCAAGCCATCTTCCGGAGATTCTCAACGTTGCAACTGCTAAAGGTAAGAATTTTTTAATTTACTTTTAATAATTTTATTTTAAATAAATTCATTAAATTACTTTTGTAAGTTTGTAATTTGTAGAATTTTGATTTTTGAATGTTTAACTTGTCTGAATTTTATTTGTTTTAATTTCTTATTAGGTTGTTGAGACTCGATTTGCCTCGCACATGCTCACATCTTGAGACTCTTGGTATGAGAGCCACTGAGTGACATGGTTATCAACGACCTTTGGGGTTGTATGGAGGCAAGCAAACAACGAGAGGGCCAGAAAAATGAAACTGTTGATCCTAGATGATGGTTGGTGGGATTGTGTGGATTACTTGCTCGGTTTTACTGGCCCATCATAAATATGCTCAAATTTGTTGACATGGATCATCCATGTTTGAGTGAGATTTATGATGGAATCAACTCAATGATTGAGTCAATTAAGTCAATCATAAATGCCAAAGAGCAAGATCCTACAAAAGGTTTCTTCAAGGAAGTGCACTCGAATTTCATTGAAAGGTGGAACAATATGACCTCCCCATTGCATCTTCTTGCTTTTACTACAAACTTGATTAGAGAAGAGTTTGTGAATTTCATATCCTCCAAGGATCACTCCATTAACACTCTTCATGACAAATACAAGATGGACACCTATTCATGGCGGTACCTCCATGGGCAAGCATACACCCACCTCATGCCACTTACAATAAAAAAATTATCACAAGTAAGATTTTAATTTTTTAAATCTCTCTCTAGTGTTTAAGATTTTACTTTTATAAATTTTAACATTGCATTGACTTTGTGGCTTGCCTCAATAGGTTGCAAGTTCTTTAGTTGAGCAGAACTGGGGTACATACTCCTTTATCCACTCAATTAACTGCAACAAGTTTGAAGCAAAAAACGGCAAAGGATTTGGTCTTCATGCATTCTAACTTGCACCTTTTATCACACAAGAAGGATGAGTACATGCAAGGGGCAACAAAGTGTTGGGTTAAAGACAAAGGCTCTGGACTTGGATTCTTCCATTGGCCAGCGCTCATTGCTAGACTCAAAGCTATAGAGTACTTCGCACAGCGTACATGGTGGAGCTAGCAAGAACAGCACTGCTCATACTGGAGGTTCTACTCCAGATGTTTGTGGTTCTAATGAGCCACATGATGGTGATGATGCTCTCGTCGAAGACATTGGAGAAGAGCCATTTGATTATGATTATAATTAGTATGTTGATTTATCTTTATTTTTTTGTATACATTGTAACATTTGAACAATGTACTTGTTCTAAGTTCGATCAATGAATATCACAACAAAATGCATTGAATTATCAGTATGTGTTGGGGCTATTTCACTTATTTTGTTTATTCTATGCATGTTTATGGTTAATTTTGCTTATTTGGCTATATTTTCAATATTTTATATATTTTTTGTATGGCCATACACGAGTGCTGTACCTAGGCCCTTCAAATAAATTGTCGTACCAGCACACCAAATCCTTGAACATGTACCCGAACCATACCATGTACCGGCTACCTAGTCTTAAACTGATACCAAAAAAATTACAATCGCTCTTAGTAAAATCCGTATTATGACAAAAATCATTAATGACTTAAATTGTATTAAAGCTCAACCTTCATTACATTAAAAAGTGAATTTCATAGGCTTAACAGCCAAAGCTAGGTAATAAGTTTAATGTATTGAAGATCGTCATTTCTGCATCATAAAGTAGACTTTTAAACCTAAAAACTCAACCTCAGCCAGTGTTGTAGCTGATATGTACCCCAATGACGGTGGACCTGGTTTCTTGTCCTTGGGTCAAACTGAACACTGATAGACCTGTCGGGGCTGGTGGAATATGTCATGACTCTTAAGCGTTGGAATCATAGCAAATAACCATGCTGAAGACGTGGCCATTCGGCAAGGGGTCGTCATTGCCAAAGTGTTTCAGGTTTCACAGGTGATGGTCATAACCAACTCCCAGACTCTGGTTGGGAATCCAAATTCTAATCACAGGATGGGCAATTGACAGCTTCATCAAATTATCAGAGATATACAAAGTCTCCTTTCTGAGTTTGATGAAATCCACATTTGTTATATCCAGGTTGAAAACAACTAACTGGCAGACCACCAGGCCAAGATTACGTCCTCCCTTCCTCATAACAAAGAATGGTCTGGTGACTTGATAGCCCTCCCATGTAACAGGTTCAGAGAAGGCATTTTGTCAATTATCGATGTAGACCAACCCCAAACCTGGGTGGACTTTGCTCCCTATCAGGCTTGCCCCTGGTCTTAGTGCTAGGCCCCTCCATAGAGCCACCTGTCCCCTTCCCTATGTCTGAATTAAATTCTTTGAAGGATATTAATTGCATCATGATTTCGAATAGCCTGCTTTCATCAACTCCTACATCACAGGCCACCTTCTCTACAGCAGTGATGCATGGATTTAGCCTCCCAAATGAATACAAAAAAATTCCCCAGAATGAAAAAGCCTGGTCAAGCCTTCAAATTTTGAGCAAAGGCTTATATACCTCATTTGCTAAAATCATTTCTTTCATTGTGATATTTTAATCCTCTGCCCTTGCATTCTGCGAGAGAAATATGGTATTTCCCTGCAAATGTCACGGTTGACCAACAAAGACGTTGGTAGTAGTAGTGGAGATTACTAGCTGCAAAGGGGTCCAGGTTCATTTTTGGGCTGCACATACCTGGTGGGTCTCTTCTCCCCTCAACATGGTCCTGTTACTCTCCTCTCAGCTTCACATCCCTCTCAGGTTGGTCCCTTTGATGATCATTTTAAATTGAAATCCTTTACAATTGAAGGAGTGGGAAGCTCCATATCGTCCGTGGTAGTTTCGACATTTGTAGAGAAACTGGGAGTGTGAACATATCTTCTTTTCCTCTTTTCTCTTCTGCTATTTTCTGGATAGCCGTGACCAGGAACCTCATATCTATATCTCTCTCAGGTTGATGTCTTTGATGAGCTTTTTATTTTGAAAAGCTTTACAATTGCAGGAGTGGGAAGCTGTGTGTTGCTTGTGGTTGTTTTGACATTTGTTATTGTGTTTTCATCACCATTTCCTCTTCCGTGTTCAGCTATTTTCTAGATAGCCATGGCCAGGAAAAATTCCAACAGAAGGGCCTCTTCCCCCACTCTCAAGTTGCTAAAAAAAACCAAGACATGACAATGGGAAAAGTTATGTGGAAAGACATGCCAATTGGTTAGCCTCAAACACATCTGTTGGCAGCAATTTCTTGAATAAAGTTGAAGAGACGGTTTGTTCATCCAATGGTAAGAATCACGTCATTACCAAGACCCTGGTAGTCGAAGTACCCTTTTCCTCAGACCCTAACAATGCTATTTGTGTGAGCGATACCAATAAAGCTTGGACTACCGGCAGCCTAAGGGGTAACCTTCTGAACATCAAGATGAAATCAAGCAATTACAGAAGACATTGCCTATATTAAAGCTCAATTGACCTCTATCCCTGCTAATACCAATGACCCTGGCCCCTCTCCTCTTGAGGCTGTCAACTGTTATGTAGGTTTGCCACCTTTTTATATACATGGCTATTTCAAATTCGAGCAAGATTGCTTCTGTCTGACAGGAACAGATAAACTCTTTGAATGCTAAAATAATAAATTCACCACCCATCTTAGCTATTGCAATCAGAATGATGAGGGACCTGCCAATATGCCCCAATCTATCCAGATTACTGATTTTGAGGATATGAAAGATGAGATTTCTATGTCAGTTGCTCTGTTGTTCAGGTGCCTCCATGATGTCTGTAGGAGAGGACTAATGCCGTGGGAACTCTTCAGAATTTGAAACTCGGGATGTACTCCTATCCCTACATAAGAGTTGGTTTGTGACAAGGGATTTTGGCTTGTTAAAATCAATTTGGAATGTGTTGGCAGGAAGGTTAGCAAGACCGCCTATGCATTTTGGAGGCTAACTTTTTATCCTCTCATGTTTAGTTCTTTGCAATTTGATCGGACGAGGGAATACACGCAAATAATCACTTCCATTATATTATTAGTGATGATAGACTCTCCATGTTTACTACTACTCACACTGTTAGTTGTAATAGTTTGGTACTAGATGTTATGACTGTTTTGCTCTTTAGAGTTAGTTTCATTGGATGGGCACTGTCCTGTATCAAACTACGTTGGTAATCCAGTTGATTAGGCATGTTCGTGCTGCTTCCTGTTTGAAGCCTTCCAAACTAATTTTTTGAACTCTCTGCTGTTTTAACTAATATATAGCTTGTTCGGCTGTCATTCAAAAACTTATATGTGATAAATTTTAATGTTTCCATATTAAATATTTAAGTTAAGACATTATTACATACTAAAATAATTTATAAAAAATTATACCTAAACCTATGTTGTTTCTTATAACTATAGTGAAAGTTCATTCCTCGAGTTGAATTTTTCTATAGAAGAAATACAAATTTGGAACATTAACTAAAGCCACAACCAAAGAACTCCGAATTCTGTAGCAACCATCAAAATGGTGAGGAACTGCAATATGTTCAGAGTAAGACTTTTACAGTTTAACTAGTAAGTCTTTCACTTTTAATGCAATCCTTGGTCCTTAATAGACTAGTTTCTAGATCGCATCATGATAAACTGATAGTAATGCCACGAATGCAAGAAAATGGTCACATCTTTGAAAACAGAAAAAGCAGACGAAGGACACATCACTTCATGGGTCAGGAACATCAATGCATTTGATAGTTGCAATTAATATTTTTGTAATAAAAAGCTTTGATTGATTAAAAAATAAATAAAAAATCTAAAATCGGTGTACACTCCAAATCTGCAGGTAACAATTTGGTAAGAACAAGAAGATGCAAGAAGCAGCGGTATTTACAAGATATGGATATCCTAACATTAAAACCTACTCGTTCACATGGTATAGGGCCATAGGCCATATTTCTATTGCCTTATCTCCTACCTACTATGGCTGTTTTACGCCCATTTTCTCTATGGTTGACATCCTGCATTGACATGTATATTGGATTAATCAAAATACTCAGTTATGTGCAAGCACAATCCCAGTGTGTGGTTGTAAGTTGAATTAGATCTAGTCTTTGTGCGCTGCTTTTGACAATTACTCTCTACTCCCTACATTACCTTTTAGTCAAACAAGGGCTAATTTTCGTATTGTTAATACCATTTGTGCAAATTTCTTGATGTTAAAAAATGCTCAGTTTGGTCATGAGTTGAAACTGGCCTAACTTATGTGCACTTATCCTTCAAGTCTTTGACAATGGATTGCAATTTGCCAGTCGGACCTTAGTTATAGGGGGCTAACAGTGCCTTTGCAAACTTGATAGGACATGAGTTAGGTCATACCAGCAATGGGAATACTTGTAAACCAATTTTGCACCAAGATTTATGCAGTGGATGCAAGTCATGTGCGGACAACTGGTCATGTTCAATGGGAAGGGATAATGGTCATTACACAACAAAGCAATAACCACTAAATGATAAGCTTATCGGGAACTTTGGTTGGACTATATGTGACGTCCCTAGAGGCCCCATTTCCCATGTGATTAAGCTAAGATAATCTTCTGCTAGTTTCAAATATCCCTAGCACTTTATTATGTATGTATCTATAAGCACTCTTGAAATAGAAACATGAACCAAACAAAGTTTGACTACATAGGAAACTATTAAAAAGACAAAAATTGCAACTCCAAACATTGGCATGCACACAAAAGCTCCTCATAATTGCAGACAAACATTCCTTAGAGGCTTTGTTGCTGAAGAGTCCAATCCACAGTATCATATATACAAGGATCTAATGATTAGAGATCCAAATAAAAAATTTCACTTCAATCCATTATTGAGTGTGGACCAGAACCAATTCTTTTATTAAAGACAGGTATCATATTTATAGGCAGATAACATGTATGGCTTTGAAGTCTGTAAAATATTCTTTGCGATTATATTCCTGAAAAACACAGATACAATCCAGCTTTACATGAATTTCACTGAAATAAAAAATTAAAATGACATAACTTCTCAATTTCAAATTAGCTAAAATCTTTTCCATATTAAACTTGTTTTAACTTCCCATAGTTAATCTGTAAAAAGTATCTTTCAAAGCAAACTTTTAATATTCATATTATATTAATATAACCAACTACTATTTCTCTTATAAACCCAGCACTATTATTTCTCGGTCTTGAAAACCAAAAAAAGAGTAAAAGCACTAAAGGACACAACCTGTTTTAGATACCAAAGAAGCAATAAACTATCTAATTGTGTAACCAGCAAAATAGTCTAAAACATCAAAATATGTCTGAAGTAATCCTGAATCTTACCTCAAGAACTCATCATCCAAAATCTTTGCTCTATCTGTTAATTCTTCTGCTATTTGCAAAGTAGACTTTTCTTTGAACTTCGTATATTTCTGAAGTTGCCTTAAGGCCCTGTAAAATGAAAATGGAAATTTCACAACTTTCCTGAACTGTTTTCCATAGAAGGTCAAAGCATTGTAAGCATGTAGTGGATGATTATACAAGTTGGAAAAGCAATCATAAATACACAAAGCTTAGTGTTATTTATTGTTTTTAGTAAAATTCAAGGTAAAACTAGCAATATTGAGATATAGACACCTTGCTATAATTGACACAGGGTATAACAATAGAATACAACATCACCCCAAATAAGTCTAGTTTTACTGAAGATCTATAAAAAAAAAAACAAGATACATACAAGTTTTCGTTTTCAATATCCTTTCCCAGGTCTGTCCTCCCAGTGGAAACTAGCTTGCATGCATCAGCCAATGCTGTTTTAGCAAGCGTGTAAGTTGCATTCTCATGTTCAATACTTGCTTTTCCACAAACTATTGCATTAGGTAATGGTGGAATGAGTTGCTGCATCAGCTGAGTGGTCAGCTTCAATCTTCTTTTTACTCTAGCTACAGATTTTGTCCCTTCTTCATGGTTGTCGATCTCACCTTCATCCTGTGTGCAGCGTGGGACTCATCTTAGTACAAAAAAGTACAAAATAATCACGGTATGTTTCTTACCTTGACAATAAAGAAATTTTCTTACAAACAGCAAACTGATAAAGAAGGCCTCAACTATATTTAAGCACACCTTTTCTGTCAAGACGGTTTGTTGCAGCCGCCCCATGCCATCTCAGCATCTCTGACAATTGACAAAGTCATAACCAATTAGCAAATTTCATCCTATATTAGAATCTTGGGAAAATGAATACACCTTAAGTTGAGATATAAATAAGATCCTGCAATGTGCCACCATTTCCTCAAATGCACGAAATCAATGATGGCAGCAAAGAAATAATTGACAATTCTGGGTATTTATGGTTTTTAAACCTTGTAGAGAGAAGCTCTGCTCCAGATTGACCAATTTCTACATGCCATGGAACAAGCATCGACACAGCTTTTTTGCGTTTCTTAGGCAGGACTGTAACTGGAGGCCCAATGTTTGATTTAGATAAATAATATTGATGTTGATGCATGGCATTCCCCTTAGTAGGAGGCGGTGATAGATCTGCTTGGTTTTGTGCAGGTCCTATTGAATCAAATTCTTTCAGCGCTGACTCACTAGTGTAACTCGTAATGGGTGTTGCTAATCCTGCACTGGGAAACAAGCTCTCGACATTTCTCCCAGAAGTCATCTGGTTAGAAGTTAATGTTGCAGGCCTTCCAGATTCGCCCAGTCTTTTATACATTTCAGCCATTTGCAAAGAATAGAGTTTCTGATTAGTGTCAGTCCCAAACTGCAACGATCTGGAATTTGCATACTGCGGATTGACATGAGTTCTGTCATCTGCTCCTGCAGAAGACTGTAAGGATTGATACATAATGTGATTGTAGCCTTGATTTTGCAATCTCCTTTGCATCATTGCGGTGATCCCTTGACTAGAGGCTGATTCACTTCTTTCTTTCATTTCTTGAGGAGAAGGAAGCATTCTAGTGTCCATTGACAAAGCTCCAAGTTCATGAGCTGTCCCAGGTTTAGAAGCAAGATTGAACTGTTCCACCCCAGTATGAAGATTTGTTATTTGATCGCCGGATTCTGCACTCACATTCAGACCAATATCACTACTGCCAGCATCTGTGATCTTCAACCTTTTTGCAGCTTTCTTATCAAAATCATTCTGCATGGCCGTCCTTGATACAGCCTGGTTAGCAGAAGCATACTGATGACGAGGAGCATCAGAAAGCTCAGAGGCTTGGCTGTCAACTGGACCATCACTGCAAGAATCACTCTGCTGTTGGGTGGGTGGACAAGTAGAACGTTGATATGTTTGAGAATCTTGACCATCTGTAAACTTCATACGATCTTGATTATTAGTATAAAGGCCTGAATTAAGAGAGGAAACAATAGATGGCATATTCAAATGAATCTTCGACACTGAAAATTTTGTTGGGTCTTGCCCTTGAGATTGCAGCATAGGCAACTGGGAATTTAGTGCAGAAGCCTGAAGTGGCAAAGTTGGCACTGCAACTGGCATGGCCATCAATGAGTTTTGGGGGACAGGAATTCCATTTAATTCACCTCTATCGGATGCCATTCGTTGAAATACATTTTCTTGCTTTGACACCTCTTCTGCTGATGCTGGCTGCTGAGAATTGATTACATATGGTCTATATGTCTGGTTGCGCATTGAAGCTGTTGGCTTTCCTACCATGCCAAATTTCATCTGACTATCTGACCTTGGCAAAAAGGACTGACCTGACCCACCAATTGGTGGTCGAAATGACTCAAAGACATTCAGAGGTACCTTTTCAGATCCCATTGGCAATCTTTGCTGATTTCCACAGCTTGTTTTGAAGGCATTAAGAAGCTTCAAAAATGCAGCAGATTGAGACCTCACAGATGTGCCAGGCCGTTGAGATGCAGAGTTTGACCAAGATTCATGCAGACCCTGATCATTATTCGTTAAGCCAGATAAGCTGCCAGGCAAAGACATAATCTTATGGTTTTCTTCATCTTGAGCAAGTAAATCACTTGGATAAGCGCTTTGACCATACGATCTATTTGATGGAGGGAAAGAGCCCCGCATCTCAGATTCGTTGTCCATAACAGCATTGGCAGAAGAAACCTTAGATTGGGTGATTGCATCGCGTGTCAATACTAACTGTCTCGCACTCGCATCATCTTCAGAGCCCTGAAGCTGATTTGTACGCATCATGCTACTCTGCACATGAGACTGGCTTTCAGGAATCAGATGGGAAACCATTGATTGAGGACTTGATGGTAGTTGCCCAGTTACACTTGAACGTTGTATATATTGCATTTTTGAAGGATGAATTAAAGGATGAATATCTGGCTCCGCAATACAAGATGTTTTTTCCTTTAAATCAACAAAATTCTCGTTTGAAACTGCAGGTGACAATTCATGTGGAACATTTAATGGCTTTGCTGAAGGAGTTAAATGCAAGCTCTGGCCAACAGCCATAGAAGCTTCAGTCACTTTTGATGATGAAACCTTGATGGGTTGCAGAATCAACACTCTTTTGGACACTATCTTCTTTTGATGGATGGCTCTGTCTATCATTTAATACATTACCAGTTCGTAGAGGAGTACTTGACTGTAAAGATCGACCATGCAACATTTGCAATAGTTGTGGTGAAGTAGCCAATCTGAGGCCAAAACTCTGAGGAGCCCCTGACAACTGGTTACGACCAAAATGACCAAGTGAAGCATCAGAGGACGATTCACACAGTTCAACCAATGCATTCTGCTCATCAAAAACAGCGCCCTTTGAGGCATCACCTTCTTTTGAATGGTCTGGCTTAGTCAACAGGTCAAGCATGTTCTGGCTGCAAAAAGAGCTGTTTATGAGCACCAAAAAAATACCACCAATATATGACAAAAGGAAAAAAGAGCAATAGTAATCAACTCAAATTGGAAACTGTGTTTAGTTTATAGGAAAGCGTGAACCTAAGCACTACCTTTGTAAAGATGCTTGTTTGTTTGAACTACCAATATTTGTTGATCTGTCAAATGCAGAACTGATAGAATTGTGACCTAAAGAAATGTCTTTGAAATAGCCCCCCGCCTGCCTTTTCTCTTAAATCATTTGGTAACTCTGTGCTCAGAACATCCTGCAAAAGCATAGTAACTTCTTACTGTAAAAAGGCTCAGATTCGAAAAACCAAATAATAGCTATAAGCATCATAAATACCATGTTTAGTTAATTTGAAATATTGCCTGAAATACTCAAGAAAAACAAAATTACACAAATGCAATAAATGAAAAGGAAAATGGAAAATCAATACAAATTTTCCAAATTCCTCCCCATGGAAATGTAAATTCAATCATGTATTCATACTTGAAGTTGCCTGAAATGGGGAAACAAAGAGAATTCTGAAGCAACGTGCTACCAAATTTATGCATACATGTACATACATACAAAGAATAAATTTTAGATTTAAACAAATTCATTACATGAAAGGAATATGCGACTTCAATAAAAATTGTGATCAAAATTTAAAAGTATTATGGTATAAAATTTATAAACTAAAATTAATTTTTTTACATTATAAAAAACAAGCAAGCTAAGATTCTAATTTCTTGGCTTTTTAGTGGGTTTCACTTGGGACTCCATTTGCATTTCTTTTGATATCATTTTGTTCATGTTCTATAATTTTGTTGTTTAAGCATTAGTTGGCCAACATGACCTGTAGTCTAGGGTTGAAAAAGTCTGCAATAGTACCCTTTCATAAAGAAACAAACTGGAAATGAATATTTCCCACAAGAAAATATTTCACTGTTCGGGAAATTTTTTCTTTGAATTAATCGTGGATTTCCTGGGAGAAATATTGAAAATTGTGGGCCTTTCCTGCTACTTACATATGTAGATTGTAGCAAGTTTTAATCATGTATCAATTAACTCACTATTTTTGTGTATAAGCAAAATCATGTACAAATATTATATGTTTAATCATATGCAGTTAAAAAAAGGAATTTAAGTCGCAAAATATATCAATATACTGTGTTTATATATGTCACATGATAAACTGGTACTATAGAAGGGCTAGTAGTCAATGCCAATTGAGTAATGAATGACCAACTTTCAAAAGAGGTGGGATTCTTTGCAAGCCACAGACTTGAATATGAGAGGAACTTCACATTTCACAAAAAAAATACCATAAATGGAAAAATCTAACATACAAATTCTCTTCACAAAAAACTTTTCAGTTTACTAGTTTTTTAGTGTAAAAATGTTTGTCATCTCCAAATTGGAGATGAACATTTTTATTGAGGTCAACCTGGATATAAACATTTAAAGCAATTCTTTATTGACTACAAATTATTTTTGATAAAGAATTAAAAATTTTGCGCAAGAATTTGAATTGGTTTGGGAGGAATGCATTTCAGAGCTACTAGCTCTAACTACATATAAGTTACGTTATTGGTAGTGCTGTGCTTGGAATTAATTCTTTACTAAGGGACGAAAAAGTTATTTTTGATAAAGAACTAAACATTTTGCACGAGAATTTGATTCAGTTTGCGAGGAGCACATTTCCCATTGTCTCTTGACTGCATATGTGTATGAGTTACATTATTGGTGATGCTGGAATTAAAACATGTGTTAATGTTATATATTATATCATATGATATATTAATGCCCTATCTTATATGTACTTTCTGATAGCTGATTATTTCCAAAAGACCTATAGTTTATGTGGATGAACACAATAATTCATCGAGCACAAAGACACCAAGACTAGCTATCAACAGCAGACTATTTCCATATGAAAGGATCTACAGAATTCCAAAGAAGTAACACTTTCAACAGCAAAGAAAAGCAGCTAACAATCCTCTTAAAATGGATTTTATGTTTTCAAAATTTCTGTAAAAAAGATTGGTATTTATTTTGAAATGAAAAATTTTTACAGAGGTCGACTAGGAAAGAAATATTTATATTTTAAAGTAGTTTTGACTTTTGAGGCTAAGGGAGTGCCGCTGCAGCATTGCTACTTTAAAAACATTATTTATTGAGAGCATGTGTATGCTAAATCATATATTGATATTACATATTAAATCATATACAGTTCAACACAAGTTAAATCATAGGATATTCTAATATCCTAACTTATATGTATTTGGGGATAGCTAAATTGTTCAAAAAGACTGCAAGTGAATGGTTATCGCCATTTGCAGGTGGCAAAGACCAGCTATCAATGGCAGCACATTTCTTCACAGATCGTGGACTGAAACATGAGACAATGTTCACAATCCTGAAGAACGTACTTTCAATGATTAAATAAAGCACTTATGAATTCTAATAAAATATTACTCATACTTTCATCTGAGATAAACATTTTTCAAGCAGTTTTTCCAATCAAGGCACAATAATCAAATAGAAGATTCTGTTGACTAGATTTTTTCCAATTTTTTTTCTCCCTTTTAAAAGTTTCATTGTAGACCAATATGGTCCATGGGCTTTGACTGTCAAACTCACAGCATGTCGCATATTCAGATATCTTATTCAGTGGGGGCTCAAAGTATGGAGTTCGGCATCTGTATCTGCCCCTACTTAACATGGTGCATATGATATGAAGTTGTTTAATGAGTGGCACAAAGATGCAGGATACTAGTAATCACATATCAAAATAATGCAAAGAAGTCATAGGTTAAATTTTTTTAATGTAAAGATGCTGATAAACTTAATACCTCGCCCACACGCATGATACTATTTAAAGAGAGTGCCCTTGACACATTTGGCTGCCGAAATTCTGTTACTTCAGGAGTCTTTTGTCCAATTGAATCCAAGTATGATGCCCCTCTTAAGGACAAATCCTGTATCCCATCTTCTGCAGCTCGATAATTTGTCAGGACATTTCCTACTGTCTGCTGGGATAGATGCCCTGGCATCATTCTCAGTATATTATTTCCAGAATTTTCCTCCAAGCCAATATTTCCAACCGTCTGCTGGGACATATGCCCTGGCATCATTCTCAGCATATCATTCCCGGAATTTTCCTCCACGCAAACACTCATCTTACTCAGCCTGCTATATCCCCGATGATTGACATTATTCAGTGGCTGCAGATCATCTTCCTTTTGCGGGCTGTTTCTGGCATAGTCACTTCCATGATTTGCAGTTTTTATATTAGCATCACCCTTGCTTGCTATCTGACCAGTGGTTATGGAATCATTTTTACCATATTGTGACCGACTTCTGTCATTTGTTTCTCTCTGTGGACTGCTGAAACTATTGGGAAACAAATTCCAAGCTTGTGAACTATTGCTCTGGCGATAAAGTGAAGCATTTCCAATGGCTCTGTTTTTGGCATAAGTGTCCGAAATGGCATCGTTAGAACTATCTTGTTGGTAATTTCTTTCTTGTGTTTGTCTGTGCCTTCCTGCACTATGCTCCAAATTATCCTCATTGACATTTTTGGAAAAAACACCCGTGCTAAAATCTTCTTGCTGCAGAAGCTGCCCGTTTTGATATACATTCAGTTTTGGATCTTGGGTTTGGAATGACACACTTGTGTCTTTATTTCCATCATAACTTATTTGATATATTTGGCCCTCCCCTTTCTCCCTACAACTACCCTGCTGCTCCCTTTCTATATTCTCGTTTTCCTTTTCTCGATATACTCTGTTGGCATTTGGAAATAAATTATTTTGTTCAGACTCCTGCGCATCAATTTTGTTCCACCCACTCCGATCCTTAGATGTGAGACTAAACATTCTATGAGATTCAATTTTAAGATTTCCCTGGTTCTGCAATGAATTACTCGGCTGACTTCCATCAAAATTAATATGATGTGAAGGCAACCTGCCCTCAGATGGAACTTGCTCCATATTGTGAGTTATCCAGGAGTTTCCTTGCCTGTTCTCAAAACTAGAATAAGAATGGGGACTACTAGTTTTATCAATATGTTGATAGAGATTCTGATCTTGCCATCTACTAGCTTGGCCCATTGGTTCTTGAATCAACTTGGATGAAGGTTCTGATTGTAACTTAATTTGATTACTACGCTGGATGCCATCCAGTTTTGATCCAAGTTGACCTCTTCCTCCTGAACTGCTTTGTGGCAAAGTTTGAACACTATGGACACTTTCATCATTGAAAAGACTAAAAGATCTTCCATTCATTGAGTTGGGGACTTGAGCATTTTGTTCACTCCAAATGTTTTGTTCTTTTACATTAGGATGAAATTGAGGAGAATCACCAGAAGTTGTCTCAGTTTTCTCCAAATTCATGCCACTCCAATCATCATGTTCGCCGTCACCAGAAGGAGACTCTGCTACAGCTGATTGCATAAGTGCACTCCAGCTACCCTGTGGATTAATTGCCAGACTACTTAAAAAATCTGTGTTTTCTGTCGGATATGCACCTTGAGGGACATACTGCCCTGTACCCGTGCTCTGATTCCTACCATCAGAACTAGCTACAACCTGCGTAGCAGGCAGAGGAGACCACCCACCTGGCTGAAATATGTTAAAACCACTTTCAGAAGGTGCATCTGAATCACCCAATACTTGGGAAGATAACCCTTGAAAATTAACTTTTTGCCCTGCATCTTCATTCCAGCTCCTTTGCTGCTCCTTTAAATTAAAATCTTGCAGTTGCAAAGATCTTGACATAGTAATTCCTTGCTGCAAGTTAGCCACTCCCTGATTCTGTGGGAATCCATGTCCAAATGAGGATTTGTTAAGTGTGTCTTGTTTCCCATCAATTTTGGCTGTTGTTGCATCACCTGAGATCGTGCAATGATCACCAGGAACAGAGGCTACCACACCTAAAGTATGGGCTACTGGTTTTTCAACCTGATGATTAGCAGGCGAAGCCAACTTATGCTGCGCATCTACCAGTTGTTGAACTGATCCCTGTGAAGAAGGATAAGAGTTCAGTGTCTGGCCAACCGCATCCCTCATATTTGCTGCAGGACCATAAACAGATGGATCCATGGGTGCACCCATTAAAGCCAATGCCTGCATTGCCAAATTTGGATCTTGGGACAATAATACTTCAGGAGGGAAACCTGGGAGTGATGGTGAGCCGTTTGGCATACGATTCATATTGCCAACACTAAAACGATGGACATTACCTGGTAACAGAGTTGGAGTGTGACTCTCAATGCCCATCTGAGACATCAGGCTAGTTGAACGAATAAAATTAGACCCATCGTGCATGGAAGAACCATACAGTGATGGAGGAAATTGATTCCCAATATTTTGATTGTCACCAGCAAGGACCTGCCGTAGCTGCTTTTGCCACCGAGCATACTGCTCTAACTGCTGCGCTTGCTGCTGTCGAGCATTTTGATCTATCTGCCGGGCTTGCTGCTGTCGAGGGTGCTGATCCAACTGCTGAGCTTGCTGCTGCAGAGTATGCTGCTCTAACTGCTGAGCTTGCTGCTGTCGGTGTCGAACCTGTTGCTCTAATAACTGAGCTCGCTGCTGCTGAGCCTGAAGTTCTAATTGCTGGACTTGCTGCTGCCGGGCCTGATGTTCTAATTGCTGTGCTTGCTGCTGCCGAGCCTGACGCTCTAATTGCTGGGCTTGCTGCTGTCGGGCTTGCTGCATTAATTGCTGGGCTTGCAGCTGTCGAGCCTGATGTTCTAATTGCTGGGCTTGCAGCTGTCGAGCCTGCTGCTCTAGTTGCAGGGCTTGCTGCTGTCGAGCCTGCTGCTGTAATTGTTGGGCTTGCTGCTGTCGAGCCTGCTGCTCTAGTTGCTGGGCTTGCTGCTGCCGAGCCTGTTCCTCCAATTGCTTGGCTTGCTGCTGTCGAGCTTGCTGCTCTAGTTGCTGGGCTTGCTGCTGTTGAATGTGCAGCATTAACTGCTGAGATTGCTGCTGTCGTGCAAGAGGTGTAAATGGCTGAACTTGTTGCTGTCTCATTTGCTGCTCAAACTGCCGGGCATGCTGCTGCCTTGCTTGCTGCTCTAACTGAAATCGCTGTCGTGCTTGCTGCTCTAACTGCTGCGCTTGCTGCTGCTCTAACTGCTGCACTTGCTGCTGCTGCTGTGCTTCCTGCTCTAACTGCTGGGCTTGCTGCTGTCTACGGAACTCTTGAAACTGCTGATAAGAATATTGTTGTTTCCATGTCTGCATTTCATTCAATCCAGGTTGCAGCCTTGCCCCATGGTATTGTACACCTGCTGGAGGCTGACCCTTCAAGTGAATTTGGCTTCCAAGAAAATCATAGTTAACCCGAGCTTCTACATTTTCCCCACCGTCTGTATTGTTCCTACCATGATTCAAACCTTGACCGATATTGTGTCCCTGTTGTGTATCAGTACCATCTAAGCTACCTGCATTTGACTGACTCTGCTCCGGAGTTCCATTCTCACCTCCAGAAGTGGCCTGATTTGGTCTGTTATGACCAGCTGAAGACCCAGTCAACAGACTGTTAAAATTCAGTGGCTGGCTCCTTGGTTGACTTTCCATAACACTATTTATTGGGGCCCCTTGAGGACTACTTGCCCCTAATGCCATTCGTGATAAATGTCTTCCATCACCAGATTGTGCCTCTATTGGCATGAAAGAAAGCATACCAGATGAGACCGTGTCATTGTTTCTGGGACGGTGAAATGCTGTATTATCATGACCTCTGTTGGCCTCAACAGAAACAGTTTTTTCCAAGTTACTAGAATCGGTAGGATACATTGACTGGTGTACATATTGAGATTCCTTATTCCATTTGTCCGCAGATAAAGCACCAGTGTTCAAAACAGGCCAATTTTCTCTTCTTTCCAATTGCGACTGTTCTTGAGATAAATGTTCTTGCTCAAAAAAATCATGCACTTCATCCCCCACTCTGTTACCGGATGTAGATAATTGTGCTTGTACATTATCTGAACTTGATTGCTTTGCAGAAAAAAAGTCAACCTGAGAAACAGGCATATGAAATTGAGGTGATGATAATCTGGGTTCTTGGTTTCCACCCTGTTGAGCAAGAGATGTCTAAATGTCAAACTCACATAAAATAAGAAACTTCCCAGAATCCAGCTTTCAGCTCTCATAAAGCAAAATACAGCAAAAAAGCTTTTAAGCATATCCAGGGATAATGATCATGATTGACTAGATATAAATCATATTACTCACTCCTTGTATATACATATTAGTAGAGCTGGGATGATGTGTATTTTCCTTTCTCCAATCCATGTCCTTGCCCATTTCTGACCTGTGAGTAACCACATGTCGAAGGAAGGAAAAATCAGAATGCCATCTATGGCCAAAGGAGCGTTACCCAAAAAGATCAATGAATTGATAAGATCATTCTTTATGACTGTTTAGCAATGGACCACGCAGTGTGAAAGAGCAAAGTAGACTATGAACTAAATTCCTCCTAAACTGGCCATCTATTTCCTCCAAAAAGGTAAATCTGCACATAGTGTTGGGAATCCTAAGGCTATTGTATATGACATGACTCTGTGCTTATGGAATGACAACATTTTAGCCGAGGTGAGAGAGGTTAATATTCTCACATTGACAAAATCTAAATTCCACGTATACCAACCAAATTTTATATTGCACCATGAATCCAAGACAGATGCTTGTAAACTTCAGAAATGGAGAATTAAAACCTGTGACAGTAAGTTAGAAGATGGCACAACCCTAGGCAAGCTTCTCAAGAAATAGAGAGCAATGGGTAATCAGCACAAAATCAAATCCAAAAAGGCAAAAACTTTTAGAAACTCTTGAAATCCGTGTAGGAAACTTTATTGAAGCAGTACTGGGAACTTCAGGAATAGTCTGAATTGGAAATGGGTACATGCAAACTTCAGAAACACAAGCATAGAAAACAGGGACATCCAGTTAGGAAAGAGTGAAACGGGCTTCTTGATGAAATGGCATGAAATGATGTCAGAAACAACACAATTTTCTGAAATTTCTTAGAAAATATAAAAGAAAAATTCAAAAATCTCTGGCAACAGTATTAGAAACTCGAGAAATATTCTGAAAATCTGAGTACCATAGAAAGAAAGTATTGGAAACTTGGGGCAAACAGCTGGAAATTGTCAGAAACGTTTTCAAATTTGCTTTAAACAATAAAGTTATAGACTTGTGCAACTTTAGTTTTAGTGCCTTCCATCCCTATTAAGCTTCCACCCTTACCTTGAAAAAGCAGGCAAGTGCACCTAGTTAAAGAATGATTCTACCACATGATTGTGCCATCCTTATTGTGTATATGTTTCGTATCCTCTCAAGGCTAGACCACTAAGCTACTGATAGAGACATGGGGAATGAGCAAGGCACATTTTTCGCCACAACAAATACTAGTTTTTTCTCTCCTTTAAAACTCTCATTGAACTGCATCTTAGCATTAACACGAATCTAAGGAATATTAAAAATAGAATATTATGCTAGCAAAAGTAGCAAATATTTGCCAAATGTTCAAAAAAAGCAAAAATGATGTTTAAGTAAAATCAGTACCTTCTGTGACCACCAAATTGCGATTCTCCTGCAGCATGAAGCGCACCGCCAAAGGAGTCTACACCAGAGTTGTCCAAGAAATCAAATGATGGAAAAGAGGAATCTGTCACGAAGGAGACATTTTTCACAATTAGAAGTGTGTCTCCCTCCCAAATCAAAATTAGCTCTGCCCATGATTCTTAACACTGTGATGGGAAGGTTTTATTGCTGCAATTAGAATCACAGACCTCAAAGTCCTTTGACAAAAAAATGAGGGATGGGCAAAAGCCAAAAGGTATAAAACATACTTATTCTATCCATTCATTCACTCCCCCTACAAATCCAGAGACTTTTCTTTAATTTCAATAATGTTTCCATACGGTCATTCTTGGAGTAGTCAATCCCTCGTATTAGGATTTCATGGTTGGGTCCACTCTAGTAGACTATGCAATCAGAAAGGTTGAAAAAACCTTATAACTAATATCATGGATTTACACGGCCTGATGTACTATAGTAAACTATGCCATTAGAAAGGTTAGAGAATCCTTTTGAATGATGGATATTCATGGCTAAATGTACTATAGCAAACCACGCGATTAGAAAGGTTGGAATATACCCTCTATCATAGATTTACATGGCCGGATGTAATATAACAGTAAACTATGCCATGATTTCATACAATGCAATGATAAAATAAAAGATTAGGCAATGTAAAAATGCAAACATTGTTTATTTATTTAGGATTACAGTCAAAACACTAAATGCTAGATACAACATATTGATGCAATTATAAAATTGAGAACCTGGAAGTAATGCGGCTGTAGATTCTGGAGCTGCCGCAACACTGCAATAACATTGAGGGAAATAAGTTCTTCGCCAGCTAAAGCATTAGATACAGATTTTAATATAAGCTATGCTTCTGGAACTTCAAATTGTGATGTTCTGGGCTTGTTTTACAGGAAAATTTTAGTCTTCGTGTCATCCTTCATGAACCATAGTTCTTGCTGAAATTTAAGTCTTTTTCTACCAACATTTTGTGCAATTAAATCATATGCTGCAGAACTTTAATCTTTTGTACAAATAGCTTGTGAAATAATACCCCATGCTCCTGAAATTTACTCGTTTCTAGAGACATTTTGTAAAATAGAACTCTACTGTGGTGAAATTTAGTCTTTTCTACAAACACTCTGAAAAATAAAACCCTACGTTGATTGATGAGCTTTATTCTTTTCTCGAGACATTTTGCTAAATAACATCCTATGCTGTCATTTCTACAGACATTTGGTGATGTTGTACTGTATCCTGGAGAAATTTAGTCGTTTTTACATACATTTTGTGAAATAAAATTCGTTGCTGATGAAATTTAGACAGAATTACAAACATCTTGCAAACAAAATAAACTAATGAAAAGAACTCACCTGGTCGTGGGACGGTCGAGCAAGGTGAAATCAATGGAAGCGTACCCTTCCTGCGACAGAAACATATCATTTTCGTACGATTCCATCGCGGAACGTTCTAGAACCTTGTAGACAAAATAATTGCTCCCCTTGGGCCTTCAAACACAGGGCCCTCGTAGAAAAATAAGAGAAAGTAATCGTCCTCGGATAACCTGCCGGTAAAAGCTCACGCCCTCTCTACGGCATAAAAAAGAGCGTGGAGGGCAAATTCAGATCGCCGACTGACTCCAAGTTACTGTTAATAACCCGTGGGTTGCCTTTATATACATATATTTAATATCATAATTAATCTGTCAGATCGCCGGATCGAGCACGCCGTCCGCCACAAAAAAGGGCAAAATCGAACAAGAAGTTGTAGAATGTTTTCCCCTACAAAACCGCCCACAAATGAATATGCAAAAACACTGCGCAAGTCTCCAGCGATTCGAACTCGAGACCTCGACGCGAACACAAACGAGGGTTTATTCGCTCCCGCCTTGTTTGTTCACCAAATGAAGCAAAAGTAGGCTCGTTATAATCGTCTCGACACGGCGATTCTAATGGTGGCTGTGGCTCTGTCGCTCGTTAAGATTCTAAGTCCCTTCGAAGCGGTTTTGGTAGTGGCTGAGCAGAGAGTCAAGAGGATAAAAAGTGGTCGGAAGAAAAATAGTGCAATATTTTCAACAACCTGGAAAACAATCTCTGGAACTCCCCGAGCCTACGACCGAGCCTAATATCGAGCCTAAAGCTCTGCGGGGCCCCTTAGGGCTGGAGAGTAAGACGTAAAAAAAATCGTTTTTAATGCTGCTATGGGAACGTAACGGGGTAAAAAAAAATTTAAACTTAGTGGCCTTCGCGGGAATCGAGCCGCCGACCTTAGGGTCCTCAATAGGTGTTATGAACTTGGACGGGTCTGTCTTTGCGGCAATGAACGGGAAAAATCAGACGTCTGTTATGTGACGTGGACGGTGATTTCGACGTGAAATGTTACCTGGCGACGGCAAAGTTTGGTGACGGAATTAAATTATTCGGGCGTCTATTAACGGGAACGTTTGCGTTCCCGACAAGTTTGAGTTGTGTGGTTGAGAAAACAAACGTAGTCGCAAAGTGTGTTGCGTGATTAGGGCTTTTTGCGGGGTTCGAACTCGGAACCACTTTCAATGAGAAATCTCCCTGTTGGGTGCTTTTTATTGTTTTTTTATCGTTTCAAGTTCTTCGTCTGGATGAGTTTTCAAATTTTCCCTCCTAGAATCCATGGAATTGTTGTAGTAGTTCAATATTTGGGACTAGTTTTTTAAATATTATTGCCTTATAAATTTGTTATACGTGCAAATAATTTTTTAATTCTAAATGTTTAAAATATTGTTGCTTTACAACTAGGTTTGGACGTATAATTAATTTTTTAATATTTATTTTTGGCAAAATCCCAATAAATTTGTTTAAGAACGATTTAATTGATATGTGTTTGGTTTGGATAGTAATTGTTTATTAGGTACCATAAAGATTGTTTTTTACCAAATTTTAGTGGGGTATTTACTAGTCATAAAAGTATATTTTCTTAATGTATGTGTGTTTTTATTGATTGTTAGATTAGTATTATTAATGTTTTTTTGTGCTTTGATTGTTTTATATTATGTTTTTTTAATTTTATTTTTTTGTTTCATTTTGTATTTTAATGATTTTTCTATGATTATATGTTCGTGGTTATAGACGCATACTTCCCCCTTCCAAAAAAATTCTGAGTGTAATGTTGTAGGGGTTTTTGTTGTGCGGACCCTTTTGATCCTCTTTTGTGTTAATCAAGGTTTTCTGTCTTTTTTATTTAACTGATGATAAACACACAAGTACTTGCTCAGTTCCATCGTGAATCTTTTTTACTTATGTGTTTATTGATTTTTAGTTTAGATTAGGTTGTTATTAGTGTATGTTTTCGTGTTTTGGTTGTTTTGTGTTGTGTTCTCCTTACATTTTATCTTCCTCTTGTTTTCCTCTATATTTTGATGGCTCCCCAAAATTGTACCTTCACAATTTTTATGCCCCCTAAAACATACACGTACAGTCCTAGCCCCCTAGAATTATGTGTGTAATTCTAGTGATTTTTTGTCTTGTGGACCATTATGATCGAACTTTTGATGCTGCTGTTTGTCAATTTTCTCTACTGTTATGTCGGCTAATGCACATATGTAATCCTATTTTGAATTCAAGAAGTCTATAAATACACAATTGAGTTATTGCAAGCCTCATTTTGAATGTGTTGGAGCAATTAGCTTGAGCATATAGAGCAAGGGTGGTTTTGAAGAATTTATTTCTCCATCAAACATCATTTTAGTACGAAAATCATATGCACTAGACAATTTACATTATACTTAACTGGCTATCTACAGCATTACTTGATATTTGGTGCATGTTTTCAATAATGCGCATTGATGAGAGACCTGACAAATATTAAGGAAGTTTTGTCTTCTCTGGTATAAGACAAGGCCCAAACAAATCTTTTTCACTATCATTTTGTAAACCTAGTTACACTATTGGGATTTTGAGGAAAGAGGTTAATATGATCATGGTGTGTCGATTTCATTAATGCCTCGAGGTTTTGGTGTAACGGTTTATTACATTTAGCATCAAAGCAACCACCCAGGTTTGAGTCCTAGTAGGGATGGCTATGCCGACATTACAATGTTCATTCAAGGCTCGTATATGGCTAGGTGTGGCCCTGTTATGCGGGCGCAAATTTGGCCTGAGATCCGATCTAAAGAGTGTGGTGGGATGTTATGATCCTGGTGTGTAGATTCACTAACACCTCGGGGTTTTGATGTAATGGTTCGTTATAGAGGTCAATTTCTCGAAGATTCACAAAGAATTACATAAATGCAAGCGAGGTTTTAAAGTCCAAGGCCTGAAGAATAAAATCATCAAATCAAATTTACAAGCATGGTAATTGCTAAAACACATCACTTAATAGTCCCAAAAGAGTGAGGCAAGGTTTGGAAAGATTGTAATGATGGTCTCGAGAGAGTAACTTGACGATTCTCGCTTGAGGTGTTTAGGTTGTGAGTTTTTTGGGTTCTCACTATCTTATCCTAAAAATGCTAGTTCTTGTGTTTATTCCCGGTGGCTACTTCCATATTTACAAGAAATGATATGTTTTCCTTAAACCTTGTCTTTTCAAGCAATACCTCATTAAGAATTTAGCAATTAAATTTGATTTTATCATTTAAGGTCAAATTAGATTAAATTTCATTTTAATGGGTGGATGAATTTCATTTTTATGTAAAACCACTTTTTCATAAAGCATTTTGGTGAACTCGTATTGTCATACTTGTTTTGTAGCATTCTAAGGATATATCATGTTATTATGGTAATAGATTTGATTATTTTAAGGTTTGTTCCATTTTAATTGTTCAAATCTATAAGCCCTGGCTCTTTTGAGTTGCATTCAAAACCTTGGTGTACTTGTGTAATACCTGTTGTAGCCCTCAAAATCCCCCCCTCATATTCTAAGTCAAATTTGAATATTTTGAGCTCACGCCCTCCAGAGGTGTTCAAGTAAAGTTGGAAGTTTGAAAAGATAAAAAATTCATGCTTTGAAATTGTCTAAACTCTTCAGTCTGCACGTTTTGATAAATTTCCCGTTTTCCTGTCTAGACCCGTGAAAATTTTATTGTTGTCCTCATTTGAATGAAATTGTCAATATTTCTATGGCCATGGATTGTCGAACCTTGTATTGTTTTCAATCCCTTGGTTCGCGAAATAAATTTGAAAATCGGGCGCGAAATGGTGGAGTTTTCTTCTCCTCTACATTTTTCCACAGTCGGGAACGATGGGCGTTTCTTCCCCGTCAAATTTTGGCTCCATCATCCACGGGTACGTGGACATATCTAATTCGAAGCGGGTCAGCGAAGAAATTTGAGGTTTTGAGCCTCTTTCTAAAAAAGGTGAAAAGTTAAAAAGCGACCCGCATCCCTGATCGGGCTTAAAGGAAAAAGTCAAATCTTGAGCCCGTCATTGGAAAGTCAAAGTAGGGAAGTGAGCCGTCAGGGAGATTTGAGATTTTGAGCCTCTTTGTAAAAAGGTGAAAAGTTAAAAAATGACATGCAGCCCCGATCGGGCTTAAAGGAAAAAGTCAAATCTTGAGCCCGTCGTTGGAAAGTCAAAGCAGGGAAGCGGGTCGTTGGGGAGATTTGAGATTTTGAGCCTCTTTATAAAAAAGGTGCAAATTTAAAAAGTGACTCACAGCCCCGATCAGGCTTAAAGGAAAAAGTCAAATCTTGAGCCCGCCTTTGGAAAGTCAAAGCAGGGAAGCAAGCTGTCGGGGAGATTTGAGATTTGAGCCTCTTTGTAATAAAGGCGAAAAGTTAAAAAGTGACCTGCAGCCCCAATCGGGCTTAAAGGAAAAGGTCAAATCTTGAGCCTGTTGTCAAAGAAGTCAAAGTAGGGAGGCGGATCGTCGGGGAGATTTGAGATTTTGAGCCTTTTTGTAAAAAAGGTGAAAAGTTAAAAAGTGACCTGCAACCCTGATCGAGCTAAAAGGAAAAGGTAAAATCTTGAGCCAGTCGTCAAATAAGTCAAAGCAGGGAAGGCGGATCATCGAGGCAATTTGAGTTTTTGAGCCTTGTTTCCAAAAGGGCTAAAAGTCATAAAGTGACCCACAACCTTGATCATGCTATAAGGGAGAAAGTCAAATATTAAGCCCGCATCGAAGGTTAAAGCAAGGAGGCAGGCCTGCGGAGCAATTTGTGTTTTTGAGCCCGCAGTGAAAAAAGGTAAAATTATAAAAGTGGCCCACGACTCTGTCTCTACTCAAGTGAGGCCACGTGTCAAGACCATATCAAAAGCGGGTGAGCGGGCCAAAATGTTCCAAAATGCCATTTCTCTGAAAGGGACAAAATGGCAAAAGGCATCCTCCACACTCGCTCTAGTAAATTTCTCCCATGTGGACGACTCTGGTTTTAAAGTTTCAAAGGCAAGATGAATGGTTCAAATTCAAAGTTAGAGAATGAGTGTAATGACTGCATTATGAAAAGTCTGGTTTTTCTCGCCATTGGCATTTCTTTGTGAATCAAGAATCTGAACAGATGTGAATGATTGAAAAGAAATTGTAAATTGTTTCTTGCCAACGAAGAAGAAGTTGTAACCATTTCTTGGAGGAGATTTAATGGCTTCTTCATGCCATTGTACAAGGCTGGCAATTGATCTTGAAATACTCATGAGTATATTGTACATGGAGAGGACAGAGGAGAGTCATTTTCTTCCATTCCCCCCTCCTTTTCTCAATTTCTTCCATTTCTCCACTATGCACAACTTATGTTTAAGCATCAATATAAGAAGGCGTTTCTAGCTTTCTTTGATTGAAGGGTTTCATGATACTTTGTGTTCATTAAATTCTATTTGGTCTTGTTGCCATTTGCAGGGTTGTTTCGTCTAAATTTTAGTGCATGGGATGAAGTTTCTAACTAGTGCGTACAGGAATATGATTTTCTACCTACAACATTAGTTCTCTTACCCCTCTTCTTACTCCCTTTCCCACCTTCATAGCAAATTCCCCCTTGCAAATAACTACAAGCATTTGCCGCAGGGTTAGTGGAGTGCCCCTGTTGGATCCCCCGGCCGTAAGGCCACCACAGAAATCCACATTTTCATGTGCATGCATATACGGCAGCTGCACCGATTAAGTAGAGGGACTTAGATTCCTAGAGCGTTGCCAAGGAGTCCACAAGTTTGTCCACTCAACAAATTTCCTCGCCAACAATACCCTAAAATTGGACAAATGACATTTGGCAATTGTCATTGGCATTTATCTCAAGTTAGTGCTCCATAGACACTAGGTCACATTTGTTACTTAGTTTTGAGCCATTAAAAACATATTTATTGTATGTAGAACACATCCTTAGACTTATAACCACCTTCTCCAATTAAAAAAATATAGTTTGCATTTCCCTAAGACAAAGTCACTTGTCAAGGTCAAAACCAACAAACAAATTTGTCCAAGGCTGACCTTTTCAATCCTTAATCGTGCGAATATTAGTTTTTCAAATGCACAATTTAGCCCAACCAACTTAGGGACAATTGAGTAGGAAAACCTTTCACAAAAGTCAAATATATAAAAGTTTTATCACCCCACCCCATTTGAATAGTTAAAATAAATATTCTAGATCATTTTACACATTTAATATTTATCTTAATCAGGTGAAACCCTTGTGTTTATATTACATTTTAGTGAACCTATTTATTTATTGTTACACGCAGCCTATAACCTTGTGTGTTACCCATAGGGTTTCATATTTCATATTTATATTTAAAATTGTGATTTCTCTGTATTTCATTATCTAAATTTGCTTTTCAACCTTTACCCTAGGGTTTCATGCTTAGTACTCATATTAATGCCTTTTTAAGGGTTTTATGTTGTCCATATTACCTATAAAATCATATATGAAGCATAATGACTCTATTTCCAAAACCCTTTGGAGATTTTTCTTCATTTCATCAAAATAAACAATAACCTCTTTTTATTTTAATAGTTCCCACAAATTTTTATTGACATTTAAAGGGATTTAACATGGGAAATACACATTTGTTTTCAAAATCCATGGAGGTTTTTGTTTATCACATTTAGGTGTTTAGAAACATCATCTATTTTCGCCAAATGCACCGCCAATTTTTTGAATCGACCATTTCATTAATGAGATTCTTTTTAAATAATTTAATAATACTTTTGGGTGTAAGCATCCACCCTTGATGGTTCCATGATGCTACCCCTCTTTTTATTAGGATTTGTGTTACTTTGAAGTATATTACCAATCATGTCTTCCCTTCCACATCAGAACTCCCACCTAACAATATTTTTATGATATCGATATGGATGTATATGATAGTAATGTTAGATACCAATAATGTAATATCACTATAGATGTACATGATAGTAATGCCACTTTTTAAAATTATAATATTGTTTCACTTAGAAATCATCATGAGACTTTTGATCATAATACACATGTATATGGTGGAGACACACCTCCTTCTAATCCCACCTCACACAAAGGAGTGTTTGTGTGATATTATTAAGATCTTTTGCCCTATCTTCCACTCTATAATCTTGTTTTAATAAAAGCTATAGATGCACGTGTTATGCAAGTTGTCCCTTGAGCTATTAGTAATAATCCCAAATACATGGAAAGTAGAAATTTTTTGTTGAGTATGATGCCAATATGGGCACCCAATTAATTATTATTAGAATTAGTTTTAGTTGTGTTTATCATTTTTAGGATATCTCCTTGAGCTAGTTTTATGAGATATTTTTTGGTTAATTGGAAAAAATCTATTTTTACACTTCTTCTATTATGGGTTGGAAGTGTTTGTTAGAGTGCAACTCACTAGTGTGCACCTAACAAAGGTCAAAGCATTATTCATTCATCTCCAAGAAGTGGGGCACCATTTCTATATGTAGATGACTAGATTTAGTCTTATTTTAGGTCATTTCTTTTTTTAGGCGAGTTTGGGGCCCCTAGTTTGACTAGTTGTGTGATGGTTGTGCATGCGTCACTTAAATTAGTAGTGTTTTATTGCATTTTGACCATATCTTATTAGTGGATGATACTTTTCATCTTGAGTTATTTTTAGCCATTTTTAGTTGACCTTAGTTAACTTGGGAGTTGTAGATGGTAGTTTTAGTCTTTAACTTGTCGTACAAAAATAGACAAGTTTAGTTGTATTGACAACACTAACCTTGTTTGCTAATTAATTCAATAAGCAATAGCAAGACAATTTTTTCCAAGTGGGAACATTTTTTTCATTGAGTTTATCTGTAATTTTATTTACATGTGTTTAAAAAGAAAACCAAAAAGTTTGGGATTCATTATTTGAATTTATCTAGTGCATGTTTTTTTCATCAACCTCGCTTAAAAAAAATACTAGTTTAATAGCTAGTTATTTTGGGCATGATTGAATGATCACTCGCTCATTTAAAAGGTATTTCAAATCTAATATGGACTCCATCCATATATCAAAAACCTTCATTTGGTATCAGATCCTTATTCAATAAAGGTTCTAAAGGGTTTTAAGCCATTATGAGGAGAATCATGGCTTCAATGAATTTTGCTTTTATGAGTGTTGGCGAGAAAATTTGTCTTGTAGACAAATTGGTGGGTTTCAAGCCAATGCTATGGGAATCTAAGTCCCTCTACTTGAATGGTGCAGCTTCCGTATGTGCATGCGTGAAAGAGTGGATTTCAATGGTGGCCTTTTGACTAGAGATCCAACAGGGGCACTCCACTGACCCTGTGGCAAAGCTAACAATTTCTCACTAGAGAAGAAATTTGTCTTAGAAGGGGAAAGGGAGTGAGAATGGAGGTAGGAGAAACTAATGTTGTGAGTAGAATATCAGATGCCCACACACATTAATTAGAAATTTCATTTACATGCATTTATAGTCAGAAGAAAAAAAAATCCGTAGGAGAAGCTACAAGACCGAATGAAACTCATTGGTCACAAAGTACCAATTAATTCCTTAATCAAAGAGGCAAAAATTCCTTCTTTTATTATTGAAGCTCGAGCAGAGTTTGTACATAGCTTGAGAATGGAAGAAATTTGAGGAAGAAGAGAAAATAGAAGAAGAATGGCATTTTCTATCTTTTCCAGGTACAGAGCACTCTGGTCTTTTTGAAATCAATCGCCAGCCCTTGGAATGACATCGAGAAGCCATTATATTCTTTGCAAGAAACCGTTACAACTTCACAAATCCTCGACGCCTTTTCAAATTCCTCTGTTGTGAAGAAAACACTCATGGCGGGTTAAAAACCAGATCTTGCAAAGCAACCGTTACATTTGATTTGCCAGTTTAAATATAGACCATTTGATTTGCTCCTCTAACTCTGAAATTGGGTCGTCCATGTGGCAGGAAGGGATTGGAGCGGTTACGGGGGAAGCCCTTTGCATTTTGTGATTTTTTAGAGATTTGGCAATTTGGAACAAATTGGCCCGCACCCCCCGCTTTGACTTTTCAACTTAGACATGTGGCACGCTTCTGATTGGAAATGGGGTCATGGCCCTTTTCTCAACATTTTAACCTTTTTTGGAAAAAGGCTCAAAAACTCAATTTCCTCCGCCGGCCCGCTCTTCTGCTTTGACTTTTCAACGGTGGGCCCAAGACCTTGGTGGAGCTGTGGAGCATTCTAGAACTTTTACTTCACTTTTGGAAATTTGGTTAAATTTCCAAAAGTGCCCCGATGGCCCGCTCGTCCTCTTTGACTTTTCAACGACGGGCTTCACCTTTGAATTTTTCCCTGAAGGCTTCAAGCTTTGACTTTTTCCCTTGATAGCCTGATCGGGGTTGAGGGTTACTTTTTAACTTTTCACCTTTTTTACAAAGAGGCTCAAAATCTCAAATCCCCCCGATGGCCCACTCATTCTTTGTCTGCTTTGACTTTTTCAACGGTGGGCTATGTCTCTCCAATGACTCCGACCACGTGGTGATCTGACATTGATTTGGTAATTGGCCCTTTCTGCCCCACGTTTGGAATTACGCTCGTTGCGACATGTGGAGCCATCCATTGAGCCTTCCATACTTAGCCGATTTTACCTTCATTTTGTACCTGGGACACGTGGAAAGCCCATGCGCTTAATTGAAGACTGTCCCTTGGACCCTGCCCCTGGAGTTGCGTCGTTGCAACATGTGGTTGCTTCTGCTGGATTTTGAAGTATGACCAAACCGCATCCAATCAGAGATACCCACGTATCACTCGGGGATGCTGAGGCAAAATTTGATGGGGAAAGAAACACCATCATTCCCGACTGTGGGAAAAAAAATACATAGAGGAAGAGAACTTCATCATTTTGAGTCCAATTTTCAAATTTCCTTCACGAACCAGAGGCATGGAGGCAAAACAATGATTTGACGACCCAGGCCATAGAACAAGTGAACAATTTTGATCACAAATGGAGGTTGTAAAGAGGATATTACGTGCACAGACCGGGAAATGGAGGATTTCTCAAAACGAGCAAAACAAAGGTTTAAACAGCTCTAGGGCATGAATTTTGCTAATTTCTTGAATCTCTAACTTGGCTTAAACACCAACGAAGGGCATGAGCTCAAAAAATTTGAATTTGGCTATGAAAACGCAGAGCAGTTTTTAAGGAGACAACAACTGGCTCTAGCTTGGGGACATGGCATGAACTGGGCATGGCTAGGGCATGACATGAGGATCCAAAATCTCAAGTTTCAAAACATATTACGTTGACCAGTTCCTTATCCATTGGGCCTTGCAGAGTCATGTACAATTCTGAGAAAGAATGGAAGAAGGAGGAAACACACAAGCCAAACCACACACAACAAAAACCAAACAAAACTAAACCAAAACCACACAACAGAAAGGGAAAAACACACCTAATACGAAATCACCTATGGTACAAGGCGGGGGACAACCCACTTTCACTGATGATACAATTTCAAGTATTGCCCACTTCGAGGCAATTCCAATGGAGTTCCATCCAAGTATGAGAGGAGAAAAACATTCTCACCACAAGCTCCATGAATTTGGAATGGGCCCAGCCATAATGAATCAAACTTTCCATGGCTGCCCTTTGGTTCTCTTCTCTTGTCCCATAGAAGGACAAAATCTCCAACCTTGAATTCTCTTGCCTTTTCCCTCTTGTCAAAGATATTCTTCACTTTCAATTGGTGTTCTTTAATTCTATCCACCACTTGGCATCTGCTTTCCTCCAGCTTCTCTAGGAAGAGGATCCTCTTGTCAATGGAGTCTTTGTATTGACCATCTTCTATTTCTTGCAGCAACTTGAGAGCTGACATCTCAATTGTGAGGGGAATCTCTGCCTCAACTCCATACAACATTTGGAAAGGTGACATACCTATTGCCTTCTTAGGAGTGATCCTATCAGCCCACAATGCATCATATAACTTCTTGTGCTAGTTCCTTTGATTCTCATCTACCAGCTTGCGAACAATGGTCACAATGTTCTTGTTGCTTGACTTAGCTTGCCCATTTCCCTGTGGGTAGTAGTCAGAAGAGTGAGATAGGGAGATTCCAAAGCCATAACAAAACTCTGTGAGCTCCTTGGAAGAGAAATAGGTGGCATTGTCTACAACAATTTTCTGTGGTATTCCAAAATGAACAATGATATTCTCCTTGATGAAGTTGCAGACTGTTTCAGAGTTGGCTTGCTTGGTTGGGATGGCTTCCACCCATTTAGTGAAGTAATCAGTTGTAGTGAGTACATAAGTATGCCTGCACTAGAATGAGGATTCAGAACACCAATAAAATCTAGCCCCCATTGCTGAAATGGTTCTTCAATCACCACAGGCCTGAGTGGTAATGCAACTAGTTGTGGCTTTCCAACAAATTGTTGGCATGCTTTGCATTTGGAAACCCAATCTTGAGTGTCTACAAAGATGGAGGGCCAATAATATCTCCCTCTGAGGATCTTATGTGCAGTGACCATTGCTGAGAAATGTCCACCACAAGCTTGATCATGATATGCCCTGAGCAACTTTTCTTGCTGCTCCTTATCTACACACCTGAGGAAACAACCATCTAGGCCTCTCTTGTAAAGTGCATGATTCCAGATCACAAACTTGGTTACCTTTAGCTTGAGTGTCCTTCTTTGTTTGTAATCAAGATGAGGAGGGAATTCTCCATAAGTGAGGTAGTAAGCAATGTCAGCATACCACTCATCAGTAGTGGTGACAAAGAGCACCTGTGGAATGTCTCCTGAACAGGTTGAGCAAACACCATCCTTTTCTCCCTGCTGAGCTTTGAGAGCTTCATCTTCAGCAATCAGCTTAGCACAAACCATTTCCTCTTACCAGATTAGAGGGTCTAATCTCCAAGTCATACTCTTGGGTCTTTGCAATCCAACTTCCTCTCTTAGCCCTAGGATCTTGTTGAGTCAAAATGGACTTGATTGCACTTCCAGGGACCATCACCACTGTATGGGAATTGAGAATGTAGAATCTGAAACTTTTAACAGCTTTGACCACTGCATAGGCATGTTTCTCCAATTGACTGTACTTTAGCTCATGATTTTTCAAAGGACAGCTCATGAAAGCAATGGGTGCTTCCAAACCTTCATCATTTTTTTGAACAAGGACAATAGAGAGTGTATGTTCTGATGCATAGCAATACATGATGAACTCCTTGTTGAAATCTGGAGATACAAGAGTTGGAGCTTTGGCAATGGCTTTCTTGATCTCCTCAAATGTTGTTTTTCCTTCCTTATTCCACTTGAAACTTGCTTGAGGCTTCATCATGGAAGTTATATGCTTAGTCAGTTCAGAAAACTTAGGCACAAAACGATGAAGGAAGTTTACCTTTCCAAAGAATGAATGAACTCCCTTCTTGCTGGTTGGTAAGGCTAGTGCTTGGATAGCTCTGACCCTCTCAGGATCAATGTGTGCTCCATGTTTGTTCACAATGTGTCCCAACAACTTACCTTCTGTGACTCCAAAAATGCACTTCTTTGGATTTAGAGAAATGCCATGTTTCCTACACCTTGCAAGGACTTGCTCCAAATGACAGATATGATCTCCCCTCCTCTTTGAAAAAACCATGAGGTCATCAAGGTAAATGACAATGCAATGTTTCAAATCTTTGAAGGCCAAGTCCATTGCTCTCTGGAAAGTGGCTCCAACATTGATCAAGCCAAAAGGCATTCTGTTGTAGGCAAAAGTGCCCCAAGGTGTTGTGAAGGTTGTTTTGTTGCAATCCTCTTCTACCACCTTGATTTGGTTGTACCCTGAGAATCCATCAAGCAAAGAGAGCATTTCAGATCCAGTGACTGCTTGCAAAATATGATCCATGATTGGAAGAGGGTAGTTGTCCTTGAGAGATGCCTGATTCAGATTTCGGAAGTCTACACAAATCCTTATTTCCCCATTCTTCTTCCTTACTGGCACAATGTTAGCCACCCATGTTGAATGGTGGATGGGGAAGATGATTCTAGACATTGAGCATCTTTGTCACCTCTTCTTTGATAACATCGACAATCTTTGGATTGTAGGGCCTTTGTTTTTTCCTGAAGGGCTTAGCTCCTTGCTTCAAAGGAATGGAGTGATGCATTTCCTTTGGCTGAAAAGATTTGAGTTCATCATAGGAGTAGGCCAGGACATCTGAGTACTTTTTTAGCAGAGCAAAAAACTTTCTCTTCTCTTCTGGTGAGCAACATTTACCAATGTTAACCATCCTTGGATTCTCTGAAGTGCCAATGTTTTCTTGATCAAAATCAGATGGACACCGAGAAGACTATTTTTCTTTCTCTTGGATGAAATTGTCATGCTTGTCAAAGAGGTCTTCCAAAGAAACTAGGCCTTTGGGGATTTTATTTCTTTTCAGTTTGATTACTCCCTCTTCATCAATTCCCTCAATTCCTTCCTTATCTTCTTTGGGGACTGATTCACAGTGTGGGTTTTCACTTCCTTCAAAGAAAAGATTATTGAAGTTATCCCTTTGTTCTAAGAAGGCTAGGATCTGATTATCATCATTGAAGACCTACCAGTGATTTGCATTGTCTGGTACGCTGGGTTTGAACACCATCTCAATGGTCACTTTATCCTTGCCAAAAGAAGGATGAGGTGTCACTAAGGAAGCTGACACTGCTAGAGAATCAACCTTTTCATTCTGCTCCCTAGGGATAGCTTCAATGGAGAATGCATCAAAGGATTCAATGCAGTCCCACACTTTGTTTCTATAGTGCCTGAGCCTTAGGTTTTTCACCTGATATTGTTGGCAGACCTACTTTACCACAACCTCTGCATCACCTGTGCATCTCAGCTTCTTGATTCCCATGTCCTTTGCTGCATTCATGCCTAAAAGTAATGCTTCATACTCTGTTGTATTATTTGTATTGTCAAATTGCAGTTTGTAGGCAAAAGGATATACCTCATTAGAGGGAGAGTATAATACTACACCAGCTCCTGAACCTGCTCTGGAATGACTGCCATCAAACTCCATTGTCCAAATCTGATCTTCTTCTTCCTCCATGAGAAGGAAGTTCTCTTCTTTTTGGATGTGAGAAGTAGTTTCCTAGCCCACAATCTTGAAAGAGGATGTTAGCTCTTGGATCATCAGATTTCCTTACTGTGAATTTCATTTTCCTGACTGGCAACAACTTCTTCATTTCTCCTTTCACTGGGATAGTTGCAGATGACCAATCCATTTTTATTTCTCCACCTATATCTCTGCAAAAACTTCTACTCAACATCATACCAAAAGATGTTGGGATGTTGGCCACCAAAATGGTCAAGAGTATCTTCTTGTCAGGGTAATCAGCTAGTGCAACCTGAGCATCCTTGATTCTTCCTACCAATGGAACTTGTTTGGATTCTATTGAATAACATGTGCCATTTACCTGGGTCAAAGTGAGGCCAAGAGCATTTGCAACTTTTGCTGGCATCACATTATCTGAGGTTTTAGAGTCTATGATGTAATTGTTCAACTGGAAGCCTTTGATGAGAAGTGACAGGTAGAAAGGCTCAACTCTGTTGGTGTTAGAGGCACTGAGGGCTAACATGTTTTTAGAAGGTGGTATGGATGGTGTGGGTAATAGGACTTTAGAGATTGGGCTTGAAGAAAAAGGGTTACTACCACGAACTACCTTGATGAATCTGTCAAATGGGGAAGGATGTGTTTGTAAGTATTCAATCTCAGAGAGCTGAACTTTGGTTTTGCCTACATGCTCCACAAATTCAAATGGACTTGTGGTAGATGAGGAAGAGGTTCTGGTAGTGGGAGAGGATTTCAATGAGAGGGGTTTTATTACTTTTGGTGCTAGGTTCTCCTTTTCAAATGTAGTAATTGGCTTGGAAAAAGGTGAGGGTATAACCTTTGATTGAAATTTAGATGTTTTTGCAAAACCAACATTTAGAAGAGAATTGCTCTTAACAACTTTTGAGTTGTGAGAAGAATTAGATAACTTACTTAGCACAACAATGTGATCCTTGAAAACTAGTGAGTCCGCTTTCTCTCTAGCTGATTCCATGGAAGGTGGTAATGGTGATCCCCTGCTGATGATCTTGTTTAGTGAAGGCTTTAAAGAGCTATCTTATTTGTTCTTCCTACTCCTAGTTGCAACTGCTGAGGCTAAAACACCATTCTTGGATTGTGCATGAGTGAAAACAACACATGAAAAACTTGGAGCTTCCTCATCACCTTCCTCCTCCTCAACGTATTCAATCAGGCCATTGTGCATGCCAACCTCTTCAATTTCAAGGTAGTTTTCATAGTCATCCATGATTTCTTCTTCAGTTTCCTCAATGTTTGTTCCTTCTTCTAATTCCCTAGTATCACAGATGGCATTGACTGGTGGTGCTTCAAGAGTAAGCCGACGAGGAGGTGGAGAAATTCTTGGTCTATCAGGAGGATTTGGTCTCCTTGGAGCATTCCTCATTGTGATTTGTGACAACTGTTTCTTCAAAGCAACTAGGTCATTTACCATTTTTTGGAACATTGGATCAGTGGTGACTGAATTTGAACTCTTTCATTTTTACTTCCCATTTGGTCCTTTCACTTTGCCAAAAATAATTATATCATCATCAGTCTCAATTGCAAAGTCTTTAGCTTCCCTCAATGTTCTCGGTTGGGCTCTTCTGAGGAAGAAACCAACTTCTGATGGCAAAGCACTAATGAAGAACCTTTTCAAGTTGTTTTCAGAAGGTACCACATCTTCTGGGATCCTTCTTGTCAACCTACCATACCTTGCTACAAAATCTCTCATTGATTCAGAGGTCTCCTTCATTTGAACCAATTGGATCAGCAGATCCTGAAATATTCTGTGCTCTTGAACCTATGTTTAAAAGCACTTCTTATATCTCCCCAGCATGTGATAGATCTTGGAGGCAACATGTAGAACCATTAACCAACTTTTTCTTGGAGTGACTCCACAAAGAGCATGACTGAAACATCTTCATCTTCAACTCCCAACACTCCACAAACATGATGAATGCTGCTACATGTTCTTCAGGGAGCTAAGAACCATCCCCTTTGAATTTTGGGAAGTTCTTTCTTGAGCCTCTTAGGAGGTCATGAAGTGGTTGTGGAAGAGCAAGTGGACCAGTATTTCTTCCCCATGGTATGTTAGGCATGCATACCTCATGCTCATGATCACCCATTCTATTCCTATTTCTAGCCTCGAGTCTTACTAAGGCTGCTTCTGCTGCTGCTCTTTCTTCTGCTTCAATTTGGACTCTTTGTATTTCTTCAAGTTGAGCCCAAATCTCCTCTTCAGGAACTGCCTCTCTTTCAAGCTCTTCAAATGTGGGATCAATTTGTCCTTTGAGCATCAGTTACCGGGTGTATCTTCTATTAGCCAGCTTGAAAGTTTATGCTCTTCTCTGGGGTGCTAGAATTTGTCTCTGCCTTTCCAATTTGGCAACACATTCCTCTTCCAGGTCCAGAATCCTTATGACAATGAAGTATTGATCGACACTTCTTCTATTATGCCAAACAAATTCTCTCAGATCATAAGCAATGTCTTCTTGGATGTGAAAGAGTAAATCAAGTCTCTCAATAGGAGGATTTCCCAGAATAGCCATGATTTACATCCATGAAGTTTATGTGATTATTCAATCTCCAAAAATTTTTCTTCTAGAATCCTTTTTTTGTATTTTATGACCTCGAGGTCATTTTTAGGTGCAAATGCTGTAAAATTTGCCCCACGGTGGGTGCCAAAAACTGTTGGCAAGAAAATTTGTCTTGTAGACAAATTGGTGGATTTCAAGCCAACGTTATGGGAATCTAAGTCCCTCTACTTGAACAGTGCAGCTTCTGTATGTGCATGCGTGAAAGAGTGGATTTCAATGGCGGCCTTTCGACCAGAGATCTGACAGGGGCACTCTCACTAACCCTGTGGCAAAGCTAGCAATTAGAGGAAAAACAAAATTTGTAGGAGAAGCTACAAGACCGGATGAAATTCATTGGTCCCAAAGTACCAATTAATTCTTCAATCAAAAAGGCAAAAATTCCTTCTTTTATTATTGAATCTTGAGTAGAGTTTGTACATAGCTTGAGAATGGAGGAAATTCAAGGAAGAAGAGAAAATAGAAGAAGAATGACATTTTTTGTCTTTTGCTAGGTACAGAGCACTCTAGTCTTTTTGAAATCAATCGCCAGCCTTTGGAATGACGTCGAGAAGCCATTATATTCTTCGCAAGAAACCGTTACAACTTCATAAATCCTTGATGCCTTTTCAAATTCCTCTGTTGTGAAGAAAACACTCATGGTAGGTTAAAACCCAGATCTTGCAAAGCAACCATTACATTCAATTTGCCGGTTTGGATATAGACCATTAGATTCGCTCCTCTAACTCTGAAATCGGGCCATCCACGTGGCAAGAAGGGATTGGAGTGGTTACGAGGGAAGCCCTTTGCATTATGTGATTTTATAGAGATTTGGCAATTTGGAACAAATTGGCTCGCACCCCCCGCTTTGACTTTTCAACTTAGACACATGGATGCTTTTGATTGGAAATGGGGTCGCGGCCCTTTTCTCAGCATTTTAACCTTTTTTGGAAAAAGGCTCAAAAACTCAAATTCCTCCACCGGCCCGCTCTTTTGCTTTGACTTTTCAACGGTGGGCTCGAGACCTTGGCGGAGCCGGAGAGCATGCTAGAACTTTTACTTCATTTTTGGAAATTTGGTTAAATTTCCAAAAGTGCCTTAATGGCCCACATGTCCACTTTAACTTTTCAACGACGGGCTTCACCTTTGAATTTTTCCCTGCGGGCTCAAGCTTTGACTTTTTCCTTGATAGCTTAATCAGGGTTGTGGGTTACTTTTTAACTTTTCACCTTTTTTACAAAGAGGCTCAAAATATCAAATCCCCTCGATAGCCCACTCGTCTACTTTGACTTTTCAACGATGAGATTTGTCTCTCCAATGACTCCGACCACGTGGTGATTTGGCGCTGATTTGGTAATTGGCCCTTTCTGCCCCACCTTTGGAATTGTGCCATTATGACACGTGGAGCCATCCACTGAGCTTTCCATACTTAACTAATTTTACCTTTATTTTTTACCTAGGACACGTGGAAAGCCTGCGCTTAATTGAAGGTTGTCCCTTGGACCCTGCCCTTGGAGTTGTGTCATTGCAACACGTGGCTGCTTCCACTGGATTTCGAAGTATGACCCGAACTGCATCCAATCAGAGATACCCACGTATCCCTCGAGGATGATGAGGCAAAAATCGACGGGGAAAGAAATGCCCATTGTTCTTGACTGCGGGAAAAAAATACATAGAGGAAGAAAACTTCGTCATTTTGAGTCCAATTTTCGAATTTCCTTCACAAACCAGAGGCATGGAGGCAAAACAATGATTTGATGACCTAGGCCATAGAACGAGTGAACAATTTTGATCAGAAATGGAGGTTGCAAAGAGGATATTACGTGCACAGGCCGGGAAATGGAGGATTTTTAAAACAAACAAAATAGAGGTTTAAACAACTCTAGGGCATGACTTTTGCTAATTTCTTGAATCTCTAACTTTTCTTAAACACCAACAAAGGGCATGAGCTCAAAAAAATTGAATTTGGCTATGAAAACACAGAGCATTTTTCAAGAGACAACAATGAGTATCCCCATCTTCAAAGCAATCAACTTTAAGTATTGAAGAGATCAGTTGAAGATGATTCTTATTTGGAAGGGAGTTTGGTAGAATGTTATAAATGGATACACTCTTCATCTATATTAGAATATGTCATCTCAAGATCATAAGAGAGTAAAAAAGGAAGGAGAAAAGGCTGATGCTCAAGCTTTCTTTTATTTTTAGAGTGTCACAGACTCAAGCATTTATCCAAAAATTGTTGGAAGAAAAAATACCCATGAGGCATGGAATACTTTTGAGACGTCAAATCAAAGCTTTGCTAAGGTAAGAGAAGATAAAATTTATTAAAAAATGAATTTTGAAATTTTGGGAATCTTTGAAAATGAAGGCTTTAAATGATATTGCATAAAGATAAATGATTTAGTTCATAAAACGAGGGTTAACTGAAAAACCATAAAAGATAAGTTTATAGTAAAGATAACGTTGATATATTTGACACAAAGATGATTGCATATCATGATCACTCTAGAGGAGTGTAAGGACATTAACACTACAAGTGTTGATGAATTAATGGGTTCTTTCTTGTCCCATAAGGATAAGATGAGACTATATGCAAGAAATTCATAACCGACTTCAAAACAAGAACTTGAAACCAAAGCGAGTACTTTAGAGGGGAAAGATAAAGCTAACTTTGTAAATAAAGGCAAAAGAAACCTTGTTTGTCATTATTGCAACAAAATTGGTGATTTTTTCAAACATCGTAGGATGTCAACATCTAAAAATTAAGCTAATTAAGAGGGTGTAAAGAAGACATTTCAAGCTAAACAAAGTGATTTTCAAGATGACTCAAATTATTGTCTTTCATGCAATATGGTATTAGAGGATGGAAATAATATGTAGTTTATTGATTCAGGTTTCTCAAATAACATGACAAGTAAGGAAGATGATTTCAACAAGTTAAATGATTCCTTAAAAGCCAAGTGCAATTTGGAGATGGGAAGTCCATCCAAGTTGAAGGAAATGGCGACATGTAGCGCACACCACGTCAAGGTAAGGGTGAAATAAAGAGAATAAAATTACATCCTAAGAGCACGACTCACATCTTCATAAGATATGGTGATGAAAGCAAGGCATTATAGGCATCAAAATATGCACAAAATCATTATTACATCATATTTTTATTAGATTTCTATATACACGAGTTTTGAACAACGGAACAAGGTCATAGTGGCATCAATATTTTGTTGTATTGCTCTTTTTGGATAGATTTAACTCTATCTTTTACTATATCACCTTTTTGGTTTGATTTTGAGTTACCTTATAGAGATCTTTGGCAGTTCCCTTTTACTATTTCTAAGCCTAGTCCAAGACTGTACAACAAGGTCAAGACTATGCATATGGTCCCAACCCTTCTGTGTGGTTGTGATCCCTCTTTCTTTTCGGTTGTTTTTTGTTTATGGGCCCATTTTTTACTCATTTATCTTTCAAATTCTATATTTTGGGTTGGCCTTTCCCACCACTAAGGTTTGAGTTTCAAAGCAAGAACTCATACACACACATAAACACACACACAAGTCTAAGGTAAACATTTATTATCTAACAAGCACATATCTTTCTACCATCTACTAAGCTCAGGAAGAAAGAGACGCATTTGCATATTGTTCACACAATATAAGACGACATAAATATGAAATTTTCATTTGCATACAAGGGTTTTTATTGGGATGAAGTATCCTAGCCCATTATCTGTGTTGAGCCATATGGACCAAACTATGTAAAGGGATATTTGCATGCACATCAACATAAAGCACTAGGAGAACTATATTGAGTTTGAAATGTAGTGCAGTGCTCAGTGACTCACAAATGGGGTGACCGTCAAGGTCAATCTGACTCAAGCACTTGCATATTTATTTTTAGAGCTAATGATTGCTTGAGTATATTGCATGATAATTAGGGTTAATTTTGTAGTTTTAGGTGTGACATATAGTGTTTTGTGTGAATTTAAATATATAAAAGAGTTACACACATCAATCACTACAAGTTACATATTCTAATTTTATATAGGCACAAAACCATAGAATTTGGTCAGTATAGTACCATCCATTCCCACCCTTTTGATACGGTATTACATAGAGAGTTCCATATCTATGGTGGCTAATTTGACTAGTTTACAGACTCTTTTATTGTTCCAGATCACACATCGACACACTTTGCCAACCTTTTGAACTAGATAAGTGCGCCTTTCTATCCTATTTACACTTCTAATTCTATGTACCTATTAGCTACTATGACTTTCATATTATATACTTATTATATCTTTTATGTAGCATACATCTAAGTGTATTTATAAACTTATTTATTGTAGTATCATTCATAAACCTAATTAAAATTAATTAGGGTAGATATATTTTAGTGAACCCGCTTTTGATCAAACCCTTCACCTAATTTTGGATCTTGTACAACCTTTTTTATTAGGTCTACTGATTTCTCAAACCCTAGGTATGACTTAGGGAATGTGTGTGATTCTTATGAGTTCCTTTCTTGTCTTTTATGTCACCATGTTTGTTATAGGGACTTGCAAAATCACAAGGGCTATTATCCATCTAATCAGGTTCATATCACATTTTGGTTTTGCATAGTGTCTTGATCTTTCTCATCGAGTTCCTATTTGTCGTACTTTAGCAGATGACTCTAACACATAGTTTACAAATAAGAGTTTTGGCTATCGGATCATCTCAAACTCATAGGTTACTATAGGCACCAAATTTTGGTTTGCTCGTACCCTATCCCACATTCACTCCCCTTCATCGTCATCTTGCGCATTCACACTCCTCTTCCTATTCAAAATTCCCATTCCCCTCCTAAATCCCATTTATTCCTCTTAATTTATTATTTTTCTATCTTAATCCCATCATTATTTTATCCCTCATTATTCACCCTTAATCACATCTAATTATCCCTCAACTCATCTATTATCCTAATCACATCCCTAAAGACCCCATTTATCCTCCCTAAACTCTCATCTACCCACATTCAATGCTTTCACCCATCCAACTACCTTTTATTATCCTTATGCAACCGTAACCTGCCAAAACAAATTGTAACCCTAATTCAACCTTATTAGGGCATCTTATCTCGAGTTGTGTATCATCCCCAATGTGTAAATCAACGGTCCTTTGTAGTCAATGCGAGCTTAGCAGGTTGCCAACAACTTATTAGTTTGTCACTACCCTCCTCAAAGAGGATGAAATTTTGGGTATTCAGTTGGAAGAACAATAGAAGGGGGGGGTGAATTAGTCCTACAAAACTTTTACTTCATTTACCATTGTTTGCAACATCCATTCAATCATATACATTCAACATTAGCTTATTAAGTGTGCACCATACATTCAAAAGCACATGAAACATGAGAGAGAACACATAGACAAAAGATATAAGTGTGAAACCCTCAAAGAGAATAAAACAAACTAAAAAATTTGTTGATATTACACACAAAAAAGACTCAAGTGAATATTACACATCACAAGAGATTTCTTTAGTGAGGCACTAACCCCACAAGGAGCACCAACCCCTAAACCCTTGTTAATATTACTCACAACAAGAGAATCTTATGAATATGAATCATCATAAGATATTTTGTAGAAGTATTACCACTGAAATTATGTTCATACCACAACTGATTGTGATCCCAAAAATCAGCTCCAAATTCCTTCAAACCCTTATTCAAACACACCTTCTTCAACTCGTTCTCTCTAAGTCTTTCATGGACTTGTCTTGGTCTCAAACCCTTGTACACATGCCTTCTAACATTATTCAAAATATAAAACACTTATCTAACTCTCAATTCATGCCTTCATACATGTTATACTCTTCGTCTTGGGTCTTACTTTTCCCCAATGCACAAATAGTTCAAAAATGAACTCAAAACATTGCTTTTATAAGCTTCTCTTCCTTCAAACACAAACCAAGTCGGTTTCCCTCCTTTTGTTAGACCATTAAAAATTAAAAAACATCCCAAAAGTTTCATTAAAACATTCATATATGGACCCATGTAGGTCAGTCCATGCTCCAAAACCATCAAACATGCACCAAACATTAGCTCAAACCCCCCATCACCTAGGATGAGCTAAAACCACAAATGCTAAAACCATGAGTAGTCAAACTCCTTAAATTCATCACACATTGGGTAATATATACATAACAACATCATCCGATGGTCGTTAATTAGCTTGCGACCAATCAAATAATTCATAACACAAGCCAAAAGGCTCATATCCTTCACCAAACAGTTGGTTCCAGCACCCTGTATCTTCACCTTTGGGCCTCAAGACCACTCAAGAACAACTCAACTATGGCATATAACCACTCTATGGACTCCTCAGGACCTGTAGATCACATCTATGCATGTTAGATGCTCATGACACATCCATATGTGTCAAATCACGTCAACTTTCCTCTTCACCAAATCAAGTTGCCCAGAAAGCAGTTTACATAACTCCAACTAGGTTTACACCCTTGTTGTCCACTTCCAAGACCTCTAAAGGCCTTCACTAGGAACAAATTTCATCCCTTTTCACTCTCCAACTAATAGCAAGCATCAGTTTAATCCATTTCATGCACTCATTCTACCTTCATTCTTTGAACATGAACAAATCTTGTCCTGAAAACCAAACAATCCTTCTTCTCCACAAACTAGACCTGGATGACCCATCAAATCTAATCACCAAGAGACAAAACTTATACCACTGGAAATCCCTCTAAATTCTCATTTCTAGAACATATTAGATTTCCTTCCAACTCTCAAGTGGAAGGCCCTTCAACCAACACCATCTCTGCAAACTAATTCTTTAGGCTTCTAGGACTCAAGAACCGACCTTGAGCTCAACTTGCTCCAACACCCCAAAACTCGCGTCCACACTTGAAAAAAACATGTAATACCATTAGAAGTGATTTATAAGCACCAAAAAACCTTCACTAAGCAAGAACAAATTAGAACAAACACTTTACCTTATGAAGCCACTTGACACCCTTCTAGATTAAACATCCTCCAGATTTGACCTTTCAAAGAATAGCTCATAACTTCTTCATACCATATAAACAACACAATTTTAATATACCAATGGAAATTTATTTGAACCAGAAACACAACAAAACTTGAATGGAGTCTTAACTCATCATGTAGCTCTTATAATTCCATTTTTAGTACAAGCTACTCCAAACTGTCCCAAAAACTATTCTTCATAAATAGGGCACACTTTGCCCTTGTTCACTTCAACCATGATCTGAAACTATCATGGAAATGTAGAAAAATCAAGGGATAAATATAATGTCAATTAATTTTTCAACTCCTTTGGACAATCATGTCTTAAACTAAACTTATTTAGAAGCAAACATTTTAAAGAAGGGCCCACATATAGTCACAAACATTATCTTTACTTTCTGGAAAGTAGAAAGATTCCTCTACAACATCCAATAATTAATTTTACATAACTTATCAAAATTGGTCTGATATAATCAATTTCCTCCAAGTCACTTTTAGTTAGGGTTTCAAAGCAACTTACCTTCTTAATGATCGTTCATAAAAATGTGACGATCAAATTACCTCATTCATTTTTTTGAAACCTTTATAACTGACTGAAACCAAGCTATGCAAAAGAGTTCAGGTTTACATGCAAAGCACACAACTCACAATGAGCATCAGAAGGTCCACTTTTGCCTTAAAAACACATTGTAAAACATTCCGTTTTACCAAAAGTGACATATCTTGCAATTCCTTCTTCAGAATGACCTGAAACTTGTCATGAAGCATCATGAAAACATCTTATAGACATTCCATACTCACAATATAGCTCAAATATTCCTAAAACTTTCTCAAACAATCTAGGACTTATCCACTAGCTTTTTAGTTTGTTTCTCACCTGTTTGCTTCCAAGGACCTCAAATATGCATCATACCTCTGAATTTCTGACTTAAAACTCACCACACACCTCATGTACAACTACCAACATACTGTTACCATTATTGAACAAGAATGATTAGCTCCAAATCTCATACCTTATTACCATTCTGCATGAACCAGGGCTAGGAATAGGCCTGAAATGACTTGACTCAACCATGACACCTCGTGAAATGATCTCTACTAACCTCATCCAGACTCTTATACACCCATAACACATCATATCACATGGTGTTAGACCTACATGAAAACCTTTAACTCACTTGGAAGGAATCAAATGCAATTATACCATGCTCCACGACAACAGTAAAACTCACCAAATTCTGACACTACCTATCAACCTTCATACTTGACATTGAATGACACCTCATGGAGGCTCATACGACCTCATGACACCCTTTGCCATCAATGGAATTGACATAAATAACAATACAAACACACAATGGCCAATAATCTCCTCGTTTGTCATTGATGGCAACCACTTTCAGAAACATTTATGGCAACCAACAAGAGCAACACCTATATGACCTCATTTCCATGTTTTTGATGCTTCTATCCCCCTTTGACATTTATGACAAAGGATACGATGTCAATACTACATGGAAAATGACAACACAAGACTAAGTATAATGACAATCATGCATAATACTAACTTACTTACTTGAATAGCTCCCTCTGGGATTGTATTCTCTCTTCTTTGACCTCAACTACAGAAAAAAAGATCCATTGGATCTGATATGAGCCAAAAAATAGCTCCCCTTTAACTGATACTCCTCATTGTAGCCTTAAATCACGCTTGACATTACTTCTTAGGCTTGTATTATGCAAGAAATAATTGGTTTTATCTTCAATCCTAGCAAAGTCATCTTAAGGTCCAATGTCCTTAAACCTCATCTTCAATGCAAAATTTACAATATTCTCATGCCCCTGAGAATATTTTAATCACATGATGAACCCCTAAGGTACTCCCCCTTGGAAGATACACTCTTTCTCTAACTGAAAACAAAAAAATCAGATCTTTTACCTTGTTTTCATACTTTGGAAAAGGATTAACTTCCTTATTACTATCCCTAAAGCATATTTTTAGTATAAAAGTTTCAACATTTTTTGGGTGTTCTTAACTTGTTTGAGTCACCAACTTGTTTCCCATTGAGGAGTGCTCGCAAATCATCCTTTATTCTCCCTTACAAGCTCTTATACACTTCTTACTTAATAGAGAAGCATATCAAGCTCCCCTATCTTTGAGCACTCATACAGACTTGTAAGGACTAATTTTCCATTTGGAACTACTTGATGCTTCAAACATACCTTGATAGAATTAATAAAACTCCAGATAACTTCAAACACCCTACACCATCTTTGATACACCATTTTCCCTTTAATCTCACTTATTGATTGTAGGACCACATATTGACATAGTTCAGGGCAGAGATTCAACACATAGGACCACATACACACTTTTCTCAGTCATATTTGGGTCAACATAATCTCAGAACACTTATCAATTAGGCCTATAACATTATTTTTGCACTTTACAAACTTGAGATAACAACTTCAAGGTTCACTTTTTCAGACTCCTTTAGAACTCTATATCAACATGACATGATTTTGTCCTTTAGGACAAAGACAACTCAATGACACAACATATATAAGCATATGATTAACGTGGAGAAGACTCATCTTTGCATTACCTTGTTTCATAGACTTATAACTTTAATTGAACATAGTTGCATTCTTGACGTCTCTCACACCATTTAGAGTCAAAAAAAATCTTCCTTCCTTGATGAGCATTCTCATATTTGTACCCTTCTTATTTTTGTAACTAAGTCTATCATCTTGAGGATGAAGAACACTTCAAGTCCCTTTCTAGATTATGTATTCATGTAAAGGCTTCATGATTCCTCTAAGCACATTCAACAACTAGTATAAATCCTTAAGAAACAATGTATCCTACGTATCCCTGACATAATCTTCTTCACATTCCTAGACACAAGAGTTTGTATTTGTGAACTGAGATACTGATTTGAGTTCTTAAAACTTCTTGAAAATGTACCTCTAAGCACTTTTAAGCCCTGATTCTCCACTGCCAACATTTTTCTTGCTTTCAAATTAGTACGAATTTCATGCCTTAAAACAGTGAACTTGTCACAAAAACTCCAACTTATGATTCCAACCCTAGGAGGGTTTCATGTAGAACCCTAGAATGAAAATATTTCCACAAAGTTACTTGAAGACAAATTCAAACATGAAGCTCTTACCTGATGTCTCTCCACTTGCCTTTGAATGTTTGTCATGGTTGCATCTCTTCCCATATGTTTTCCTGAAGTTCATTGAAGTAAGGCCTCTGTACCTCATTCAACATAACTTGTGACCTCTTTTTCATTTTATATTATCTTGACTCATGACAAAGACTCCTTGGATGCACAAATAAGAACCTTATCACGACTTTACTGGTTTGATGCTTCTCAAGCACATATACTACTCTTGAAAAATACGACCCTTCACAGACTCTTGACACATTATTTTGAAGACATCAACCTTGACTACCACATGAACTATGCCTTGAATAAATGACACAATCTGATGACTACTTGTTTGCGAACATTATCTTCATCTTGACATGATATTCACACATAGTTTTTTCAATTTTGATAGTCATACATGAACCAAAACCATCACAACACTATGAACTCAAACCCCTTGAAGGTTTCACACCCATGCACACACATCATGACCATATATTAACATTGATTAAGAACCTTTACTACTTGACATGTCTCAGAAATATCACAATAACCTTTTCAATACACGTACCTTCCTTTAAAGAGGCGTAGACTCAGAAGTCTTTAGACCAACAACACACTTATAGGCTTATGATATCATTTTTGAAGCTCACAATAACTCTTTTCACAACTTGACACACTTTTAAACATCTTGACAGAGACTAGGTACATTTCAAGATAAGGCAATGAAATATAAGACAAAGACATACATATACATGCTTCAACTCACATACATGATGACCCCATGAAGCCTAATGGAGGAACCCAAAGCACCCACATTCACCTAGTATGGAATAACATCCATGCTCTCAAGGGACATGACACCAAGATCCATCATCAATTCTCTTAACTTCTGTAATTTTCTTTCTCTGTTATTCTCCTTGAGGTCTTCTTTAGTAGATAACAACAATTCTTGTGGTTCAACAACAAAAAATAGACCTTCATGAGCAATGGATCATCATGATTAGTACCAACAACTTTAGGATCACCTTTTGTTCTTTTGAGTTCTTCTTTCACTTTCTCAACTTGTGTAGACTTGACATCATCCTTCCTTTTGTAGGTATTCATTTTGGATCTACATTATCTTACAATGTGACCATATTTGTTACACTTGAAATAAATAGGAGTAATCTTACCTCTAGAAGCATCATTCCTTTGTTTAGAACCCTTTTAATGACAATATCTAGCTACATGCCCATTTTAATTACAACTATAACACAAAACTCCATACTTATTATCATTATTCCAAATGTGATTAGGAGACTCATGATGAAAAAACTTAGCAATATGACCCTTTTTATGGAAATTGTAGCATATAATTTCTTTTGACTGATATGAATGGTCGTGTCAACCATTGCTCTATGGAAATGCATTCTTAACAGACCTTCTATAGTCTCTAGCTCTATGACCAAAAGTGTTGCAAGAGAAACAAACACCATTGAACTTGCTTATAGAATTAGTTGAATTTGGTTGCATGATCACCTTCTAGTTTGTTTGAGAGCTAGGACTAGCTTAACCATCATTCTTCACATGTTCTCATTTGAACCTTATGCCTTTTTTTTCACTAGCCATTCTTTGGCTCTCCAGGATCCCCTCAAGAGTTTCAGAACTCTTCTCTAACTTGTCATACATCTTCAACCTATTTGAAACATATTGTAAATCAAATTCCAATGTTTTCAACCTCTCTTCATACCTAGAACAAGATTCCTCTTTATCCCTTAGGGCTTTAGTCACACTCTCCACTTGAGATTCCAAACCCTTGGTAGTTTGACCATGCTCTATTTCCATACACTTGATCCGATCTTGTAAGCTATGAATCATCGACTTAGAAACCTCATTCCTCATTCTTAATGTTGTCTTAACATCTGAAGATCTACCCATGCTTATCCTTCAAAATATCTCCTTCAAGTTGCTTAACTTTCTTCACAAGGAGCTACTTTGATACTTATTGTTGGAAGCATAATGGACTGGGGGGGGGGGGTGAATCACTCCTACAAATGTTTTACTTCATTTACAATTATTTGCAACACCCATTCAATTATATACATTCAACATCAGCTTATGAAGTGTGCACCACACATTCAAATGAACATGAAACATGAGAGAGAACACATAGACACAAGATATAACTGGGAACTCTCAAGGGGAAGAAAGTCCACTGAATTCTTTTTTGATATTACACATAACAAAGACTCAAGTGAATATTACACATCACTGGAATAGTTTAACATACTTGTTTATGCTTGTCTACTATATTTGAAGTGAAGTCACTTCATCTCAAACAAGGGCAAATGTAGACACCTAAATTCCGCTTTTGTAATCTTATTGCTAAAAGCACACAAATCACTCTTATTCTTACAATTTTTGTTATAATTAGTGATTTTCGCTAATTAACTAGTGTTTCTTACCATTTTGGTTAATTAACATCGCTTTGTTGTTTACCTATCCTCTTTTGCATTCAGGATGCCACTTTACAACAAATCGTAAGTCAAAATTCCATTCCAAACAAACAATTAGCGATTATTAGCTAATTAAGCCTATTTTACCCTTGTTTTGGTCAATATACCCTATTATTGGCTCAAACCCCTCTTCCAACCACTCAAAATCACCCCACTTCCTTCCACAACATCTCATAAGGCTTCACAAGCTTATCCTAGCCTCTTAATTGACCCTAAGCGGTTGATCAAGGCTCCTCACATCTTAATCACTTGTTAATTCACTAATCATGATTATCAAGCCTTAATAAGGATTAACAATTCTTAATCTAATTTGTGCTTTTAGTCCCAAGGATTACCAAGATGCTAGTTTTCCTCAAAGGAAAAACTATAAAAAGGACTAACCACATACATTTGAACTTTACACCATGCTTTGATTTGCATATCATATATGAAATATGATTAATAGCCAAGCTCAATCCTTGCCTCAAGTCTTCAATGGGGTTATTAGATGGGTATCCAATATGATCTTGTAGTCATTATTGAAGAGACCATCTCATCTTCCTTGGAGTAGCAAAAAACCTCCAATTCGATTGCTCGTAGATCTATTTAGGTCTAAGTTAGTTAGCAATTGAATGTTAAGTAGGCATGCTTTGGCTAAGATAGACTGATATATCATGTTAATTCTTTCAAGCATTCCATTAAGCTTTAATCATTGATGTAACTATTGTTAGATTTAATAAACATTTGTTAATTAAACTATGTGGTGTTAGTCTTGTTAGTTTAGCTTTGATTAGAACTTTTAGTAGTCTTCATTCAACACACCTGATGGGACCTTACCCCATTGCATTCATTCTTAAGCTTTTTAACTTAGTTTCAAAGTTTTTAATTTCAAAGATTTCTAGATTAGTTTCCCAAACTTTTAGATTAATTTCAAGCTTTTTAGAGTAAATTTCAAAGTTTTTAAGATCAAATTTCAATTTTGATAGTTGTTTAAAACTAGAGTAGTAGTAGATGTTGCATTTTGATGTTCTTTGCAAGATCTAAGGAGGTGAAGTGCTATCAAAATTCCAGTTGGAAGTCAAATATTTGATCTTTTAAAGATTTTCCTTGTCAAAATCTATTTTTGACCACCTATAGGAAGGTGTGTGCTCACCCCGAAAGGGGCACGCTCACGCCATAAAGTACGTGCTCATGCTCTCAGGGATGTGCTCACACTATAAAGTACGTGCTCACGCTCTCAGGGATGTGCTTACGGCGTAAAGTACATGCTCACACTCTTAGGGATGTTCTCACGCATAACTGGATGTGCCTACGCTTCATTGCATTTTTGTCCTTGGTGTATAGGTCACACTGGAGCACATAAGGGCAAGCTAGTGCACATAAGGGTGAGCTAGTGCACATAAGGGCAAGCCAATGCTAAAAGGAGCATGTTGGTGATCACATGGGCATGCCTGTGTTACATTGAGTGCATAACCTATCTTTCGGAGGCCATAGTTTTACTCCCGACCTCGAAATGACTGCATTTTTTTGCATTGGAAAGGTATTGAAGCAAAATACATAATGGTAATATAAATTTGGGTTTTAGAGTTACCAAAATTTTAGGGTATTCATTTTTATAAAACTAGTCATTTTTAACATATCTAAATGCTTTGCTAAATGTTGTTTTTCCATCTTTTACTTGATATAGACCAAAGCTTGTGTATGCTCTTCTCTTGCACTTTTTTGGTGATCTTGAGAATCAAAAACAACTTTGATCTCTATTTTTTTAACATTTTCTTAAGTTTTGATGAATGATTTTGATTCCATGCTTTGTATGAGTTTGGGATAAAGTTGTGTATGCTCTATCTCTTGCACTTTGTGTGATCTTGAGAATCAAAATCACCTCTAAACCTTCTTTTTGCTAAATTTAGAATAAGTAGGAAGAAGATTCATCATTCATTGTTATGCTTAAGGGAATAAACCATAATTTTTTCATGTATATGATCTTTTAGTTTAAGATAATTTTCATTTGATAAGTAACCAAGGCTAAAGTTTGTGTATGCTCATCCCTTGCACCTAGTGTGATCTTGGGAACCAAAAGTAACTTTAGTATTTCATTAAAAAAGCACTTGGATTAATTGGGAATAAACCTTAATTTGTAAAGTATTATGGTAGTTAATTGATTTGCAATCTTTTTTATTGTTATTTAGTTGGGGTGTTTGTTGTGTACGATCTTCTCTTGTGTCCTTGGACGATCTTGAGAACCAAAAATGACATTCAATCCTCTTTCTATAATATTGTAGATCTTTTCGAACTACTAATCATTTGTGTGTAGAACCTATCGCTAGTTAAAGAAAGGAGGACCTAAACAATTTTCTAATTACACGTGTTGTAGGTTGTCAATGATGGTCTAAACCAAATTTCTTAATCCAAAAGATAAAAACACACCAACATCTATTCAACACATTGTATTGCAGGTTTCGATTAAGAGCTATGGCTCGCCCGCTTTGAACTAGGGAAATTCTCTTTGGCATAAGCCTTAAGCTACAACAAAAGAGATGTTCCTAGAAACCCCAAAGTAGTCCACGTAAGAGGGAACCTTGTGGACAAAATGGGAAAGTGGTCCAACTACCCAATTGATTAGCATGCCTTGGTGAGTTTAGATTCAAAGTTATTTCCATTACGACCTCGGTGAAAATACAACTGAATGCATTTTTATGCTCATTGTATTAAAGGGGGTATAGTAAATCTGGGATACTCCAAGGTTAATTCCTTGGCAAACTGAGCTCGTAGAGATATCTTGTGACACCTAGAGAGAGAACCCCTAGGAAAGCTTTTGGCTTAGAGCCAATTTGTTTTTGACATCGTATTCTATAGATCTCTCATAAAGTTGCAACTCATTCGGAGTCAAAAACTTGTTATACGAACAAGGCGAGAGTCCATTCAAGTTAAGACCATGTGATATTCATCACAAAACCTACGAGGTGTTACTCTAGCCTAATTTTTCATTTGTCCTAAGACAAGGTGAAACTCTACCGAAGTGACATTTAGTTTGTTTCACCACCACTTGGTTTACAACTTTATTTTCTTGTTGCCCATTTTGGGAATAAATAAAATAACATACGCAGATACCGCTAGAGATAATTGTGTCCACCACTTTTATAGTCTACTTGCACGACTAGGTTATAATGCCTGAATACAAGTGTTGAAAGTGTGAATGGTACGTCATCTTGATCTAGTAGGCCCTTTTGTCTCAAACCCATATTGAGACTTATTATCATTATAGTTAGGTTGTCTTATCACTAACTTCTTTTGAGTTGTTACGCTGCTCGCATTATAGCCATACAATTGTGAAATTTACGTCTTGTTTCATTTGTCTCAATAATGGATTCATTGTTACTTTCTTCTAATTATTTGCTACGCTACCCCTGTTTCGTTTGTCTCAATTATGGATTCATTGTTAGTTTCTTCTAATTGTATGTTGAACTATTCCAGTTATTGGGTGTGAATTCTTCATGTGCCTACTCACAAGGATAACCTTCCTTTGTCTAATTCCTCTCCTTCGTCCCTCGTCGTTGTAATTGCCTCCTTTGTACCCCATACAAGCACTTTACCACAGGTTCAGTGAAGTGTTCCTGTGTGATCCCCGACGTAGTTGGCCACCCCACAACAATAGATAGGATTAAACTAGTTTACATTCAATAATACGAGCCTCCCCATACATAAGAAGGAGGGGTGTAGCCCTGTGAGCGTTGGTGGAAACCCATAATTTTCCATACAACAATTTATTGCACCAATAGTTTTTGTCGACTCTGTTGGGGAGATATTTGCACAAGTGTACCCATAAAGATCATTGCAAAATACAAAAAGTATATATTAAAAAAAATGAAAAAATAGATTTCAAAGAAAAATCAATTTTTGAAGGCGTCCCCAGCAAGAACGAATCCGTGTCACATTCGTTTCTTGCAACACAATGAAGAAATTTATAGATTAGAGTGAGGAACCAATGAGTGATAGTGAATAAGAAGAAGAAGATGACTGCCAAATATTACAAATTTTTCATCATCCATCATTCTGGAACATTTCTTGTAAAAACAAAATCTTGCAATCAACCAATGGAAAGAAGGTCTATACCATCTCTACAATATCTAAAAAAAGAATTTCCAGAATGGAGAAGATTGGCATTTGTGAAGACCCCGTCATCAAGTCATGGTGGCTATAATTTAAGAAGAGTACTGCTAGAGAAAAAATGGGAATTATTGTTTCCGCTAATCGAGAATCTAAGAGATGGATGAGGAAGATCCATAACAGATACAAAATGTTGTATGAAGGATAGGATGGTGCAGAATCCACTGAAGCTAACTTTTTCAACTTCGCACAACTCACTAACAAGCTGAGAACATTGTCCATATCCCTTCCTCTAGATGATTTTCTTACATATGGGGATGAAGAAATGGATGTTTTGAGAAGAGAGTATGTACAAATGCTTTTGAGTGTGGAAGAAGGAAATGTTGATCCCAAACCATATCACAAAGTTTAGGAGTATGCATTGGCCTTGTAAAGAATCCATGGACATCTTGAAGCACTTCGTAATTTTGAGGAATAAGAAAATCAAGAAGATCCTACTAATTGTCCACACTATGAGGTGTTCATCCCGAAAAAATTATTGCATAATTTTGATGAGTGACATATCCTTGAACCTTCTCAATCAAACCAAATCAACACCTTGGAAGATGACGAAGAAGACATGATAGTTGAACCCCCATTCATCAACTCATTTTGGCTCGAGGCACAACCTATTGATGAAGCAATGAATTAAAGTGAGGAAGATTCTTTTTGTACAATAGAAGACCCAATGTTTGTTGAAGACTCCATCAATCATGAAGATATACGAGAAATTAATCCTTCATCTTAGACTCATATGATGAATTCAAGGTAATCATGGATGATCTCCTTTCCAATTTTAATTCTTTAAGTGATGTAGAAATGTTGAACGATGAAATGGAGATAGTTGAAGGATCAAATTCTCTTCCTGATGAAAAAATGGAAGAAAAATTTCTTTCTTGAAAAGGAGGATGAAAAATTTGAGCATGACCTCTCCAAAGAACCGATTTCACCACCCTTACCAAAGGAGCACAATGACGATTGTTATAGTAAGTACAAAATATCTCCTTTTCCTTGAGAACAAGAAGATTCTACTATTATCCCAAATTTTCCCCCATGACAATATTGGTCAAGACAACTCCTGCACATAAGGAAATTATGAAGGGAAATGACTCAGACCCGCGAGCTCACATTCCAGGATGACAAACAAGGTTGCAGGGAGAAGCTACAATGGAATGGCAGGGACCTGTAAAAGTTTAAATGACCCTGTACAAGAAGAAAGAGAAGAAAATGGCTCTGTCAAACGAACTTGTTCCTTAAATTCATCAAAAAGGTTACAAATGGGCTCAGGAAATGGATTGGAAATGAAGCCGAGCAGTGTCGCAGAGAAGCCAGGAGCAAGAAGGAAAAGAAGTGGTGAAGATTCAAGGTCTTTGGGCTCAAAACCGTTCAGGAAATAATCCATTGAATCAACTAAGTATGGAAGAGCCAGCAGAGAGAACCACGTGTCCTAATGGTGCTCCTCCAAAGGTGAATCCAAAAAAGAGAAGCTCAAACAAGCCCCGCATCTCCATGTGTCTCAGGACAAAACAGAAGCAGGGGCAAATGGTCAAACAGAGTCAAAAGGCGGAGCTTCGGGATCCGTGGGGGTTTACTACAGTTTTGCGTTTCTATGAAAAGGGGAAAAGGTAAATTACAGACCCCCAAAGCCTGATTTTTACTCTAATCTGGCTGCCACGTGTCCCATATCAAAGGGGACCCAGTCTTCCAAGTTGTTTTTCTGCCCATCTTGTACAGAACCAATACAAACTTTGAAGGGGCATGTATTTCGACTCAGGGCTTGAAAAATTGCAAATCTGACACCGTTGGAAGTGCTCTGGACATCCACTACGCCATGGAAGGATTAAAATATCATTTTTTGTATGCCTTGGGTAGGTAAAACATGAATAAGGGCTTTCTAGGCCATTAATGTGGAATCCAATCTCTTCAACTACCAAGATTTGATTTGATTCAATCCGTTGGGGAACAAGAAGTGACATATTATGGGTAGGATTTTCAGAAGGCATTGATATTCAGTGGTTGAACTTTCAAAGCAGGATTCAATGCATTTCTCGACTGGTGGTTGGAGCAGGATTCACCTTTTCCCTCTTCTCTCTCTTTTCTTTCTATATATATTGTAACACTTCTCGTTTGAAAAGGGAGACATTCTGGGAATAGAGAAACTCTATCAAATTTGTTTCTCGACGCCATTTTTGAGCAGCGAACCTTCTCCCATGCCTGGAAAATGTATTTGTGCCTCTATTCCAGAAATATAATGGTCTGTGCACCTTCTAGAGCAATAAAAAAAAACATGTTTTTGTGGTGTTCTTCAACCCTTTGCATCATTTTGTTGTTTCTTTATGCCTCTCCCTTTCAGTGTTGGTTTTAAATGCATGTATTTCACATTTGTAGGTGCAGGATGTTGTGTTTCATGGAGTTTAATGGATGAATTTGCAAGATCTGGGCTGTGTCACTTCTGTCTAACCTCCCTCATCTCCATTTTTTCTATTTCTTTCTCCCTCAACAGAATATCTCACTTCCTTTGCTGGTGTATCACCACTTTAGTGTAGGCTCTGTTTTTTTACCTCTTTCTCTCTCCTTGGTTCCTTGGAATAGTTAGATTAGGTTAGATTTAGCTTTTCCTGCACTAGAGTAGCTTGTGGCAGGTAGTTTAGGAAGAGGAACCAGCCTTCTATGGAGGATAATTCCCATTTGCAAGTCCCACAGCTTGGGGAATGATCCAATGTTATGCAAATCACACCAAATGACCCTGCCTTAGAAAAGTAGATCCATAACTCATTTGGGGGTGCTGTGATTTCACACTAACAGTTTTGGCACGCCCGGTGGGACAAGTCTAAAGCACCTTACCACTTCACTTCATCAGGTTCGATGTGCTCTTGGTGACGATTTCAGCCTTTGGAGGCACATTCAAAGCACATCTAGCGACTCCATCTGGTCAAAAACCCATTCTCTGAGTTGCTAGACCTTTTCCATCCATTTCCACTCATTTTCATCCATTTTCTTCTTCCATCTCTTCCATTTTCTCCCATTCCATGAGGTTGTGCAATCATGACTTCATTCCCTTCATGGAACTCACACTTACACCAATGCAATCCACCTCCAATGCATTTCCCAACTCCTCCAAATCAGCATTATGATCAGATCCAGAACCATTATGCTTACCCATACGAGCAATGTCAAAACCAGTTTGACTATGAAGCTTATCAAGAACAAGGGGACGTATATAATGGCGATAGTTATGTAGAGGATGATGGTCTACTGGAGAAGATTCAAAAAATGGAGGCTAGCATGGTGCAGTCTAAGGTCCATAGCACAAATGAAGGCATTTGAGATTGGTTGCAGGGCACCTTGTCCATGGGAAGGCCCTTTTCCAAGACATTACAGCCCTCAAGAGAAGCTAGACTTCATGGTTGAAATGCTTCCCCAACTTGCACAATGGACTGAGGAGATCAGAGGCCTATGAATTTGGTGCCAGGTAGCCTTGTCAATGGGTAAATCCTACACCATTATCTGGTAATTTTCTCTCCACTCCTCAAGCAACACCATCTCAATTTGAGCTTCAATTTCCAAGCTTCCCATTGTATGCCATGCCCCAAGTGTGAAATCCATTTCTCCATCCCCTAGTCTTCCATCCCATTTCAGTTCTTCTTCCCTTTTCCCTTCCAAACAATCATCCCCTCCGAACAAACAAGAAGTTCCACCTCCCTCCCCACCACAAACAATTGCAAAGTTGGTTGAACCCCAACCTGCCACTCCTCTTACTTTCCCAAGTCCATGTTGGGAAGATACTCAAGAATCCAATCAAGGACAGCGAGAAGAGGAGCCCAACAGAAAAATAAATAACAGACAATCTGATGAGTTGGGCTGCTAAATTTGGGTTTACAAAGATTCCCTTGATGGTCAAGCCAATAGAGGAGGTCAAGGTTGAAGAGCCAGTGGTGGCTGAGTTTGAATTTGCAGCAGAGGAGGAGGACCATACAATTTTAGAGACCCCCAAGTGTGGATCAGGCTATAGAAGAACCTTCAGTTCTTCCTCCCACTTCATCCCCTTCAAGCTCTGATGTTGAAGAAGAGTTTGATCTTTCAAAATTCATGTTTGAGAGTGAAGGGAGCCATGGTGATCAAGTTGCAGATCAGGAAGGCACCATGGAGGAGGTAGAGCACATGCAACAGGACAACAAGGAGGTAGACTACCTGTCAGACTTGGAAGATTGCTTTAATGAAGAGGAGCCTAAGGAGATAACATCATTTTTTCCTCCATCTTCAACCTTCCAAGCACACGAACCTGTTGCCATGAAGGAGAACATCCAAGTGCAACAACCTCCATTCCATAACGGCCCTCTGGAACCAAGGTTGGAAGATCTTGATTCTTCCATGTTCTTCAAAGGAGGAGGAAGAGAAAAGGCAGGAGGATGTCATCATCTCTCTCACACCATCCACTCAAGAAGGTCCACAAGAAGACTCCATTTTTGGAGTTGAATTTCAGAGAAATGGGCACATCCAAAGGATCATACCGTGCCCAATCAGGTACTTGGCTTCATTGGAGCCAAAGGAGAAACCAAAACCAATCATGCCTACTTTAGGGCATGAAGATGAGCATCAAAGTACCAAGGGTCACCATACAATACCTCCAGGAGTCCAATGCAGTAGTTATCTTGAGGAGGTATTTTACATTAATGCTTCCATACCTTGATGATTTGGGTGGAGGACAGATTATAGCCAGTTTTTCACTCATACTATCAGCCATATTTAGTGTCAAATCATTTGCATGGCTGCCAATCTCTTGAGAAAAGGAAGCTACTTCTCCTTTCTTGTTGCAGGCTTTGTTTAGCATTCTTCTCTCTAGTTAGTTTAGGAGTAGGAGTAGATTTTGTCTTTCAGCAGAAGAAGTGCTTATGCACACTCTGCATGTCTCATTTGAGGCATGTATGATTTGGTCTTTGTATATAAGTTTTGTCACGTTTTGCTCCAAGGGTGCATAAGGCCAGGCTCTTCAATATTCATGGCAAGAAGACTCATAGTGGTCTATAATAGTTGCTAGCTCTTCAAAGGGAACAAATCCAGAGCAACTTAATTCATTTCAAAACAGTCCATTTCAGGGACAGATGAAAGCCCTAGAGTCAATACAATTTTCTACTCTCAGAAACTTCCATTTTAAGATTTTCTTATGAAAATTGAGAGTGCCAATGACGCAGGGACAGATTCAAAGTTAGGGCAGAGGCATACAGCAAAGTGCAGAGAGTCAAGGAGTCCATTTTATAATTTTAGGATCAGTGGCAGGCCATCATTCTTGACTCCATGCCCAATGGATGCTCCAAGGCCACTAGTCTCTTCATCTAGCAGGCAGATGTCCCCGTGAGTCACCAAATTGTTTTCCCAAATTTTCGCCCCCTAGAAAATTTGGTCAAGACAACTCCTGCACATAAGGAAATTATGAAGGAAATGACTCAGACCCAGGAGCTCACATTCCAGGATGACAAACAAAGTTGTAGGGAGACTCTACAATGGAATGGCAGGGCCTGCGAAAGTTTAAACGACCCTGTGTAAGAAGAAAGAGAATAAATGAATCTGTCAAGCGAACCCATGCCTTAAATTCATCAAACAAGTTACAGGTGGCCTTGGAAATGAAGGCCGGAAATGCAGGAGTAGTGTGCAGAGAAGCCAATAGAAAGAAAGAAAAGAAGTGGTGAAGTTTCAAGGTCTTTGGGCTCAAAACCCTTCAGGAAAGAATCCATAATCAACTAAGTATGGAAGAGCCAGCAGAGGGAACCACGTGTCCTAACAGCGCTCCTCCAAAGGTGAATCCAAAAAAGAGAAGCTCAAACAAGCGCCACATCTCCACGTGTCTTAGGACAAAACGGAAGTAGGGGCAAATGGTCAAACAAAGTTAAAAGGCGGAGCTTTAGGGCATCATGGGGTTTTCTGAGTTTTGCATTTCGTGAAAAGGGGAAAAGGTAAATTACAGACCCGCAAACCCGATTTTAGCCTCTAATCTGGCTGCCATGTGTCCCATATTAAAGGGGACCCAATTTTTCAAATTATTTTCCCGCCCATCTTGTACGGACTCGATACAAACTTTGAAGGGACATATCGTTTGACTCAGTAGCTCGAAATATTGCAAATCTGACAAATCTAACACCGTTGGAAAAAATGAAGAAGCATCTTCCAGGCCATTAATGCATCGAATCCAATCTCTTCAAATAACAGATCTGATTCAATTCAATCCGCTGGGAAACCAGAAGCGACATATTGTGGTTAGATTTGTAAAAGTCATTGATATTGAGTGGTTGAACTTTCAAAGAGGGATTCGATGTATTTCTCATGGTGGTTGGAGCAGGATTCGACTTTTCCCTCTTCTCTCTCTCTTATTCTTTCTATATATTGTAACACTTCTCATTTTTGAAAGAGACATTTCTGGGCATAGAGAAACTCTGTCAAATTTGTTCCTCGACGTCATTTTTGAGCAGTGAACCTTCTCCCATGCATGAAAAATGTATTTGTGCCTCTATTATAGAAATGTAATGGTCTATGCACCTTCTAGAGCAATAAAAAATGTGTTTTTGTAGTGTTCTTCAACCCTTTGCATCGTTTTGTTGTTTCTCCATGCCTCTCCCTTTCAGTCTTGGTTTTTTGTGCATGTATTTCACATTTGCAAGTGCAAGACGTTGTGTTTCACGGAGTTTAATGGCAAATTTGAATAACTAGGCCATCTTACTTCTGTCTGACCTCCCTCTTCTCCATTTTTTCTATTTCTTTCTCCCTCAATAGAATATCTTGCTTCCTTTGTTGGTGTATCACCGCTTTAGTGTAGGCTCTGTTTTTCCCCCTTTCTCTCGCCTTGGTTCCTTGGAATGGTTAGATTAGGTTAGATTTAGTTTGCCTACATTGGAGTAGCTCATGGCAGGTAGTTTAGGAAGAGAAACCAACCTTCTCTGGAGCATCATTCCCATTTTCAAGTCCCGCAGCTTGGGGAATGATCCAATGTTATGTAAATCACACCAAATGACCTTGCCTTATAAAAGTAGATCCATAACTCATTTGGGGGTGCTGTGATTTTACACTAACAGCTACAAGAAATGATCATGATGAAATTAAAGGTTTTGTTTCCCCAACATGGTTATTCACTCCCCATCATGAAGATGGTGAAATGGATCTTGAGCTCAAAGGTATGACCTTCCTGCATAGCCTATATCTCTTCTTCTTGTCAGATAATGTTGAAAATCAAGTATGCCCATTCTTTCAAGAAGGTGAGCCTTGGTTGATAATAAAAGAAGAGGAGGTGAACGAGGATGTTTCAAATGAACCATGGACATGTGTGGACCATATTTTCAATTAGCTCCTTGAGGACCAACAAAATGACTCTTCTAATGGACATAAAAATGAGCACACTGCATATTTGAAAGAGCTATCACTACAAGACATTTTGAATACTGCGGAAGGAACTGAAGACCCTCAACTTAGTCTTGAGGTTCTAACTCGGGCCACGGAAATGCAGGATAGGTATGAAGTAAGTTGTTTTTATCCTTTCTATATACCATTGTTTGATGATGATACAAAACAAACAAATAAGATTGATGTCTTCCTCAATACATGGATGAATGGGAGCAAAGATGAAGGTAATCCTTTCTCTCTCTTGTTTGGTGAAGAAGATCATGAATGTAGAAGAAATGAGATTCTTGAATCCCCAATGAATATTCTCAATTTTGAAGACAACATCTTCGCCATAGAGGATGATAGTAGGTAAAATGTTGAGTTGACTTGTATTGAAGATAATGGTTCAAAACAAGGTGAAAAGTTACAAGAATCTCATGAGTGTATTCAAGATTAACTTATTCTCACCACTGTTAGATGTCCTACCAATTTAGAACAATGGGTGAAGAATGCTTTTATGAAAAATCAAGGATTGCAGTTTTGAAAATAATACCAAGATGGACTTTGAGCAGATAGGTACTCACAACAATTGTTCCAGAAAACAAAGTGAGAATGTGCATGATTCTTGTGAAAGGATTCAAATTCATATTACACTCACCCTTTTTCAAGCTCTGATTTGTCTTGAACATGTTTCCATGCTATAACAATTTCCTGAGAATTATGGAGACCTCTGTACCAATGATGTGGTCTCTATTTTTGAAAGCAATTGCTCATAACAACAAAGTGAGATGTTCATAGAAGTTGTTGAATGAGAATAAAATTAGTTTTTTATCACTCCTTTCGGGTGCCTCATTGATCCAAGGGATGTCTTTGTTGTAATTCAAGTATGAAGTATATTTCCAAGATGAGATCAATTTTCCGACTCTTGGGGACATGAAGGAATTGTGTCTTATGATCACATGACAACAAATGGAAGATGCAAGATACAAAGATTCCAAACAGGTGACAAAGTTTTCATTGGATGCAAAAAATTTCCCGCTACAGTGTGAGTGCGAATATGGAATCTTGGTTGGTCTCCTTCTTCTCAAGCCAAACAAACCCATCTCAGGAGCATGGTATGATCAGATAGTGATCTTTGAACTTTAGAGGGTTGCATTTTAGTCTGTTGTTCCATGATGGTATGTACTTCTCCAAACCCGTTTCTTAGTATGTGTATATTATTTCCCCACTTTGTAAATATCCCTCCCTTGTAATATAATTTCCCTTTGCAGTTGTGTGTCATTTTCCACTTTTTGTATGTTTCCCTTCCATGTGTTTGTTCATGTGTGTGTGTGTGATGAGTTGTGTAAATCCCCTTTATAAACAACTCATCCTCTATATTTTTGTTAAGCCATTGAAGCCATGTCCTTATATTTCCCAGTTATATTGTTGAATATTATCATCACAACTTGAACTTAAAGCATAAATACTTATTTAAATAGTTATGGATAGTTATCTTTATTTTATGGCATTTGGTGTGTGCATTTATTCTTATGATTGTAATAAGTCATTTGAATGATGATATGTGTGATGCCACTCTTGTTTGTAAGTAACTTGATATATGTAGCAAAGGAATTACCTGCATCAACTCGTTCGCAACAAAGGACCTATTTACAGTAACCTGTTCACAGCCAAAGGGGATCACCTACAACAAAGAAGCCATGTTATGAAGATCTCTTGGAATGTGTTGGGCCCCTAAAATATTGACTAAGTACAAAAAGGTGCATGAGCACGCAAGGCCTAAGTTGAGGGTTGGGCGCACAAGGAGAAGGTGCGCAAGGCAGGGTTCTAAGAGGGTTTTAGGACCTGTGATACGCACCGATAGAACAAGGTCTTGGGACTTAGCCATATTTAGCATATCAGGTAGGACACGTGAAAAGCATGACTTGATTGTGCATGCGGAATGGATAAGGTGCCAGCCTGGCGATGGGTTGGCCTAGGAAGGAATATACCCTGCGATGGAAGCTTCTAGAAGACCATCATGGCAAGGAGTGGAGAGCTCAGTCCCGGAGGAGCATGCTCCCATGGAGGACCACATTGGGACACTTGGCAATGGATCTAAAGCCTTAGAAAGGTGAGTTGGCAGTTCAAGAGGCCTATAAATACAAGCTCGCACAAAAGAAAGATAGAAGTAGATCAATAGAGAGCGGAGCTCTACAGAAACATTGTGAGGAGTTATACTGGGTTAGGTAGATGAAATATAGGAGAAGGATGCATCAAGGGGCTTGGGATTGTAAATTTTATTTTTAAGAGCTAAGGGATGTAAATCCAGTTATGATGTATGACTTCGATCTGCCATACTATGATGTTTTGTAATGGATCTAATGGATGTAATGAGGTTACCAACTTATTTGAATGTGATCATTAATGATTTTGGTCGATACACATATCTTCATAGTTCTGTTTCATGTATGTTTATGAAATGAGTATGAATCCTTATGTATTTTCCTTTCTGTTTTGGTTCAGTCCTATAATTTGCTAAGTATCTTTCTGTTTGGAATGACTGCATTGGTCTAGAAGCCGTTTTGAGCTCTATGATGATTGCATGTCTTGCTCACTCTCCTTAAGTTTCTATTATAGATGATGTTTCTCACTAAACTCACAAAAAGGAGAGACTCGGCACCTGCGCGTGCCTCGGGTGAGCGCCCAACACTTGCTGGGTGATAGGCCGGTGCACATGGGATTCCCTTGTTCTTTGGTGGGTGTAAAAATGACTACATCTTGGTTCCATTACCGGGACCTCTTTTCGAAGTTGTAGTGGGAAATGAAATACATCATGATTTGTGTAATGAGTGATGACAAATCATTTAACCTTCGAAGGTGTTGAAACATAGTTTAAGAGCATGAAGGATGAATTTACTTAGAGATTCAGCATTGGACCTAAGTTTGATGCACATAGATGGGTAGAAGAGAACCTCTGCCATGAGTTGTATGAAACTTTTTTCTGTTGCTTCTCAGTAGAGTTGTATAAATGACTCTTGGCATATGCATCTAGATCAAGCTAGTATTATAGATCGCATGCGTAGACCCAAGAAGAGTACTAAAGGCTGCAAGATGTAGATATGATGTGGAATCGTGCTGTGGATCATTGGTGGAAAGGAGTACTGTTGACCAAAATAAGCTCACACTTATTTTGGGTCAACTGACACCATTTTCCCCCTTTTGTGCTTTAATCTGAATTTTTACATATTTTAAGCACTTAAGGCCCCCTGAAATCTTTTCCATCAGATAGGAAATTTCTTCCCCTTTTCTAGAGATATAAATAAGTCCTTTTAACTCTTCATATTTTTCAAGTTATGGACCGATGGGCCTGGAAAGGATTTTTTGCCAAAAGCGGGGCGACGGGCCTAGGGAAGATTTTTTGCCAATGGAAATTGTGGACCGACGGGGTGACGGGAGATATTTTGGCATTTTTCCACTTTTCACAAAAGGCACAAGTATAATTGTGGGCCCGCGAACTCGAGAAGGATTTCTTATGAAAAGTGGAAAATGCGGGCCGGCGAGCTTGGGGATGAATTTTGTGTGAAAGCGGGTCTGCGTGGTTGCGGTGGAAATTTTTCCCAAGTATAAAAGTATAAATTTGGGCCGACGGGTTTGCAGGGGCATTTTGGAACTTTTTCCCTTTTCGCAAATGGCGCAGTTTTCAAGTGCAGACCCGCGAGCCTGTGGGGTCTCATCGGCCGTTGAAAAGTCATAGACCTGTGGAGGGTGCCACGCGCCTCATCGGTGTAACTCCAAGGATAGAGTCCAAAATAGAGACCCAAAATAAGCACCAAGCCTCCACGTGTCCCAAGTCCGAAAAGGGGACAGAGCCGACCGTTTAAATTGACTAAGTATAAGAGTGTTGGCAGAAGCCTCCATGTGTCTCATCGGTGCAACACCAAGGCTGGGTCTAAAGAGTGGGTTCCCAAACATGCACAGACTCTCCACGTGTCTTCGGTCCAATAAAAGTCAAATGGATCAAGGCCCGAATCGGCTAAGTATGAAGAACCGGTGGATGACGCCACGTGTCACAACAACGCAATTTCAAAGGCGCGACTTGAAGCAGAGATTCAAATAAGCGTTGGCCCTCCACATGTCCCAAGCCTGAAAAGGTAGAAGTGGTCATTGAAAAGTCTAAACAAAGGCAATCTAGTGGAAGGAGCCATGTGTCAGCACGACGTAACTTCAAAAGTAAAATTCAGAGTAGATTCCCAAATGTGCGTTAAGCCTCCACATGTCTAGGGTCAGACTTATGGCTCCACCAAGCAAAAGGGACTTATCCAAAATGCAAAGAAATAGGGCAGAGCCATGGAGGGTGCCATGTGTCTCAACAGCGCAACTCCAAAGGCACGACCCAAAAGTCAGTCCCGAAATGAGTGTCAACTAGCCACGTGGTCAGAGTCTGAAGAGGTAAGGTCGACCGTTGAAAAGACCAAAAGCCTGCGGAGGCCTCCACGTGTCTCGACCATGTAACTTCAAAGATAAAAACTGGGGGAAGTTTCCAAACAAGCGTGAAACTTCCATGTGTCTCGGGTCAGACTTATGGCTCCGCCGAACAAGAGGGACTTAGGCAGAATACAAAGGAAATCAAAGAGCCTGCGGAGGCCGACACATGTCGGTCCAGTGTAACTTTAAGAGCGAAAGAAAGGGGCTGAATCTTCAAGATGTGTGAGGCTACCATGTGGACCCTGTATGAATAGACTCTTTTAAATATTGTGCGTTGCGACCCTGATTTTCAGACAGCCATATCTTTCGATAGAAACTCAGATTTAGGCGGGAGAGGATTTTTTGGAAAGATATCAGTGTCGACTTCTCACCTGCCACCATTAATGTCTCAACCCACCATTTTTGGGGGCTATTAAGTCTCCCACCTACCACCATGATGAAGAATGGGCCTCTTTCTTGCCCAGTAAGGGACATCGATGGAGGCATGAGTCTTACAGTAAAACCCATCACCGTTAAGGTGAATTTCAATGTTTTCTGGAGTGGTTGGGGTAGACGAAATTTAATGCATATCTTGGGGTGGTTGGAACAGAGTTTGATTTTCCCTCTCTCTTTCTCTCTCATTCTTCTATATATTGTAAAGGAGGGGAATTTTCAAAGGGTTGGTCATTGTTTCCCTCCTACCCCTCTCTCTCTTTCTTCCTTAGGGTAGAATGCGAAGTCTAAGCCTCCTCTTTTGGCTCTGTAATGACATTTTCTTGCCCCTTGCCCACTAATGATGTACTGTGTGAAATTTTGGAGCAATACAATTTGTTTTGTGATGCATCTGTCCATCCTTTACTTATTTTGCTGTCTCTTCTCGCCTCTCATCATTGCAGGGTATACTGTGCATACTCTGTTGTTTATTGCAGGTTTTGGGAGCTATGCTTAATGGGTCTTGAAGTGGTGTTCCGTGTGAACTTCATCTTTAGTTTGTGGTGCATCTTATCCACCCCCTCCTCTGTTCACCTCTCTCCACTTTAGGAAGTTTGGATTTGTGATCTGTTGACACTACAATTTTCCTCTGTAATTTCTATTTTATTAATGTATGTATTAGGAATAGGATGTTGTTAAGTATAATTAGTAGTGGCGTCCAATAGAAGATAATGACGCCGCCAGTACGGTGCCACCAATATTGTAGAGTATAGTAACAATTAAAGTATAATAGGAATGTTGTAAAAAGTAAATATTTGTCGTAAGTGGTCTAGTAATGTTAAAATGTCAAAGTTGGGATAAGTAGAGAAGTAGGGTCTACATGATTAGGAATTAGAAATATTATATTTGTAATAAGGACAAAGAGTGATGTTATAAATATTTTGTGTATTTTATTTGTGGAAAAGTCTAAAAAGGTGGAACCCATGTGAGATGATAAGGTTTATCTTATCTTAGGAGATAAGCCTACATGTAAAGGCAAGAGTTTAGGCATGGAATATGATTGGCCGGAAGAGATTTCCTATCATATCTTAGAGATAGGGTGGATAAGCCTGAATTCTTATAAATAAAGAGGCCACCCTGCTCATTTAGCATAGAAGGAAGTAGTGAGAAATATTGTATGAGTAAGTGTGACATCATTTTGAAGGTGTGTTAAAGAAGCCATTAAGAGGTGTAATTGTGAAGTTTCTCCCATAGTTACTGTTGGAAGGCAAGTGAAGTCAGTAACACTTGAAGTACCTTATGGGTGAGATTGTAACAATTTCATGTTGATGTTATAATTTACACTTATATTTCAGACTTATCATCATTCCTTCTTATCATAGTCTATGGTATTCTTGTGTTATGTTTGTTGTTGTGTTTCCAGATTCCATCCACCAAACTAAAGGTTGTGCATTAGTAAATAATCATAGCACGAGGAGTTCCCAGTGGAGAATTATCATAGTGCTAGATTGGTGATGACATTTTGGTTCCGTTGCCAGGATCATTCCTCGTTGGCGGATTTTCTGGAGAGATATTCTCACTTAGTCAGAAATCATTTGGAGGGTAACCTTGTTTTTACTGTGCATAGGAGTTACCATGGTAAAGTCACTTTTACCATGAATAGTATTTACCACAGTAACTTCATTTTTTACTGTGAATAGTGTTTACCCCAGTAACTTCATTTTTACCGTAAATAATGTTTACCACAGTAAAATCAGTTTTTGCTACAGTAAGTCAAGTTTTACTATAGTTTACCGTGGTCATTCCTATTTTACTGGAGAAAGGTGTAAAGTCACTTTCTATTGTAGTGAGTCCAATTATTTGTGCACTCTTATTGATTGTACTTGTGAGTTGGTATTTCACTGTGGTTCCATTTAAAAATGGGGAAGATTCCTATTTTTTCAGCCCAATCTAATGAAGATGCTTCCTCTTTCATTCAAGAGTTTAAACAATCTTGTATTTGTAATGGCCTCATAAGAAGGGAACAATAGACTGAATTTTTTCCTACCTTTTTGGATGGTTCAGCACTTAGGTGGTTTGAAACACTAGGTGATAATGTGAAAAATTCATGGGATTTATTAACTGAAAGTTTTTTTGAAGAATTTGGTGAACAATAGAAATATGTAGATCTCATGATCAATATCACAAAGCTATCCCAAGGAGAGAAGAAGAAGATAAGGGATTATCATGCTCATGTTCTAGAGCTAAGGAGGAAGCTCGATGCCCAGATCCGGAAGGAAGGATTAGCGGATGGGTTGATGAATGGCATAGATAATCTCCTTTGTAAGCACTTCATTCTTAGGATGAAACTAGAGATCAGACAATGAGTGAAATATGACCGCCCAGCTACCATTGAACAAGCAAAGGAGATTGCAAGAAGGTAAGAAGAAAGCATAGAAGAGAAGCCCAAAAAAATTACTGCTAAGGTAGAGCCTACACCAACACCTTTGGTCCAGAATCCACAACCACTCTTGGGGAGCACAAATCTTTTCCCTAGTACATCTACTGAGTATGAAGATCTGCTCAAGAAGATGGGTCAATTAACTATTAATCTTCTTCAAGGAAAAGAATTTAGTTCTCAGGGAGGAGATAAAGGTCCAAAAAGAAATATAACTGAAGTTGTATGTTATGGTTGTCATAAAAATAGTTATTATAAGTATAATTGTCCAGATAGAGCTTCTACATCTGGTACAAAAGATAATGATAAAGGAAAAACACCTGTGAATTCTTTTGATGTAGTAGATAGGAGCATAAATAATGAAGTAGATGTGTTTGTAACAAAAAGAAAGAAAGAAAAAGATAACTAAGATGGAAATGATCCTAACAAGATGAAAGGAGAAACTAGTAAGAAACATAAGAGAAGAAAGTTGAGTGTGCATGATTTTCTGATTTCACAGGGACAAGGACCATACTCTATCTGAGAAGATCTATCCAAAAGGCCTATAAATATTACATATGGTCAACTCTTGGCTATGTCTTCTGAGAAGAGGCGGGAGCTGTGAAGTGGACTCAATGCTTGACAAAGGAAGGAGGTTGAGGTCCCTATTTTGGAGGCAGAGGCAAATCCCTACACTCCACAAGCTGAGGTATTATGTAATGGTATTTCAATTCATGATGTCTTAGTTGATGGAGGTGCTGCAGTTAATGTAATGACTGAGTCTGTAATAAATATGTTGGGTTTAAAAATTGATCGCTCCTCAACACTTATGTTAAGGTCATTAAATAAGGGAAAAAACTAAACCAGAAGGTGTTGTTTCAAATGTGGCAATATCTGTTATGGGTGTTGTATGTGTGGTATACTTTTAGGTGATGAAAAATGGTACTGTTGTGTACCCAATGTTGTTAGGAAGACCATGTCTAAGGAAAGTTCATATAAGAAACTATTAGAATGAAGGCTTCATGACACTTGGATGTGGTAGAGAGAGGGTGAAGATAAACGTGATCCCTTAGCATCATAAGACAAAACCTGTGGATTCAAGTGATGAAACTGATGATTGGACATCCTCTGATTACTCTAGTACTAGTGAAGTGGACACAAAAGATGAAGAAAGTGAAGTTGATGTTTCTGTCATGGATATCCTTCCAGTCACACCAACTCATGAACCCATAAAATTATCTGAAGAAGAAATTGATGATCGTCTCCAACAAATAAAGATTGGTGATGCTGTGATGGAGAGTGAGAAGGAATCCTACCTCCAGCTCTTTCGAAGGTACATACACCTATTCACTTTTGATTATAAGGAACTCTGTCAAGTAAGTTGGGTAGAACATTCTATTGAGCTAGTAGATGGTGCTAAGCCCATAAAGCAAATGCTATATAGAATGAATCCTAATTTTACCAAGACTGTAAAACAAGAAATAGATAAGTTACTTGATGCAGGATTCATATTTGTTGTGGAGAATTCAGAATGGGTTTCTCCCATTGTGATCTCAATAAAAAAGAATGGGAAGCTACGTATTTGTGTTGATTATAGGAAGCTCAATAAGGCAACAAAGAAGGATCATTACCCTCTTCCATTCTCAGATCAGATCTTGGACGAAGTAGCTGGCCAGGAGTGCTATAGTTTTGCTGATAGATATAGCGGATACAACCAAGTTCATATAGCAGAGAAAGATCAGCTGAAGACCATGTTCACCACTCCTTGGGGAATGTTTGCTTATAGAGTTATGCCTTTTGGGTTGTGTAATGCTCTGGCAATGTTCCAATGCTTGATGAATAAGCTGTTTGAACCCTACATTGAGAACTTCATCAGAGTATTTCTGGATGATTTTTGCATCTATGGGAGCAAGATGGACCACCTACACAAGATGAAGACAACATTTCAAAGGTTAGATGAAACAAAAGCCTCACTAAACCCTACAAAGTGTGTCTTTGGATGTTCTAAAGGCGTTTTGTTAGGGCATGTTGTATCTAGAGATGGTATTGGTACTAATCTTGACAAAGTTTCAAAAATCAAAGAGTTACCATTTCCTATGAATAAAAGTAGTTCGAGATCATTTTTAGGCCATGTGGGTTACTATAGAAGGTTCATCAAAAATTTCTCAAAGATTGCACAACCACTAACCCAGTTCTTGAAGAAGGATGTTACTTATAAACCAGGAAAGAAGGCGCATGAAGCTTTTGAACAACTGAAGGAAGCCCTAGTGTCTTCACCTGTTTTAAAGAATCTAGATTGGAACAAGCCATTCATTGTGTATACTAATGCTTCAGATGCAGCACTAGGAAGTACTCTGAGCCAAAAGGATGAAAATGGGAATGATCATCCAGTTTACTTTGGGAGCAGACAAATGAGCAGTGCTGAGGTAAATTATACTGTAACAGAAAAAGAGGCTCTAGCTATCATTTTTGCTGTAAAGAAGTTTAGAAATTACTTGCTAGGGCAAAAATTTATAGTTGTAATAGATCATCAGGCTCTAAAATATATTGTAAATAAGTCTAACCCATCAGGGAGGATAGCAAGATGTATAATTTTGCTACAAGATTTTGAATTTGATATTATAGATAGGCCAGGAAAGAAGCATGTCAATGCAGATGCACTATCTCGAGCCTATGATGGTTTAGGTTCATCTTGTGATGATGATGATTTCCCAGATGTAACATTTTTATCCCTTGACACAATCCCTAGTGAATACATAGATATTTGGAATTATCTGAATGAATTCAAGTTTCCTGATGGTGCCAATGCAAAGACTAAGAGGAAGATTACTCAAGCCAGTCGTCTATATTCTATTCTGCATGAAGTATTATTTTGTATAGGACCTGATGGACAGTACAAGAGGGCAGTTGGACGTGATCAAGGGAAGGAGCTGATAGAAGAATTCCACAATGGTACATGTGGAGGACACTTCTATGGACAACTTACACCAAGAAGGATCTTGGATGTAGGTTATCACTGGCCAACTCTTTTTAAATATTGTTATAATTATTGTAAGACATGTGATATCTATCAAACACATGGTATCCGTAAGACTTCATCAGCTCCATTATGCCCTATTCTTCCACTTAGTCCCCTCTAAAAAGTAGGGAATAAATATTGTAGGTCCACTTCCAACTACACCATGCCAAAATAAGTATATTGTAGTTGCCACAGATTATTTAACCAAGTGGGTTGAAGCTAGGCCATTGAAAACAACTTCCACGGATGAAGTGGCAAGGTTCATATATGAACACATTGTCACCAGAATTTGATTGTCTCATTAGAAATTGTAATAGATCAAGGAAGCCACTTAATTAATGAGGTGGTAGAAGCCCTAATCAGATAAGTTTTCTATTAAACACAGGAAGGCAACAACATACAAGCCAAGCACAAATGGACAAGTGGAATGAACAAATTTTGAGTTGTGTTAAATTCTAGCAAAAGATGCAGCCTTACAGGTACATAAGTGGGATAAAAGAATTCATGCAACATTGTGGGCATATAGGGGCAACATCAAAGTTAGCAACAGGATACTCCCCATTTCAGTTGGCTTATGGCATTGATCTAGTTCTTCCTATTGAGTTTGATATTCCCACTGTGAGAGTTATGAAAAATAAAAGGATGGATGAAAGTGATTCAGTAAAATAAAGGTTAGTACATCTTTATTTGCTAGAGGAAATGAGGGAAATAGCAAAGGATACAAGCTATAAGAAGAAAATGAAGCAGAAGGAATACTTTGATCAAAAGATCCGTTGGTCTCCATTTCATGTGAATGATTTAGTTCTAGTATATGATTCTAGATATAAAAAAAGAAGACAGAGAAAATTTCTTGCCAAAATAGATGGGGCCCTACAAAATAATCAGCTGTGCATGAAAATCGTACATACCGACTAGAGGAATTGGATGGAACTCCCATTACGAAATGGGTCAACCATGACAAGTTGAAGATTTTCTCAAGCACCAGCTTCAATATGTTCATAAGAGTCTACTCCGAGGACGGAGTAGAAGCTAGGAAGGGGGAAGATGTCGACACTAAAATTTTCCTTCATAATTTCTATTTCATTAATGTATGTATTAGGAATAGGATGTTGTTAAGTATAATTAGTAGTGGTGTCCGATAGAAGATAATGGCGTTGCCAGTACGATGCCACCAATAATGTATAGTACGGTAATAGTCAAAAGTACAATAAGAATGTTGTGGTAAAAAGTAAATATTTGTCGTAAGTGGTCCGGTAATGTTAAAATGTCAAAGTTGGGGGTAAGTAGAGAAGTAGGGTCTACATGATTAGAAATTACAAATATTATATTAGTAATAAGGATAAGGAGTGAGGTCATAAATATTTTTTGTATTTTATTTGTGGAAAAGTCTAAAAATGTGGAACCCATGTGAAATGATAAGGTTTATCTTATCTTAAAAGATAAGCTTACATGTAACTGATAAGAGTTTAAGGTATGGAATATGATTCGTCAGAAGATGATTTCTTATCCTATCTTTAGAGATAGAGATGGATAAGCCTGAATTCTTATAAATAAAGAGGCCACCCCCCTCATTTAGCATAGAAGGAAGTAGTGAGAAATATTGTATGAGTAAGTGTGCCATCATTTTGAAGGTGTGTTAAAGAAGCCATTAAGAGGTGTAATTGTGAAGTTTCTCCCATAGTTACTGTTAGAAGGCAAGTGAAGTCAATAACACTTGAAGTACCTCATGGGTGAGATTGTAACAATTTCATGTTGATGTTATAATTTACACTTATATTTCAGATTTATCATCATTCCTTCTTATCATAGTCTATGGTATTCTTGTGTTATGTTTGTTGTTGTGTTTCCAGATTCCATCCACCAAACTAAAGATTGTGCATTAGTAAATAATCATAGCATGAGGAGTTCCCGGTGGAAAATTATCATAGTGCCAGATTGGTGATGATAGATCAATCACTTCCTTTTCTAGTGTATCGCCGCTTAGTGTAGTATCTCTTTCACCCTCTCTCTCTCTCTCTCCCTATCTCCTTGGAATGATTATATTATGATAGATTAGTTTGCCTGTACTGGAGTAGTTTGTGGTAGGTAGTTTAGGAAGTAGGAACCAACCTTCTCTGGAGGTCCATCTCAAGCTCACGAGTCCTACAGCTTGAGAGATGGTCAAATGTTGTGTAATCACACCGAATGCCCCACTCAGATATCAGGCCATTCAGGTGTGATGTGATTTTGCACAACAAGTACTCGGCTAGCTACACTCTGGAGTATGCTATCTCTACATATTCTTGTCTGGAAGTAGCTGAGTTTGAATTTCTGAGGGATCCCAGAGGGTCATTTCTACATGTTATTGCTCTGGAAATGAAGATCTTGATTGTTACCTTCAGTTTAGAGGTATTTCTGATGGCTGGCTAAACCTTCCTGAGCGTTGGGTGAGGAAGCTAGGGTGGAGGAAGATGACAGATATTGTGACTGAGAAAGAAAGGGAGGAGAGACGACTCAAGTATAGTGAAGTGTGTGAAAGGGAGATTGCTAGACAACACAAGGTTGCAAGTGTGATGGATATATGGAGGCAGACGTTATGGGAAGGATTTGAGGTTCACACAGAGGACGTGGAACCTGAGCAGTCTATGCTACCCCATCTTGGCAAGTGCATAAGAGAGACCCCTTCAGCTTCTGATGAGAGTTTGTCATGTAGAGAGAGAAGAGTGGTTGGCGCACATCTGAACCCACCTAGTGACCAAACCCTGACTCTTGGTTTTCTAGATCAAGGGAAGAATATTGTTAACCCAGCTGGTATCAGTGGAAGTGACCGATTTACTCCCAGGAGATATAATTTCTTGTTTGGGACTTCTATGGCTACACATACCATTCTAGTGTTTGGAGGAATTTTTGGGTAGAGTGCAGATACACAAGCCTTCGGTCTCGCATCTAGGAGTGGAACAGGGTATACTATTGGTAGTGGGACATTATCTCAAGACTATCGGTGCACAGTTCAGTGGAACTTTGGGGACCCTTGGCGCAACCACTATAGAACCTAGTGGATTTGGTGGGTCAGGAGGAACAGGGCCTGGTGGATTCGGTGGATCTGGTGGGTCAGGAGGCACAAGACTTGGTGGATCTAGTTAGTCAGGAGGCATAGGACCTAGTGGATCTGGTGGTGGAGGAAACACTGGGGGAAGATCAAGGCTCTAGACTCAGGAGGACAAGGGCCCCAACCACCTCCTCAAGTATTCTTTGAGATGTATGTACATTTTCTAGATTACAGAGGTATTGAAGATGTTGCAGAGCATGTTCACAAGTGTGAGCTATTATGGCACGTGAAAGGGATCACTAGCCCAGAATGCCAAAGGCAAGCCAGTTTGCAACAACATTGCAAGGGCGCGTGCATAGATGGTATAGGAAATATGACCCTCATCAGATGGTGGTGGATTATACTGCTTTAAAAAACACCTTCTTGATAGAATTCCACATCCCTGAGTTTGAACAGAAGAGCATCAGTTACCCTGAAGGAGATTCAATAGGGAATGGCAGAGAGTGTGCAGGAGTATGATGCATGGTTCAAAACCCTCATGTCAAAATTGTCATATGACATTCACCCTTCACAACATGCTCAATAGTTTGTTGGAGGGTTGATAACACTATTTAGAAGAGCTTTATCTCATAAGACTTTCACAGACCCGCGCGAGGCGTTAGAAGTTGCTCTGTGCATGCCGAAGCTGTTGGAAGTGTTGATACTAGTGTTAGCCCATTCCTAGAAGCTCAAATCGCTTATATGGCTAAGCAGCTGGAGAATTTTTCTGTGAACTCAGCCCATGAGACTCGTAGTGGTATATGGTGTATAGATTGTGAAGTAGAGGGGCATGTCAAGGATAGTTGCCCCAGGAGGAAAATACACACCGTAGCAGTAGATTGTGAGATTTTTCATGGGGACCATGATGTGAGTAGATGTCCCTTGTTACAGTGTGTAATGCGGAAGAATGTGTCTCGCTACTATAAGATCTACACCTCTACAACCCATGATACTAAGGATTGTAGGCTTATTGACCAGATCCATGAGAATATTGATCTTGGTGTACACCAAACTAGCCTTGCAAGTGGTTCTAAGGGTGACGATCGCCATTATGAGGAGTGCGTAGATGGAAGGCGCGTGCGGAAGGGGATTTCACAGAGGATTCTGTGGTCGTGGTAACCACAGAGGAAGAAGTGAGTTCCCACACTGAACCTGTTTTAATTGTGGATCTACAGACCACTACAAGCACGAGTGTCTAGACTTATTGCAGTGCTCATGGTGCGGGAAGAAGCACAAGTATGAAGAGTGCCCTGAGTTGTTTGAGCATGTGAGTCAGTAACACTGGAAAGATAAGGGCACTGCAATGGTAAGAATTAAGAAGGCTGACACACAATGGATGCCATGGGTGACATGTGATGTAGGCTTGAAACCTATTATGGTAACAACAAGAGCAGAGGCCACGTGACCTAAAGGAAATGCCAAGGAAGAAGAACCTGGTTTCAAGGGAAGAAGTGGTACATGGGAAGTACCCAGACCCTGCGCATCAAAAGGATGTATATCAAGAAACCATAGACGTCATTCGAAGTTTACAAGGAGAAATTCAATGTCTAAAGGAGTAGTCTAGGAGGGAAGAGCAAAGAAGGAAGTTCGAGGTGCCAAAGGATGACCTCGATGAGGTCAAAGAAGTATGTGAAATGCTAAGGCAAGAGAATATTATTCCCTTTCTAGGAGCATGGTTGAGAGAGAAGGTACCATGTGCTGGAGAAGAGCGCGAGAGGTAGGTCTTACATGCAAACCTTCCCCCTCACAACCTTGACTATGATAAGGAGATCACATTAGATGCAGTCGTGGATGGATGGCTCCTTAGTAATATCCTCATTGACACAGGCACAGAGGTCAATGTTCTCACCTTGGATGCATGGCATCAGATGGGAAGACCTGCATTACAACCATCTTCAAATGTGCTATATATGGCGAACAAAATGAAGGTAATGCCCATCAGTGTCTTAAAGGATGCAACTATCACCATTCAGGGGGCTAAGTTTACTAGGGACTTCGAAGTCTTGGCACTCCCCGAGGTAGGCAATTTCCCAGTGTTACTTGGGCGCCCATGGTGCTATAAGAACAATGCGGATCTTTGGTTCAACAAGGGATACATAAGCTTTGAAAATGAGGAGGAATAGGTCATCATACCCCTGGCTGATGGAAAATCAACACCCTATACTGAACCCTTAGGAGAAGAGGTCCTGGATAGAATATATGTGCGCTCAATCAGGGATCCAGAGATAATTCATCCCACAAAGGGAGTTATCTGGTTTGAGGATGCTCAGTCCCTAAGTGACACCACCAGTATAACGTGCGATAATTGGGTGCATGGGACCTATGAGTTGATCAGATGACATTTGAGAGGATCGATGACAAAGGTGAAAAATGCACATACAGTTCCAGTGCCTAGGAGGAAAGAAGCTACCTAAGTATTTAGGAGGAGCCTTCCCTGAGATCTTTTTGTACGAGATGTAAGCTCAGTGGAAGAAGGAGAATGAATGAAGAGGGGTGTTAAGTTATGTCCTACTTGGCACAATGCGACATAGTGGTGGGATACACATCAAGAGAACCTCTTAGAATGGTGCGAGGTGAGAATTTCCCTCTTTGTCCAGTTCTCTAGAAGTAACGTGCCCACCACCATAAAAGATTATCATGGTAAGGAACCCGCCTCTTTCCATATCCAAGATTGTGAGAGGGTTTGGAGAGAAGGCGAGGAGGCTTTACCACCATCCCTATGGGTACACAAACTATATTCTACATTACAAGGTTGTGTGCACATGGTACATTCACGCTGAGAGACACCACTAGATAGGGAATTGGCAAGAGTTAGCGGCTAATCTCATTCAAACATTCGAGTATCGGAGTACAAAACCCTTGGTGGATAAGGCATTGCAGGTTATCAAGCACCTTACCATTAGGGATAGTGCCATGGTAGAAGATAGGCTACTAGACTTGCTAGGTGAACCTGGCCTGGAGGTGCACTTTGAGGAAGAATAAACAGAAGAGATACAACTTGAGCGCGCATGTATGGAAAAAGAAAAAGGGAAGATGGTGTATGTTATTGATGGGGAAGAAGCGAAAAACTTGGATGTTGACCATTCTGTAGGGATGCATGAGGTGTTAGACAGTGCTGATGAACGGGCACACACCTATCATGAACCTTTAAAGACAAATAAGGTTAACATCAGCTCAGAAGAAGAGCCTAAAGAGGCTATCATCAGATACTATTGGTCAGAGAAGGAAGTCTCCAAGATCATTGATATTTTATGTGAGTTTGAAGATTTGTTCCCACGTGGGTATCATGAACTCAAAGGCATTCACCATTCCTTGGGGGAAATGAGAATTAAGTTGAAGGAGGGTGCGCAACCAGGTCTGAAAAGAGACCATACCAAATGAATCCTAACCTGTGCATGAAGGTCAAGGAAGAAATAGATAAGATGATAGTGTCAGGGCATTATTAAAGCTGTTGAAGAGTCAAAGTGGATAAGTCCAATGGTAATTAGCATCAAGAAGGATAGAAGGATAAGGATCTGTGTTGATTATAGGGACCTGAATGCAGTGTGTATCATTGATCCTTTCCCAACCCCATTTACTAAAGAAATCTTAGAGGGAGTGGCAGGACGCGAGGTCTACTCTTTCACAGATGGATTCTCGGGATATCACCAGGTAAGGATTGCGAAGGAGGACCAGAGGAAGATGAATTTCTGAGTGGGGAAGTTTTGCCTATACAATCATGCCTTTTGGGTTGAAGAATGCGCCTTCGGTGTTCTTGTGCATTGTGGTACAAGCTTTCCAGGACTTCATCCATAAATTTCTTCAAGTCTACCTGGATGATTGGACAGTATATGGGTTAGTGAAGGACCATTGTGACAACTTAAGGCTGATGTTTGAAAGGTTTCAGCAATTGAGGATATCCCTCAACATTAAGAAATGTGTCTTTGCTACCCTGTTTGGAACATTATTGGGGCACATCATATGTAAGGAGGGCCTACTAGTAGATCCCGCAAAAGTTGTAGTAATTGTGGGATTGAGGGAGCCTACTAGTCAAAGCGTAGTGCAGTGGATTTCTCAGGCATATGGGGTACTACAGGAAGTTCATCAAGGGATATGCCAAGATTGCACGTGCCTTTAGAAGAGTTTCTTAAACATAAAAGTGCCTTTCATTGGGGAGAGGTGCAACAGAAGGCATTCAACACTTTAAAGGATAGGCTTGTCACCACACCCATCCTATGTTTCCCTTCTTGGGATAAGCCTTTCCATGTTCATGTGGATGCCTCAGGAACCACCATTGGAGCAGTACTTGCATAGCTTGGTGAAGGGATTGTTGATCATCCTTTGTGCTTTGCAAGCAGGAAGTTGACACCAACAGAGTAAAATTATACTACGACTGAGTGCGAGGCATTGTCAATGATCTACGCACTTCACAAGTTCAGAAAATATCTGCTGGCAACTCCATTTATATTTTACACTGACCATATGGCATTGAAATACTTGGTGAACAAGCCTGTTCTACAAGGGTGCATATGTCGGTGGGTACTATTGTTCCAAGAATTTGAGTTCATGGTAGTTGTCAAACCAGGTAAAAGTAATTCCAACCTGATCATTTGTCTAGGATTGATTCAGGAGAGGACGCACAGAGCATTGAAGAGACTATGCCAAACATGCGCAACTGTTTAGGTTGTGACGTGCGTCCCTGAATTTAGAGGACATTGCGGTATTCCTTAAAATAGGTGTGGCGCCAGATGGAATGAAGGCCTTGGAGAAGAAGAAGTTGGCCATATGCGCTACGCCCTACATGCTAATTAGTGGAGATCTATACAAAATGGGTCATGATGAGGTTCTTGCGCTGATGCGTACTAGAACATGAGTGCATTAAAATTATGGAAGAGGCACATGGTGGGATTGCAGGAGGACACTATGCGGAAATGCAACCGCACGGAAGATTCTACTCGTAGGGCTTTGGTGGGAGACCATTTATCAAGATTGCATTGAGTTTTGCAAGGCCTGTGACCATTGCCAGCACCTTGGAAAACCTGGGAAAAAGGGATGAAATGCCCTTGCGACCAATAGCCAGCACGAAACCATTTGAGAAGTGGGCTATCAACTTTGTCAGACCAATCTCGCCAGTGGCGCGAAGGACTGGTTCGCGGTATATCCTCACTTGCACTGATTATTTGACAAGGTGGGCAGAGGCAACACCTACAAAGGATTGAACAGTGACTTCAACTACTAGATTTTTATGGGAAAACATAATCAGTAGGTATGGATGCCCATTGAGTTTGACAAGTGATAGAGGTACACACTTCCTCAATGAAACGGTCAGGATTCTGTTATCAGAATTCATGGTGGCCCATCACAAAACTACTCCCTATCACCCTCAAGCAAATGGAACTACTGAGGCATTTAACAAAATACTTAGTCACACATTGACTAAGATCTGTGATGTTGGTAGACAGGATTGGGATGACAAAGTATCAGCCATTCTTTGGGCATATAGGACAACCTATAAGAGGTTGAATAAGGCCACACCATTTCAATTGGTGTTTGGCACTGGAGGCTGTCCTACCAGTTGAATTCATGTTACCTTCTCTGCGTATAGCGCGCACAGGAGGATTGGATGATGAACAAGCACTGGAGGAAAGAATTGACAAGTTAATGCAATTGGACGAAAGACGATCACTAGCTAGGTGGAGCTAGACAGACTGAAAAAGCAAAAACAAAAGGCATGGCATGATCGTCACATTAAGAACAAAATTTTTGAGGTTGGGTAGATGGTGCTTCTATATGATTCCAAGTTTCTGCGCCATCTTGGGAAGTTAAAAGTCCATTGGTTGGGTCCCTACATCATCTCGTACATCCTTGATTCAGGCATGTGCAGTTACAAGTGCTGGATGGGATGAGATTGCCAGGACACTTCAATGGGAGTAGGTTGAAGCCCTACTATAAATAAGTCTTCTTGGTGTTTGTAATAAGGTAGTATTGCCAGTTAGTTTAGGATTTCCTTTAATGTAATTTTATTTTCTTGTGTTTCCCTTTCTCGTTGCTATTTTTTTTGTTGTTCCACCTTGGGCGCTGGTAATCTCATTACTTTTTCAAAGGTTGTGAATGCACAAAGGACCGCACATCATTTTAGTGTGGGGTGGAATAATGTAAGAAATTACAAAGTGTGAAGCGCTAGGAAGGATTGTGTTGGAAAGCCCAGTTGGATGGCCCTAGGAAAGGAAGTGCATGGAAGGAAAGGTGAAAAAGGATGGTTGGTGTCAGGGTAAGGCTACATTGTGGATCCACGTACAAGAGAGGAAGAAGCGCAAAAGAAACACGAGGTAGGTGAGAAAAAATCATGACGAAAGTACCTTCGTGCTGGTGACGTGCACACAAGAGTCTCCTATCAAGATGGATTGGTTGCATGCTAGAAGGTTGGGGGATTGTCTGCGCAAGGTTGGGGGCGTGAGTTAAGGTGCTAAAGTCAAGTTTTGTTGAAAAATCCGCATTAAGTGTTGAAGTATGGTGGTAGGTGAGGTAGCATTTAATGTTAAAAAGTGGGAAAAACTATAAATAGAAGGTTGGACATTTCATTATTTACATTGAAAATATGAAGAAGGAAGAGCTTTTGTGAACTAGGGTTTCCAGAGTTGATCGTGTGAAGAAAAATTGGAAAAATTTAACCGTGAGTGACTAGTTTGGATCTGCAAACTAGGAGGGAAGTAGTTCACGGGTGTAGAGAGAGTTATGGAGAAGCGCCATCTTGTGAAAGGGATATTCCAGTGAGGGTTTGGTAGCTAGGGCATGGGTTGAAAAATATTTTCTTCACAAGTTTGAGATCTAAGCTTGGAAAGGGTAGAGAAGCAGAGCAAGAGAAGTTGAAGTGCAAATATAACCTACACAATGACACCCAAGAAACTAGTTGTAACACCTAAGAAGGGAAAAGGCAAGGGCAAGGGAAAACAACAAGAAACTACCACAAGTACCAATGAAGAATGGTATGTAGAAATGCAGTACCCAGATGGGGTTTTATTGGAAAGGAGTGGGAGTCCCATTTAAGAAACATGACAGTAAGTGATTATAACCATCACACAAACGTGACTGAAAAAGAAATGGCGTTAGAGTTAGTGCACCCAAAAAACAAGAGGACACCAGAAGGGTTACCCATTTATAGCGATGAAGTAAAAGTGAAGTTGGAGAAGGTGGGATTATTGCAACTCTATGAGTTTCCCTACTTTGGGAAGCATGAGCACCTCTATCAGTGGCTGATGTCACGCATACATGAAGACCACTTTCACTTCACGGGGTGCAAGATGCCATAACTCCTCAGCTGATTTCAAAATTCACAGGTCTCATAGATGAAGGAGAAAGTATAGAGGATGACCTATGCGAAAAAGAAGCCATCAAAGAAACCATCACCACATATGCATACAAGAAGGGGTCAAGGTACTTTGATATTGCAGATATCCAAGACCCGGTGATGAGAATGGCCACGTGCCTGGTAACCAAACTTAATGACCAAGAAAGGTGGACACAAGTGAACAAGTCATGGCTCAATGTTTGCAGAAGGATTTCAGAAGGCACCATCTACAATTTGTCTGCCTTCATCGTAGATGAAATCATCAGCAGCGTATAGGAAGGAGACAAGATACTTTTCAGCAATGTCCTCTTAACTATTGTGTTTTTAGAGATCAGAGTGCCAGATGCGGTAGATAAGTTTGTTTGGGAGTACCCAGAGGAAGACCCCTTGCCTACAAAGAGATTTAAAAAATACACTTGCGATAGCATGACGAATGTTCACAAGGTGCGTCTTGAGAAGTGGTATATGCTTGAGGAATGCATTCGGGGTAGAGTGGAGGATCCCAGAACAACTGCCAGTGCTCCCAGAGGGAGAAGCTGAATTCGCAGTATACCAACACTTCTACATTGGCAGATTTAAGTTGGTTGATGAAAACATGAGCCCATGGTGTAAACTTCCATTTTCCTTCACCGCTCAGTACTTCCAGGCGGGAGTAAATAGATTCAAGGAATCCAAGAAGCTGAAGTTTGACCTTGGAAATATGGATCGGGACCACAGGGAGATGCGCAGGACGTTGGTCTACCCCAACAAGCGTGCGTACGTGGAAAAGTATGTATCACATGAAGTTCAGATGATGAAACTTCTGACTCTACCTATTGCAGGGAGGTCCACGGCACATGTATACCTTCACATAAGGCCCAAGTTTGAGAAGGGCTCTTATCTTGAAAATGAGATATCTATACCTGAAGACCCAACAGGTAGAAAGAAGACCGTGCCCAAGAAAAAGGAGACAAAAGAGATAAAGAAAAAGGCACCAAGTGTCCAAGGTACACAAATGGTGGGCACTCCGGGAACAAGAGCTAGAACAAGTATTTACTCATGGAGGAAAAAGTCTCCAGTCAAGGAAAAGACACCAGAACCAGAAAATCCCATAACTAAGGAGGAGTCATCAGAGAGGGAGGAAGAGAAAGAAAAATATCCTATACTAGAATCCCCAGTTAGGAAGAAACAGAAGGTAATAGAGGAGGCGGATTCAGAGGACATAGAGAGCTTGGAGAACTACAATGGTGAGAGGGATGATGATGAAGAAGATGAACCTGAAGGAGACCAAGAACCACTTGTTTTTAGCATGTATGATTTGGGAGAAGAAGGTAAAGAGGAGAATAATGACTATCTCTTTGTGTAAAGGAAGGGCAGCCAGGAGGAGGAGGGCTCCTAGGACATGGGAGGAAGTGAAGAGGTTAGCACAAAGAATCAGAGGACTCCAAGCCTCACTAAGGATGAAGCAAACAAAGTAGTAGAGAAAGAAGTGGAGAAGATCATTGAGACCTTAGTGGTGGAAGAGTTGGAGCACAACATTGAGTTGATAATGAACGAAGAAAAAGAAGGAAGTGTAGGAAAATTATCAGGCAATGCAGGAGGCCCCAGTCTGACGGTAACTATCCTAAGGGCACGCGCACAAGAGGAAAGCACATGGAGATCTAGAGACCAAGAATGGACTATATAAATGATCCAAACAAGGTGTTGCGCACACGTGCACTTCCAAAGCACAGTGCCAATAGAGCAACTCTTGGCCATGAAGTCATTTGATGAGGAAGGTGCATACCCTTGGATGAGGAAGATGCTCTCTTGGCAAATTGAGTCCCACATCAATGAGCCAGAATTCGAAGTAAGCCAAGGAGCAATAATGAAGGTGCCTAAGTCAAAAGGAGACAACCCCTTGGTGAGCGCTCAACAGCTTTCAGATGAACAAGTATGTAACGTGCTCAACAAAGTTTTGGTTGAGGTAGAAGCTAGAATTTTTGAGAGAAATGACAGAGTTAAATTTCTAGAGGCTGAACTAGAAAAGAAAGAAGAAGAGCTAGCTAGGAGAACAAAAGATTTGAAGCAAGAAGAGTTGGTCAGCACCCAACTAAAGTGTGAGTTAAGGGACGAGAAGGAAAATGTACACAAGGTATATAAGAAGGTAAAATCCATCACAGATGCCATTATTTTGAAGCATTTGGACCTAACACCACCCGCGCAGAAGTATGGATCTACCCTGGAGTTCCTTGAGGACTTAACACACATCCTCACCATGGAGAGGCAACCATTGGCCTTAGAATCCATGTGGAAGAAGTAGCAGTGCGCCTGGAAAAGGAAGAAAAATTGAAGGTTGTAGCAATCATTACCGAGTACAACAAGGTCCTTGCTGATGTGAAAATTACTACCAATAGCTGTTGAGGCCGCAAATGACAATTGCGAAGATAGAGATAGAGTGACGAGTATTCTAGTCACCACTCACGAGGTAGAGCTCAAGGAATTCCAAGAGAAGAAAAAAGGAAACAGAGCGGAGCGGGAGAGGATCCTAGCTGAGGTTGAGAAGAAGTCAGAAGCTATTGAAACCTTACGAGGTTCAATTAAAAACTAGCTGAAGGAGTTATACCCACAGATTACAAGAAGGATGGATGCACTTGAGGACATGGGAAAGGAATTGGAAGGAATTGTTGAAACAATGAACACTTGAGGAGATGGACTGGGTTTTGAGGAGGTAAGCGCCCTAGTCAGCGACCTTTGCCAGAGAGCGCAAAATGAAGTCGATTCCTGGAACAAGTTGGAGGCTGACTTGTAAAGAGATTTTCCTATCTTGTTGCAGTAATGACAACACTTCCCCATTCTTTGATCTTTCCCAATTCTTCTTTCCCTTATTCTTTTCCCAATCATTATTTTCTTCTGGAATTATGTTGGAATTCTTTATTCTTTGAAGAAGTGTTCCCACGGAGAATATGTAAAGTGTGGGGTGATGTTGGGCCCCTAAAATATTGACTAAGTACAAAAAGGCACATGAGTGTGCAAGGCCTAAGTTGAGGGGTGGGTGCGCAAGGAGAAGGTGCACAAGGCAGGGTTCTAGGAGGGTTTTAGAAGGACCTGTGATACAGCGCCGACAGAACAAGGTCTTAAGACTTAGCCATATTTGGCATATCAGGCAGGACACGTGAAAAGCATGACCCGACTACGCATGTGGAATGGATAAGGTGTAAGCCTAGTGACAGGTTGGCCTAGGAAGGAATATACCCTGGGATGGAAGCTTCTAGAAGACCATCATGGAAAGGAGTGGAGAGCTCAGGATTATAGGAGCATGCTCCCATGGAGGACCACATTGGGACACTTGGCGATGGATCTAAAGCCTCAGAAAGGTGAGTTGGCAGTTCAAGAGGCCTATAAATACAAGTGCCGATAGAAGAAAGATAGAAGAAGATCAATAGAGAGGAGCTCTGCAGAAATGTTGCAAGGAGTTGTACTTGGTTAGGTAGATGAAATATAGGAGAAGGATGCATCAAGGGGCTTGGGATTGTAAATTTTCTTTTGAAGAGCTAAGGGATGTAAATCTAGTTATGATGTATGACTTCAGTCTGCCATACTGTGATGTTCTGTAATGGATCTAATGGATGTAATGAGGTTACCAACTTATTTGAATATGATCATTAATGATTTTGGTCCATACACATATCTTCATAGTTTTGTTTCATGTATGTTTATGAAATGAGTATGAATCCTTATGCATTTTCCTTTCTGTTTTGGTTCAGTCCTATAATCTGTTAAGTATATTTCTATCTGGAATGACTGTATTGGTCTAGAAGCCGTTCTGAGCTCTATGATGATTACATGTCTCGCTCACTCTCCTTAAGTTCCTATCATAGATGATGTTTCCCACTAAACTCACATAAAGGAGAGGCTTGGTTCCCGCGCGTGCTTCAGGTGAGCACCTAGTGCCCGTTGGGTGATAGGCCAACGTGCATGGGATTCCCTTGTTCTTTGGTGGGTGTAAAAATGACTACAAAACATGAAGAATGACACTCAAGTCTGTACATGTGATTGAAGGGGCAGTTATAACTGGTTATTAAGAACTGGGAGATAACTCAACCATGGATTTGATTATTCATTGTAAAAAACTGACTGATCAAGTTTAGACGTGACTAAAGGAACTAGTCAATTAACCTGAGATTAACTGAACATGTGAACAAGATCCATTAGATATTATTCATAGGTTGGTTCATAGATTCAGAGAGGAGTCTGTTTTATTCCTTGATGTAATTTTTATCCATTTTGCCCCCAGACAAAATGGACAACATGGAAGGGCTGGACTTAAGCACTAGACATAACCTTCATGGGAGAATCTAGAGTTTACAGACACAATTTCATGTTTCGGGAGCATTTGGAAGTGTTTTGGGAGCTCAAAATCATTTTGAGGAATTTTTTCCTCTTTTAGGTTTTGAAAGACTCAAAGTTTGCCTAAAGTGAAAAACGGGCTCCAGCGGGCCCACACTCGGCCAAAAATGGGTAAAAATAGACAAAATTGAAAATCCAACCTCAAACCATTCTAGCATGTCCTACATAGCCTCTTGGCTCTGGAGAATCCCAAAAGTTCAAGGAAAAATCAAAATACCTAAGAAAAATGGAAAAATAGCCCATCAAGGGCTCAAGAGTTAAAACAACTCGCTGAGCTAACGTAATGCAGGGGAGAATCAAGCTCCAAAGTAGCTCAGGTAAGTTAGGTTGAAAAATAGAGGGCCAGAGCTAATGAGAAGCTCGATGCATTGAGCTAGGGTTTGACCTGGATGACAAGATGCCACTGGACGAGTTCAGGATTAACTCGTAGGTATGACGGCTAAGGCCGACTCTAGTTAATGGGCGAAAAACTCATGTGGACATGTGGAGGAGCTTGGTGTGGAGCTGAATTTGTGAGCCATAGCCTGGAGGCGAGCTTGGCGTCGAGCCAAGCTAATGATCACACAAAAGAGATGGAGATCAGCTAGGAAATGTTGGGGTAAGTTTTGAAGGGGCGAGCTACATTGGCACGGAGCTCGAAAAAAAAGTGTCAAACGCGGAGATCATTTTGGTGAGTCATAGTTCATTAGAGAATGAGTTACATTGAAGTCTAAAGGGTTCAAACTTTGGAAACCATTTGTAGCGAGTTTGTGAAATGATATTGGCCAAAACCAAAACCCAAAGTCTATTAGTCACGCTTGATGTCAAAACCGAGTTTCTTGGTCAACGTGTAAGCCATTTCAGAAGTGGAGATTGGAGACTCACCAACCGAGTTGGGTGAACTGTGGCACAAAGGTTCGAACTCTGAAGTTTGATAATTTTAGTCTTCTGGTTCCGAGATGGTTGGGGCACTCGTTGAGCTTTGGAGTCAGCTTGTGGTTTGGAGTGTCGAAGATCATTCGAGCTCCGAATTCTAAAGTGGAGGGAGTTATGTGGAGGGATGAGTCACTGACCGAGTTGGTGGGGCAGTTGGCGGTCAACATGTTCGCGTCAGGATTAGCATGTGGAATGTGTGGAATTTGGGTGATGCATCGAGGCGGCTTTGGGGTGTTTAGTGAGATGTTAGAGGATTCAGCAGGACAAGTCAAACGTCAAGCCGGTAAGGTAGGCCAAGGAGTTTTTGGAAGTGGCCAAGTCGGCCAACATAAAACTCGGCAGGGCTGACCCAATGCAGAAACAATGCGAGGAGGTATGTTTGGAGATCGGTGGGAGGAATGGAGCTCGAGGGTGGGGAGATGAATTAACCCACCATGCAATGCACACACAAGAGATCAAGGGCGAGGAGATGAATTAATCTGCCATGCAATACATGCATAAGAGCTCGCCAACTAGCTCGCCGAGATGGCTGGCGAGTTGGCCACCTAAACAACCCAAAATCCCTCTTATGCAAATTTCACCCAGAGGGTCCCACCAATGGTACAAGGTGCCCTCCAAAAAATTATTAAATAATTATTTTGAATTAAGTGGGGATGAATTTAAATTAATGAGGCATGACATGGTGGAGTTTTCTTCGGGTGGAAGCAATGATGCAAACAAGTATGGGGGACTACAAGGAAACACATGTAGTGGTATATAGGGCCATGTTGTGCTATAGTTATGCCTTGAATTGTGGGATTTCTGTTTCCTTCTTCCAAATGCTATAAAATATAAAGGGATGCATTATTACAAAGAGTTAGATAATTTTCACCCCTTGCTCCGTCTTTCTTTCAGTCGAGTTGTTGTGAATTTGAGACTTTAAGCCTTTCTTGTGAGCATTGTAATGGAAATTCTTACCTCTTCTTGTTGTAACGATGTATTGTGCATATTCCTGGAGTAATAAAAATGATGTTTTGTGATTAATTGTCAATCCTTGCATTATTTTTGTTGCCTTCCTTTTCCTCTCTTCATGTTTGCATGTATACTGTGCAACCTTCGGTTTTCATTGCATGCTTTGGAGTTGTTGTGCTTCATGGGAATAGTGAAAGGCATGTATTGTGGTCTGTGATACCTAATCTATCCTCTCCATGATCATCCTTCTCCATTTGTAGGTTGTGAATTATCTAACAACCCCTTTCCTTGGTGCTATCACCACTCCTCAGTGTAGGATTTTTCTTTTCATGCACTCACTCTTTCCCCGTCTCCTTGGAAATGTTAAGATAAGTTTAGTTAGGTGTTTTTCTTGCATTAAGAGTAGTTGTAGTAGTAGAATTAGGAAGAGGAATCTAGCCTTCTCCGAAGGTCCATCTCATGTCCACAAGTCCCATAGCTTGAGAGATGGTACCCATGTTACCCAATCGCACTGAATGCCTCACTCAGTCAAAGCTAGCAATTCAGGGGGTGCTGTGATTTGGTGATAATAGTTCTGACACACCCGATGGGACTACAAAGTTAGGTTTTTCATAGGTGTGTGTATTTTTATTCACTTTATTTCATTAAGTAGTTGTGCTCTTGATGAAATTGTAGCCTTATAACACATTCCTAAGCACAACTGACAACTCCATTGATCCAAGTAATCCACTCTTTGAGTTACAGAATTTCTCTTTCCACCCATTTCCATCTAATTTTCCTTCCATTTCTTTCCATTTTCTCCCATTTATGAAGTTGTGCAATCATGACTTCATTCCCATCGTGGAATTCCCACTTGCAGTAGTAGCAATGTTATCCATCTTTAGGCTACTATTGAAAGAACCCTAAACTTTACAAAGTAAATTACATGACTAACTAAGGAAGGGTAACACCATTGCCACCTTTAGTCAAGGTTCTAAGTCTAAGAATGTAACAATAAGAAGAATCTAACAAGAATTCTTAACTAGTATGAAAACAATAGAAAATCTAACTAAACATGCCTACTAATATGCCTTAATTGCCTAAGATAAGCCTAAACAGACCTAAATGGGAAATCAAATGGTTATGGTTGCTACTCCAAACAATGGTGAAATGACCTTTCCAAATGATTTGTTAAGTCACTTTAGATATTCATCTACTAACCTTGTTGAAGGTTTTAGGCAAGGATTAAACTTGGCTATATATCATATTTATTATATGAGATGCAAATCAAAGCATGGTGTCAAGTATTAAGGTATGCGGTGAACCCTTTTTATAGTTTTCCATTTGGGAAAAACTTGTATTTTGGTGCATGTGGGACTAAAAATCACAAATTAGATTAGAATTGCTAATTATGATTAAGTTTTGTTAATCACAATTAGTGAATTACTAAGTGATTAGGGTGTGCGAAGCCTTAATCAACAGCTTAGGGTCAACTAGGAGGCTAGGATAAGATTTTGAAGCTTGCTGAGATGTTGTGGAAAGAAGTGGGGTGATTTTGAGTGGTTGGAAGAGGGGTTTGAGTCAATAGTAGGGTATATTGATTAAATCAAGGGCAAAATAGACATAATTAGCTCATAATTGCTAATTGCTTGTTTTGAAGAGGATTTTGACTTACGATTCTCTGTAAAGTGGCATCCTGAATGTGAAAGGGGTTAGGTAATCAACAATGTGGTGTTAATTGACCAAAGTGATAAGAAACATTAGTAAATTAGCGAAAATCACTAATTATAATGGAATTGGCAAGAATGAGAGTGATTTGTGTGCGTTTGGCAATAAGATTACAAAAGTGGAATTTAGGTGTCTACAACTATAATCCACCCCCAGATCAATTTTATGATGAAAATTAGTATGAGTATGCATATCTACATGGGAAAGATTCAAATTAGTTTGGTCATTCACCAAACTTTGGAGTTGTTGAAGAGCAAGGATGTGCAAATTCTGGAGGCTATCCTACACCTAAACATGACTACTTACAGAGAAAGGTTCAAGAGTTAGAGTTGAGAATGGTGCTAATAAGGACTGAGGATACAAAGAAGGTAACCTAGATTGGTTTTAACATTCCATATCCATAGACTGACTCTATATCAAGTAAGTTTAGTCCTCAATAAAAGCTTCAATTCATAATCAAAACATTGACTCAAGTTAAAGAATTGATCAAGAAGAGAGAGAGACTTATGAATCTAATGCTAGACAACCCTATCAATGTGAAATCCCTGCATTACCACCTCACATCCCTCTTCCCATGCCTCCATCCATAATCTCAACTTGAACCCCATTGTCCCAACTTTCTAGATTTTTCCCCCATTTTGGAATTCACTTTTGCATCTCCTATTCTTCCATCTCATCTCGAATTTTATGCCCTTTTCCCTCCTAAAATTCCTTCCCCGATCCACAAAAACAAGATATTTTACCTCTCCTGCCTCCTCAAACCATGGGAGAAATAGTTTAATTCTAACCCAACCCCCCTCTTGCATTCCCAAATCCATTTTGGGGAAGGAGAAAAATTAAAAAATTGGCAAAAGGGAGGAGAAGACTAAGAAGCCTAACAAAGAAGAGCTTGCAAACAACTTGAAGGAGTGGGCCACAAGATTTGATATCACTAAAATTCCACTCATGACCAAGCCCTTAACATAGGTTGAAGTTCAAGAACATGTGGTGCAAATCGGTTTTGCAGTAGAAGCAGAACATGACATGAAGGATGTTGATCAACAGTCTGTTTGCTTAGATTGCAATCTTCACATTGGTTCCATATTTTTAGAGATTGCTGATTTATCATAGGTTGCGAGGCCAATGGTGGGAGAGATTGAGTTAGCTTCAAATCCACAAAAGGAGGAGCATGTGTATGTTAAGGAAGAGAAGATCCTAAGTATGCAATGTATTCTAAATGAATGCAGTGATCCTAATTTCTCTGCATGCAAAGAATTTGCAACACTTCTTCAAGGTTGTAGTAGTCCACCAAAGACATCATCAAGTGTTGCAACTAGTCACAAGGAGTTTCATGCCATAGAGGAGAATCATACAGGTTCATAGGTCTTGAGTGCAGAAACATGCAACACAAGAGGTTTCAAATCCTTCTCCCTCTTGATCTTTCAAAATCTGATTTCTTAGATGAATTTGAGCTTTCTAATTTCACGTTTGAGGATGAAGAAGATCAAGGTGAACAAAATGCCAATCTGGAGGACATGATGATGAATGTTGAACCCTCGACATAGCTAGACAATGGAGAGGCTGATTATTTGTCAGATTTGGAGGAGTGTTTTGATGGACAAGATCCTATGGAACTTGACAACTTTTTTATCCCATCACCTCTCTTTCAACACAAAAATCCTATTGCTATGGAGGAAAACATAGGAGAACAACCTACTTCTCATAACTATCCTCTTGAATCACAGATTGGTGGAATTGAATCTTCCATGTCTCTCATTAAACGAAGAAGAAGAAGAAGAGCACATGGGAGAAACTAAGTCAGATTCAAAAACCTTGAATGGAGATGACATCATTGAGAGTTTCTTGCTCTCAATTGTGGAGCCTAGTTTGGTTGATAAAACTGTTATGGAGGAAAATATCCTTGAAGACCTTACTGATTGTAACGGTCCTCAAGAGTAACAAATGGAAGAGTTTGACCTTTCAAATTTCATGATTGATGAGGAGATTAAATATGTAGGTCAATTTTGTCTTCAAACAGAAGATGGGAAACTCATAAGTGAAGGAAAAACTTCAAACACTTGCAGTAATTCGTCAATGAATCCATTAGAGGCTGCGAGTGTAGACACCTAAAATCCACTTACATAGTTTTAATGGCTAATATTGCACTAACTATCCTCTTTCTCGTAAATTGACAACACTTCGTCAATAAACCACTATTGTTCTTCTACCATCGTTAATTAATTACATTTTTTCTAATTAATTAGCCCTCCTATCGCTCAAGATGTCGATTAACGACCTTTCGTTAATTAATGTCCACTTCTACCTAGGTTAATTAATTATTCTTAATTAATTATTCCCGCTAATCGAAATCAATAAATCACCATTTATTGAACCGAATTCCTCTCTTACATTCCCCGAATCATACTAATTTTCCTCTAATTGGCTTCTATAAGCTTACATCTACCTATTAATTAATCACCTTTGATTAATTAAAACATACCCCAACTCCCTTGACTTGCTAATGGCAAATTAAACTCTTCTAAATCAAAGTTACCTTTTCTAAAGCAACCTTATCCATTCCTAATCTTGCTTTACCCTCATCCCATGGTGCATCGAGTTGTAAAGCTTTCTCAAACAGGAAGGTTATAAGAACCCTCCTTCCTTCTAAAGACACACCATGCTTTGACTAGTGAAAACTATAGGCATTTGGTCTCGAGCCATTCTCCATTGTTGGAAATAGCTTCTCACATCTTGCATCCATTCACTCAAATCTGAGTAGTATGGGAAGATCAAAAATTGGCCTTGTAGCCATTTCTTTTTGAGATTCCATCCTCAATTCTCGAGGCAAAAAATAATCAACTTTGATTGCTAAATGATCTAATTAGGTTCATGTTTAGTTAGGAATCTAAAGAGTAGTAAAGAACTTAGCATTTAGTTATTTATGTATTGAAGAAGTTAATTTCTATAAGATCTTATCTTGATGGTTCAATAGTATATTTTATTTTGCTTTGAAGCTATTAGGTTTTAGTTTCTTTTGATTAGCAATGTAAGTTTATTATGAACACATCAAGAAATCTCAAGGAGCTGCATGTTGTGGAGGAGCTTCTTATTGCCAAGGAAGAGAAAGGAAACCGAGATGACATCAATTCAATACCAATCATTCAGGTGGAAGATTCATTGTCTGTAGATGAACAAAAAGAGGAAAATCAACTCATGGACAATCACCTTTTCTAGGAATGTCTGCAGTTAGACTTCCTTATTGAAGTTGAGGCTCAGAGTAGTGGGTATATTCAATGGATCAAACCATGTCCCATCAGGTACTTGGCTTCATCGGATCCAAAGGAGAAGCTATCACAGGTCATGCTTATCTCCTAGCATGAGGAAGAATCTCAATGCACCAAGGGTCAACACCAAATCCTCCATAACCCAAAAGATTATCATTCCAAGGAGGTATTGTGTTTGTTTCTTGTTGATTCTTTGGCCAGTTGGGTGGAAAATTATTTATATGTCATTCTTTCACTCATGCACATGACCCATGTCCCTCATCAAATCAGTTACATGGTCCAATATTTTAAGGAAAGGGAACTACTTTACCTTACTAGTGTCGGGTTTCGTTTGAAGTTTCCTTTGCTTCTGGCTAGTGTAGGGTAGGAGTAGGTTTTTTTCTAGTAGAAGAAGTGCTTGTGCACACTTTGCATGTCTCACTTGGGCATGTATGATTTGTCTCTTTGTACATAGTCTTTGTTCTGACAGAATGTACTGTATTCATGAGTAAGGAAGATTATTGTAAGAAGAAGCTCACAACTATAGGGTACAGTTACAATTCTCAAGGATTTCAAATACAGAGTAACTAAAAATTAGGTTTAGGGACCATTTTAATGATTTCTATTCTCTCATCCTTTCAGATCAATCACAGTTGAACTTCTAGCACCCCTTGCAAGTTTGGAAATCAGACTCAGTGGTAGTTGTTGCATAACAGATGAAAGATCACACATCAACACAGTTCCTAGTTTCAACAAAGTAGCCCTCTTCAGTCATTCAATGTTCCCCTAGGTTTGAAAGCAGAAGATCAACCGCAAATCCTTCTTGAGTTCAATTCATTGAAAATATTATGAGTTTATAGGTAGCTCTAACTTTCAGTAATGTTCTGACAGTATTCAGTAAGGGGAAAATCAACTTTAATAGGTAGTCATAGGTGTCCCCGAATCAACATGTGCTCCCAAGCTCTACAAATGTTTAGTACTAGCTAAGAAGTCATTTCAGTTTAATCCTTCAGACTTGGCAAAAACTAGATTTTAAAGGGAAGTTCAGGTCCTCTTTTTCACCTCAATAGGTCAATTTGCAGAAATGAGGAAAGAGGGGAATTTTCAAAATCAAAACAATTTTCCACAAAAAATTGGAAAGTGCAAGTGGTAGATCAACCCCAGGTTCAATGGCGTTTTAAGTGGATTTTAGGGGTAATTTTTAAAGGTTCAAATTAGTTTGGGCTACTAAAGGTGACTCTATGCCTAATGGATACATTCAAGCTACTGGTCAACCACATCTAGTAGGTAGATGTCCCTGTGAGTCACCAAAATTGCTATCCATTTTTCTCCCTAAGCAAAATGGACAACAAGGAAGGGCCAGACTCAGCTCTAGACATGACCTTCATAGTAGAATCTAGAGTTTACAAGAACAATTTCATGTTTCGGGAGCATTTGGAAGTGTTTCGGGAGCTCAAAATCATTTTTGAGGAATTTTTCCTCTTCTAGGTTTTGAAAGTATCAGAGTTCACCTAAAGTAAAAAACGGGCTCTAGTGGGTCCACACTTTGCCAAAAGGGTAAAAATGAAAAAAATTGAAAATTGAGCCTTAAACCATTCCATTATGTTCTGCATAGCCTCTTGGCTCTAGAGAATCCCAAAATTTCAAGAAAAAATCAAAATACGTAAAAAAATGCAAAAATAGCCCATCAAGGGCTCAGGAGCTAAAATAATTCACCGATGCTAACGTAATGCAGGAGAGAATCGAGCTCCAAAGTAGCTTGGGTGAGCTAGGTTAAAAAATGGAGGGCCTAAGCTGATGAGCAGCTCGATGCATCAAGTTAGGGTTTTGATCGGGATGGTAAAATGACATTGGATGAGCTCGGGATTAACTCACAGGTATGATAGTTAAGGCTAGCTTGGGTCAATGGGTGAGCAACTCATCGAACAGGTAGGAGGAGCTTGGTGTGGAGCTGGATTCATGAGTTATAGCCTAGAGGTGAGCTCAACATCAAGCCAAGCCAATGATTGTATAGAGGAGATGGAGCTTGGCTTGGAAATGTTGGGGCAATGTTTCGAAGGGGGCAAGCTGCGTCAATGCAGAACTCGACAAGGAGGTGCTGAGAGAGGAGCTCATTTTGGCAAGTCGGAGTTCATTGGTGGCTAAGTCACATTGCAGTCCGAAGGGTTCACACTTCGGAAACCATTTGTAGTCAGTTTGGTGAATTGATATTGGCTGAACCGGAAACCCAAAGTCTCACCGAGTTACGTCAGAGGTCAACACCGAGTTTCTCGGTAAATGTGTAAGCCATTTTGGAAGCGGAGATTAGAGACTTGCTAATCGAGTTGGGTGAAGTGTGATAAGAAGGTACGAACTCTGAAGTTCGATAATTTCAGACTTCAGGTTCCGAGATGGTTGTGGCACTCATCAGGTTTCACGATTGTAGTTAGGTTTTAGAGTTGGTGGGAAATTTGGTGTGTCAGAGATCGTTCAGGCTCCAAAGTCCAAAGTGGAGGGAGTTAATGCGGAGGGATGAGTGACCGACTGAGTTGGTGGGGAACTTGACAATCAACATGGTCGCGTTGGGATTAGTGCATGGGACATGTAGAATTTAGGTGATGTGTTGAGGTGGCTTTGGGGTATTTGGCGGGATGTTGGAGGAGTCAACGGGAGAAGTCAAATGCCGAGCCGGTAAGGTAGGCCAAGGATTTTTTAGAAGTGGCCGAGTCAACCAACATAAAACTTAGTGGGGCTGACCCAACACAGAAAAAATGTGGGGAGGTAAGTTTGGGGCTTGGTGGGAGGAATGGAGCTCGGGGGTAGGGAGATGAATTAACTCGCTATGCAATGCACATACGTGAGCTCACCAACCAGCTTGCCAAGATGGCCGGCGGGTTAGCCGCCCAAACAACCTAAAATCTCTCTAATGTGAATTTCACCCTAGAGGGTCCCACCAATGGTATAAGGTGCCCTAAAAAAATATTAAAATATTATTTTGAATTAAATGGGGATGGATTTAAATTAATGAGGCATGACATGGTGGAGTTTTCTTCAGGTGCAAGCAATTATGCAAGAAAGTATGGGGGACTGTAAGGAACCATGGGAAGTAGTATGGAGGGCCATGTTGTGCTACAATTATGCCGTAAATTGTGGGATTTATCTCTCCTTCTTCCAAATGATATAAAATGTAAAGGGATGCATTATTACAAAGAGTTAGACAATTTTATCTCCTAGCTCCCTCTTTCATTCAGCTGAGCTGTTGTGAATTTGAGGCTTCAAGCCTTCCTTCTAAGCATTGTAATGGAAATTCTTTCCTCTTCTTGTTGTAATGATGTACTGTGAACTATTTGGAGCAATAAAATGATGTTTTGTGATTAATTATCTATCCTTGCATTATTTTTGTTGCTTTCCTTTTCCTCTCTTCATGTTTGCAGGTATATTATGTAACTTTCTGTTTTCATTGCATGTTTGGGAGTTATTGTGCTTAATGGGAATGGTGTAATGCATGTATTATGGTCAATGATACTTAGTCTATCCTTTCCACGATCATTCTTATCCATTGGTAGGCTAGGAATTATCTAACAACCCCTTCTCTTAGTGCCATCACCACCCCTTAGTGTAGGATTTCCCTTTTCATGCACTCTCTCTCCCCTTATCTACTTAGAAGTGTTAGTGTGGGTTTAGTTAGTTGTTTTTATTATATTAGGAGTAGTGTAGTGTTAGGATTAGGAAGAGGATGCTAAACTGAAGCTAAACTTCTCTGGAGGATCCATCTCAAGCCATTTACAAGTCCCATAGCTTGGGAGAATGATACCAATGTTATGCAAATCACCACCAAATGACCCTACCTTAGAAAAGTAGATCCCTAACTCATTTAGGGGTGCTTCCGTGATTTGGTGACTAACACTTAGTTTTCACTAACACCTAATTAATAAGAGAATCCATAGTTTTGATTTATTAATCAATGCTACGTTATGCCACACCATATATTTTTGGATTAACTTCGTTATGGATAGCCCACTTGCAGTCAAAATAAACCCCTCCATTGTTGATATTGTGATATTGCATGAATCCTTACTTAGGTAGACCATTTGGTTTCATAATATTTGGATTCTATAATTTATATCTTAAGGATGTAAGAAATACACACTAAGATATCATTTAGCTCTAGTCATGCAACTACGATTACCTGCCAAGCATTGTTCTTTCAACTATTTGGAGTTAGAGTAAAAGTGGGTTCCATATCTCCTAAATGATCCACATACTTGTACATACAACACTAACACTCATGGCCAAATATTATGTCAATTGAAACAATGATTAGATGATTATCAATCTCATATGAAAAAAAAAAAAATTATTGCAACCTAATTTGTCCCAAACCATACAAAGCTCAAATTCTGGGGATACTGCCAATTTATAGGATATTCATGAGAGTATTTTCTTCATTCCTTAGAAACAATTTAGGTAGTAGAGATTATTTCAACCTCTAACATGTCCACTAATTTAATGTTGATTCGAGTTGAAGTTAGTTCATGTACTTTTCACCTTCCAAGTCATGTCTATATGTAGGTTCTTACCCATTCCTTGAATAACAGATATTGAGTATAACATAATCTTCAATGGCCTCATGGGGATCAGGAGATACATCTTCCTCTAAATGATCAAGGTGTAATAGTCGAAGATCCCCTTCCAAGTGGGGTAGACCATTTGAGGATGCTTCTGAATATCCTATCATGGCAGAAACAAGGTAAATCAAAGAGATGATCCTCCAACCACATCAGGCAACTGCATTCTGAGTCCATGCTAAATTCCATGCAAAAAGGAGGGGGAGAAGCCACACATACTCCGTGATTAAGTAAGTTGAGTCTGGTCCATCAGCCATTCACTAATGTCTATGGATCCATAACTGAGGAGAAGCCAAAGACTTTCTTGTTTGAGTTTAATGTTTTAGGTGGGAGATATGATTAGTAGAAATGATGCACACAAGCTAAAGCTGGTTCCTAAATACACTCAAGGATATTGATACCTTGAGATGGTATGAAGGGTCTAAGATTCACCAGAGAATATGAGGATAGACCACTAAAAGTGAGAAGAATAGGTAGAGAACATTTTCTCAGACCATTTTTGGACCAATGATCATGACTGTACAAATCAGTAGTCAAAAGAGGAGATGAAGGTGGTGGCAACTGATGATAGAAAGAGGACTAGTTGTGCCAGGTGGAGGGGGGATCTATGACAAATACCAATTCTTGGATTCAGAGGGGAAGACATGCAAGATTTATTTCCTGGAATCTCTTACTCTTCTTAAATAGACCCAGTGATATAAGATATGGACGCTTGGAGACTTGATAGGGACCTTCCTACATCTCTAGCCATTTTAACAGACTTATCAAGTGATTTGAAACATAAAACCTGTAGGAATTTTACTCTTTCGAAACCATGTAGAGAATCATAAGTGCTAGAATAAAAAATTAGGTGTGATGGACTACCAAAGGAATTAGTGACATATACTCCAACATGAAGTACCTCCTCAACATGTCTCAAGCAACCCTGATCCATGAGGTTGTGGAATGACATGAGCTACCAACATTGATGCTTTACTGATGCTAAGAATACATTCTCAGATTTTCACCAGGACACACTTAGATACTCATTCCATATCCTGCTTGAAGAGAGCAAGCTAAATACAGATGTCTCCCTTTGTAGGATTAGCCATACATCGCAGCCATAGAAGGAGGATACACCTGAATCAAAGATAATAGAAATTTAGTCTTTCCAATTGACTTTTCCTTTGCTTCTAAGGTTGTCATCACCACCAAGACAAGGTCACTCATGACACAAGTGACCAAATGCCAGTATTTCCATAAATTGGGATAGTAACACCACCATCATAAAACCCCCACCTTGGGCTAATACTCACTAAGGTTGGTCATCCATACCTCTAGCACAAGACCAGAAGTGATCAATGCGTTTGATGGTTTCAGACCAACAGTGGCAACAGGGCTATTGTAAACGTGCATTTCTAAAGGCCTGATATAGATGATGCTTAAATAAAGATGTTGAGCATCTTCACCTCCTAACTATTCAACATATCCTACCATCTAAGATCCTTACCCACAACAGTAAGCTATGATGCCTAACCCCCAAGTAGGATAGTCAACTAATTTATCATGTCCACTCAACTACTAGAATGCAATATATGAATGTCATAAATGCCAACAATAAAGCTACTCAGCCAGCCTATACCATGTTGAATCTACCCATTAATTTTCATCACCAAAAGAGGTTATGCCTTGTTGATCAGAGAACACTTGACAAAAAATCACACAAGGAGTCTACGTGCGATAGAAGGCCAAGATCGAAGGCGTGGAAGGACAGGAAGGACCCACACACAAAAGGCAAGTCAGATTTTAGGACTTAGCTAATTTTGGGTATGAGGATCTATTTTTGGAAGATGGCGTGTAGAACACATCAATGATGCAGAGATGTGCGTGTCATGCATTTTCAAGAGTGGTTCAAAGCGTCTATGCATGGAGACAAGCTAAGAATAGAATGGACACTTCAATTAACTACAAGAGAACTATAGATAGTGCACTTGCATGTGTGGCTATAATTGTAAATGGCGTGTGGCTAATAATAGCATGTGACCTATTTCTGAAGTAGTTAAGCGGTGAAGGGAAAGTCCCCACCCTATATATATGATGATTAGGTGCATAGTGAAGGAGAGATTGATATGTATGTATGATTCTGGATATGTGTGTATCAGATCCATACGCGCCTTGATATAAATTGATAGTACTATAAGGAGCTTCTATATTTATTAATAGATGGAAGATATTGGCTAAATCTAAGTGTCATTTTGTGTAATTGAGTAGTGCATGTCAATGTTTCAATCATGATTACTGTTTAAAACTTGTTCTTTCATAGATCTGTGGGTAACATGCATTGTAGAATGATGGATTAGTTATGAACCTATATGTTTCTTCCTTCGTCATGTTATCATCTTATTACAGCAACCCTAAAGAGGAACCTGGTACCTTTGCATGCTTCGGGTGAGTGCTCAGCCTACACTAGGTGATGTGTGAATGCAACTAGGGTGTTATCTTTCAAATTCTAGGCTAGATCATTGGTTCTGTTGGTGGGACCTCTTTTTCAGTTATTGGCAAGATGGTTCGCGATGAAGACATACCGGTTAACTCTAACAAGTATCGAGGAATGGATACATGATCTGAAGGAAGAATATGTACGACGGTTCAGTAATGGATTTGAGTTTAACGCACACACTTGGGTAGAATAGAACCTATACGATAGCTTGTATGAGAGATTTTTAACTATCTTTCTAGTAAAACTATATGAGTGGCTTACTACTTATGCATCTTAATAGAATTAGAGGTATTGCACACTTGTCTGGACACAGGAAGAATTTTAGGCCCTTTATGATGCTGACCTGATCTAGACTCGCGTTGTGGATATGTGGTTTCATGGTTTTATAAATAGTTATATTTTGGAATATTCAATTTCAACATATTATTTCCCAGAAAGTCAGCTGAATTTCTATTTTTTGTGGTATCCTAAGAGTAACTTATATGTAAGGCATTCCACAGGCAATCAAAATCTTAATGGTAAATTTGAACTTAGAGATTAAACTAATTGCTAACTAAACTTCACCACACATGAGGGAAGGAATAGGTTTGGTGATTAAGATGGTAGACCTAGCGGCAGACAGGAAAAGAGAGGAGAGGTGGCTTAAGTATCATGAGGCACGTGAGAGGGAGAATAGAGAAGTAATGCATTCCATTACAGAAAGTATGGCATTGAGGAGAGAGATGGCTTGTGAAGGATTTACAACTCATGTAGAAGACGTGGATCCAGAGCAGCAGGAACTTCCCCCATCTTGGAAAATCATGACAAATATCACCCCTTGGCAACCTCACATAGAAGTGTGCTAGCAGAGACTACCTGGGCCGTGGGCATGCACATCTTAATCCATCTTGGTGACCTAGCCCTTGCGCTTGGATTTTCTAGTATCTAGTACAATAAATAACCAACAAGCTAATTTGGGAAGTAGGAGAGAAGGATTAAGTCAAGGAGCAAGTACATCAATGGTAGGATAGACAGACCTCAATGATATTTGGAGGAGATATTCTTAGGTGCATCATCCGCAAAAAGAATGTGAGTGTGTAGAATGATGGATTCACCTCTAGAAGTGGAACTACCTCATAGACTGTAAGGTTTTAGTATAGTACTACTATCTCAACACAAGGGAGTACATCTATAGGTTCGTATTCTAGCTACAGGTGGAGGATCAGGAGGTATAGATGGTTCTAGTTTCAATGGATCTGATGGTTCTGGAGGCATAGGAAATCCATATGAGGTTCCAGAATCAGATGGTCAAGGTCTGCAACAACCACAAAAAAATCTATATGGAAATATCTCTTCATATTCTGAAGTATAGAGGCATAGAGGATGTTGCCAAACATGTGCATATGTGTGAAATGTTGTGGCACAGCTAAAGTGAATTATGACTGTCTGAGTGAAACGCGAAATTCAATTTGCTACTACATTACAAGGGTACATGCACAGTTGGTACTACATGAATTTTGACCCTGATAAAACTTGTGTGGATTATGCATCATTCAGAGATATGCTTTCTTGAAAGAGTTCTATATCCCTAAGTTTGAGCATAAGATTATAAGTGTACACTCAAGGATATCAAGCAAGGCACCAATAAGAGTGTATGTGAGTATGATGCCCACTTTAAGACACTTCTATCTAAGCTATCTTATGATATTCACGCTAAGCTACCATGCACAATGGTTTTTTGGCAGGATTGATTACACCATTTAGAAGGGTGACTGTCACATAAGACATACACTGAATCCACGTGAAGCACTAGAAGTATATTTCCATGCTAAGGTAGTTGGGAGCATTGACACTGGAGTGAGTCCATTTCTAGAGGCACAAATTATATCTATGGAAAAGTAGTTAGAGAATCTATCGGACAAATTCATCCCTTGATACACACTCAAGAATTTGGTGTACAAATTGTGAAGTGGAAGGTCACACCAAGGATAGTTGTCCTCGTAGATCTATACACTTCATTACTGTACTGGATTGTGATATTTTTCATTTGAATCATGATGCTAGTCACTGTCCTTTGTCTACAACTGCATGATAAGGAAGAATGTATCCTGATTTTGTATAAATTTACTGCTTCACGACCCATGATACCAAGGATTGTCAGTTGATTGGTCACATCCAGGATGCTATAGACATTGGGGTATTGATAGATAAGTGTAATAGATAATCCTAAGGGTAAGAATGAGCACTAGCGATCAGGATCATAATCAAATGTGCTATAACAAGAATGAGGGGCATTTTTACAGGAGGTCGTGGAAGGGGATGTGGATATCAGTGGTGGATATGGAGGACGAGGCCATGGTGGAGGAAGAGGTGAGTTCCCTCATGGAATGTGCTATACATGTGGATCCCTTGATTCATTATAGGTATGAATGTCCCCAGAATGTTACATGTTCTTTTTGTGGAAAGAACCAATAGCTATGAAGAATGCCCAGACTTATATGAGCATCTGAGTAAGCAACATAAGAAAGAAAACAAAGGTGCACTGGGGATGGTTCAGAATCTAATGCACATGGTAGAAGATCAGTGGATTCCCAAGATAGCAGAAGGACTTGAGGCATTGACTAGTGAAGATTACTACATGAGATGAAGCTGACACATGTAAGAGAGGAATTGCACTAGAAGCCTACGATCACAAAGGAGGAGGTTTTTCATGTCAAGGTACCCAGATCCTTCTCATCAGAAGGAAGTTTACCAAGATACCATGGAAGCGACTAAGGAATCTTCTAGGGTTAGATACAATACTTAAAGGAGCATAAGAAAGCATCAAATACATTCCAAACTGATATCGATGATCTGTAGAGAAGTGTGCAAAATGTTGTTCTAAGAGAACATTATTCCATTATTAGGAAGTTGCGTTTAAAGGGAACACTTCACGCATGCAAGTATTGAGACCGGATGGTAGATTCTACATGTAAATATTCCCCCTGATAGCATTGACTATGATAAAGGAAATTACTCTAAATGCTATTGTGGGTGGATGGTTGTTGAGCAACATATTGATTGATATATATATATATATATATATATATATATATATATCTATGCGAAGAGTAAAATATGCTTACATTAGATACTATGGGTACAAATGGGGAGGCCTCCATTGCAGCCATCATCTAATGTATTGTTTATGGAAAACTGGAGTAAGGCCAATTCCATAGGAGTTTTAAAGGATGCATCTATAACCATACAAGGGGCCAAGGTTCATTGGGGATTTTGAGGTATTAGCACTTGCAGAAGTAGATAATTTTCCAGCCTTGCTTGGATGCCCTTGGTGTTATGAAAATAATGCTCACTTGAGATTCTGTTGGTATCCAGATTTAATCTCCTTCACAACTTGAACAACATCACGAACTTGCATAAGACACTCACGGATAGATAGATGGTTTGTATGTCATTTGTAGTCGGGGAGCACACCTATCTGCTTGTTTGCATTCAAGATTTGAGGGAGTGGATAGCACCTTTAAAAGGGGTTTTGGTCTAACCCTCACTGTTTTAGGTTGTGCCTATCAACCAAGGCAAGAGAACCTATATTGCAGCCCTTGTATGGTAAATGAGATGGAGATATCCTTATATTTTGCACATAGTAAGGAAGATGGCCTTGGAGAACATGATCAATTATCCATTGTCTAAACTCAAAGGAGTTGTCACTACTAAATGATGGAAATGCTTTCAAAACAAGGCTAGGACTGCTAAAGACATGATGAAACCCTGATATGCTTTATGCATTTTTGTGGAAGGATTGTATTCTTTTGTTGACACACAATGCAAATGTAGGGGTGGTATAGGTAGGATGAGTTAGTTCGAATGAAATTTTGTGGGAGATGCTTAGACAAGTCTAGCTGGGAATTAACAACTTCTTTGAAAACCTTTGCAGGAAATTTGCAATACCTACACAACAGGGATGCTTCCAAGGGTTTTAAATGCTCCTTCAACCAGGATATGTGCACAAATGGAGGCCTAGATCTACACTCTTCCACACAACCTTTGATAACTTGCCACAAAAGCTTGAAGCAAAATACCAACAAAGTATCCAGGAATCCCTGTTTAATCATGACCTAGGGTGCACCCGAAGGTTTACAAACAATCTCATTATTCAAGGACAATGAAATGATTTTAAATCTGTTTATCTTCTATTAGATGAAAGCTCTTCTAAATATAAGATTGCAAATGCCATTAAACCATCAACAAGAAATGAGACCCTGTATGATCAAAGAGATCCTAAACACAAGATTGCAACATGAATAAGAAACACAAATTGAAAACATTCTGAGACATAAGTATATACAAAATTTGCCAAGAGATAACACCACATAATCCAAAATATGATCAAATACATCAGCAGGGGAATGCTATAAGAACAATCTCAGAGCCTGTTGATGGCTTTACAGCTGAAACCAACTCAACATGATGAAATCTGATACAAAATGGAATTAAAATTGGCTCTCAGGCCGTTCTCTCAAGAGAAATGGATTTCTTCCAGCCTTTTGCTTGAAAATTCTAAGTCTTTCTCTCTCTTTTATCTCCCCTTTTACAAATGCTTGAAAAATATATTTTATACCCCATGCCATCTTGGATCCTTGCATCCCAAGCAAAGAATATCCATTCAATGAAAATGACATTAAACTGTAAAATAGCTCGTAAAATGCCAGGGATGCACAATTTTTTTAAAATATTAAATGAATTTGGATCCTTATCCATCCTAGGGTCACGTTTTTTGCATTCAGACATGCCAACATGCTTTTGCAATCATTTTCCACCTTTTACTTCATCATTTTTACCTCTGTAAATTTAATTTTTGCCTTTCACATTTTTTACATGGGCCTGAATAAAAATTTCATCAAAAAACATCATAAGCCATCAAATTAGCTCCCAAAAATGGTGCCATTGTTCTTAGAAGTTCGAGGGTACTCAAAATCATATAAGGTTCGATGAATTTCGATGAAGAAATTCAATTTCCAAGTTTCTTGGAGTTCCCATGGCGCCCAAAAACGAAATTACACAGTGACCGTTGATTTTAGTCAACCTTTAATGCTATCCCTCCATGTGGAGGAAGTGATTCATGAATATTCCCTTTTTTCCTTTGGATAAGGTGGACACGTGTCCAAAAAATATTGGCGCGGGCCCTTCCCTTTTAAAATTTGCATTTGTAACCTTTTTACGCCTTTGGAAAATTTTGAAAATTTTCCCCGTGTGCCCCTTGGATCCACCACGTGTCCCTAGGTGGGTCCCACAAAAACCGTGGGCCAATTTGATGATTTTTGCCACTTTTTTGAGAAAAGGAAAATTTTCTCAAAAAACTCCGCGGGCTCGAACACCCGCTCTCTTCCCCGCCACGTGGCGGTCTCCCATTTGCTGCGGAGCCGACCCTCCAAGTTTTCCTTCAATCATCCGAAAGCATCAAAACTCTTTGCGGGCCCACGCTCCTCTTTCTGACCCTTCGAAAATGCCATGTGCCGCCCCTTAATTGGTTGTGGGGGCACACGTCCAATGTTTCCCTGTCGGGGCTGCGGATAACTTTTTGTCTTTGCCAAAATTTGTAAAATTTTCAATATTTTCCCCGAGCTTCGAACCTCCGCCTCCTTTTGGACACGTGTCCTCCTCCAATTGGTCGCGGGCTCTCTGGCCAAATTTTAACCTTAATATTTTGAAGTTAAAAACTTCAAAATTTTCACAAACTTCACCCCTGCATGCCGACTTTCCTGGGCACGTGTCCACTTCTTATTGGAGGCGGGCCTTTGGGTCAAAGTTTTCCCTTGACACCTTGAGCCAAAAAAAAAACAATTTTTTTCCAAGTCCTCTACCATCTGCATGCTTCTTGTGCCACGTGTCTCCTTCCCATTTGTTGTGGGCCTTCAGGGAAAAAATTGATTTTGAGAAATTTACAAAAATGAAGGTAAAATTCCTAAGTATGACCTGCCACCGACCGAACATCCAGCCAATCAAATTGTGCCACATAGGCACTTCACTGTAGCAATGCGGGGCCGTGGGAAATTTTTTTTCTTTGTCAAAATTTCAAAAAGTAGCAAGTTAGAACATTCTCCCGCATATCCTTGGCCAATAGGAGCCTGTCATGTTAGTAATATGTTGCAAAGATAAATTTGACGGGCAGGTGACACCCGTATACCCTTCAAAAACGTAATAATGTAGAGGATGCCCTGGAAATCATATTTTTTCACAAGGAATGTAGATTTCTTGGTTTTAAATCAAATGAAACATGATTTTACATTGTTTTCGACTTGGGGAATAGGATTTTAACCTCAAAATACTCGGATTCGATCCACTTCGATTTTTTTACATGATTTGGCAATGGAAAAAATGACACAACCCATGGAAAAGAAGAAATTAGGGCACAGAAAGGGGGGGAACTGGGAAATTTGTTTCAAATATAGGGCAAAACAACAACATCAAGGGCATCTTGAAGGCATTCCACTGGAAATAATGAATTGCAGATCATCAACTTGACAAATAAAACGTTTTCTGAGAAAAAATGGGCATGAAAAATTAGGGCAAGGTAGGGAAAACCTAGAATTTACACCAACATTGGGTCCTGCTTGGGGATGGGCACTCCCAGTGAGTGCCACAAGATCACAACATAGACCAAGTGCTAGTAATCTATTGGGCAAGGATTTAAAACATGCAAAGACAACTCCAAAAACCATAAATTTCACCAGCAAAATAGGATCAAGAAAACCACACCAAAAATGGTTGCCAAAGACAAAAGGGCAAACCATGAGCCAACAAAAACAAAAACAAAGCAAAAACAAGAGACTATACAAAATGTAGAACTTGTGCATACCTCATATGGGGATTTATATCTAAGAAATGTTTTAAATATCTGCCATTAATAGGCAGCTCCAGCAAATACCCATCCAAATCCTTGAGAAAAAAATGTATTGTCCTCCAATCCTGATATCAATGGCATAAGGTCCCATCCATAGAGCATCAAAATTTCCATGCTTGCCCTTGTCTTCATGCCTGACTATCCCCACAGCAAAACCAAATCCTCCAACACTGAAGGTTCTAGGAGTGACCTTCTTATCAAACAACTTCTTCAATTTCTCTCTAAATCTTGATATGCCTTTGATGAGAAGCTCTTCTTTCTTCATCGAACTCAATGATCTGATTGATTCTTGATTCATATGGGCCATGTTCTTGATCTTCTAACTGTTGGGAAAACTGAAAAGTGGATAATTGTAGGTGTAAGGGTAGTAAATCCTGAGTTCCATATACCAATTCAAATAGGCTCTTACCAGTTGCTCTTTTAGGAGTTATTCTATCAACCCAAACTACAAATTGCAATTGCTCTCCCCACTTCTTCTTGTTGATTTCCAAGGTCCTTCTGATGTTCTTGAGCAATTTTTTTGTTACTTGACTTAGCTTTTCCATTCCCTTGTGGATTGTAGTTTGAAGAATAAGTCAGATTTATCCCATATTCATTGCACATTGCCATCAAAGGTTTGGCTCTAAAACACATGGCATTATCAGATACAATCTTAACCGGAACTCCAAATCTACATATGATATGATTCAATAAGAAATCCATTACCACTTGGTGTGTTGCCTTTCTAGATGGAATTGCCTTAGCCCATTTTGTATAATAGTCAGTAGCTACAAGGATCCATTTATGACCAGCACTAGAAGGATCTAAAATCTCACCAATGAAGTCCATTCCCGATTGTTTGAAAGGGGCTTCAACTGATACATGCTGTAAAGGAAGGGAGCCTGAAGCTTTCAGTCTTCTGAAGAAACGTTGACAACTATCACACTTTCTAACTAGTTGGGTTGCATCTTTAAAAAGAGTTAGACACTAATAACCAGCCCTCAAAATCTTATGTGTTGTCACCCTACCAGAAAAATTTCCTCCACAAACTCCCCCATGGAAATCAGCAATAAACTTGGGAGCTTCATCTTCAGTTATACATTTCAAGAGGACACCTTCAGGGTTCTTCCAGGCCAGTCCAAGGTCTATTATGATATATTTTTGAGAAGCCAGCTTGAGGGCTCTTTTCTTATTTTTATTCAAGTGACTAGGATAGCATAGATGTCTGAGATAGAAGATAAAATATTTCTACCACTCAGACCTCATCAATTTTTCAACAAGGTCTTCCCTTTCTTCCTCTAACTTATTCACTTCTACATTTTCCAAATTACTCTCAGCCATGAGCTTGGCAAGACCTAAACCTCTTACTAGCTTTATGGTTCAGATATTCATATCATACTCTTGTAATTTATTGACCCATCTACACCTCTTGCTTGATATCTCCATGTATGATAATATGTCTTTAACCATGGTGTGGGGAACATAAGCAACAACTTTTGAACTCAATATATAGGGCATGAAAATCTTTGTTGCTTTTACCAGTGCAAATGCCTATTTTTCCATGATTGTATACTTCAACTCAGCTACTTATAAAGCCTTGCTAAAGAAGGAAATAGGCCTCTTAGCTCCATTCTCATCCTTTTGCAACAAAACTGAAGCAATAGTGAACTCAAAGGCAAAATAAAAGATTTGGAAAGGCCTCTTATAGTTTGGAGCTACCAAAATAGGTGCATGCTCAAGTGCATCCTTTATTCCTTCAAAAGCTTGAATGGCAGCCTCCTCCCACTTGATAACTTGATCCTTTCTTAGCATGCTTCTGATTGGAAGAGTTAGCTCAGAAAAATTAGAAACAAACCTTCTAATGAAATTGATTTGGCCAAAGAAAGATTGGATACCTTTCTTGGTTCTTGGAATGGGCACTTTGCTGATTACTTCCACTCTCTCAGGGTCTATCATAACACCTTCTTTGGACACAATATGTCCCAACAACTTGGCCTTTTGCATGCCAAAATGACACTTCTTTGTATTAAGGGAAATGACATACTCTCTACATCTAATCAGAATCTTTTCTAGGAGCTATGCAAATGGTCTGCTCACTGTATTGAAAAAACAGTCACATCATCTTAGTAAACTACAATAAACTCATTGATATAACTAGAAAAGGCAACATCCATTTCCCTTTAAAAAGTAGCACCAGCATTCATCAATCTATAAGGCATCCTTACAAAAATATAAGTCCCCCAAGGAGTAATGAAGGTTTTCTTAAGTCTTTCTAATTCTTTGAAAACTACTTGATTGTATCTGGAGAAACCATCCAAAGTAGAAAGCATCTCTGACCTTGTTAAAAGCTACAACATATTATCCATGTTTGGCAAGGGGTAATTGTATCCTTCATAGATTATTTGTTTAAATTCCTAAAATCCACACAAAGTCTAATATCACCATTCTTCTTTCTAACTGGCACAAGGTTTTTCCACCTAAGATGAGTATCTAGTAAGCTGAATGATACCACCATCTCTCAATTTCTTCAACTCTTCTTGCATCTTCATAGAAATAAGTGGATTGATAGGCCTTTTTCTTTGTCTAAACAACTTAGTCTTGGCCTCAAGAGGAATCTCATGCTGAAATAAATCTTCTCTATATTCCTTCAGCTCTGAATAAGACCAGGCAAGGCAGTCTTGATACTTCTTTAAAAGTTGGGCATAGGACTGTTTTTCATTCTTTGCTGAGATGGCTGCCCAACCAGATCTTCCTTGGCTTATCCTTGGTTCCAAAGTTGTGCTCTTCCACATCCCTTGAAGCAAACATGTTTCTATTTACTGATACAATCAGCATTGCTAAAATTGGATTCAAGTGCAACAAGACCTTTGGGAATGGTGTTTGTCTTCAGTTGTATAATATCCTTGTCAAAAAAAGTTTCTCTACCTTCATTCATGCATACCATTGGTTCCCAATAAATATTCTGACCAGAAAACTCACCTTGGCATTGTAATAATCTCAACACTTGTGCATCATCATCAAAAATCTACCAATGTTTCACATTATCCGAGATAGCTGGCCTTGTTAGCACTTCAATGTCATATTCACAAAAAGGTGAAATGACTGCAATTGTCAGAATCTAGAACCAAGGAAAGCTAGCTTATCAGTAGCAACATTAAGACTTCTATCATGGTAGACAATGTTAAAGGAATCAAACATTTCAATCAAGTCCCAAACAACATGTTTATATTGTTTCATACACTGATTTTTTGTAGTATACAGTTTTCTTATTTGTTTGACAACCAGCTCTGAGTCTCCTTTGGCAAGCAATGTCCTTTACTCCATACTTCCATGCAATTCTTAACCCCAACAACAATGCCTCATACTCAGCTATGTTTTTAGTGCATTCAAAATTAAGTTTGAAGGAAAAAGGAAACTCTTCCAAACTAGGAGACACCAACACTATACTAGCACCATTTCCAACTTTGGAGCAAGCTCCATCAAATAGCAATGTCCAAGGAGAACCTATCATATCAAGTCATTCTGATTTATCCATCTTGTTCTCTTTTCCATCAGCAAAACTAGTGAAGTTGTCCACATCTACATCGGCAAACAACACTTCATAAGAAGCATTGTTGGGATCTTCAATCAAGTGTAACATCTTCTTTTCACCATAGAGTTTGACAAGGCTGCCCTCAATGGGAGTGGTGGTAAAAGACATGTCCATTTGAACACTACCACCAACACTTGTAGCCCACTTTCTTGACAAAAGCATACCCCATTTGACAGGGAAATCAACAATTACGACATCAAGTTTTAAATTCTTACCCAGATAGGCCGCAATTTACACTACTAAACCCTTCACACAACCAACAACTGGCACCTCCCTTGAATCCATGGTTGTACACTTCCCATATGCTACTATCAATTTGATATCCAACTTATTCATGACTTCTAGAGGCATGACATTACATGATGCACCAGAATCAAACATGTAATTGTGAAGAAACCTATCTTTTATGAGAAAAGTTGTGAAAAATGGATCAACATTCAATTGGGAATCAACCAAGGATGTCCCCAAATATACTTTAGGTTCCTCTCCAAGATCTTCCATTCGTGGTGTTGTTTCAAGGCCAACAATGTTTTGAAGAGGAGTCTCAACAACATTTACATTTCTGCTTGGGGTAATCTTTTCTTCTTTCAATTCCCAAGTACTCAAATTCTTTCTTCTTATGCTCATGAATTCTAAGAAATCAATAATTGGAACACTCACTTTAATTTGGCTCAAAACCTGGGCTATATCATATGGAACATTCTTTGGTAAAACAACATTGGAAGGGAAACAAGAAGGTTCATCAGATGGAGAAGTGTTCTTGGCAGCCTGGGCATGAAGAGGACTTATATTTTTGCATGAGATAGTAGGGTTCTTGGCAATTATTTCTTTTCTAGGGTTGTCTTTGGGAATTCTTGTGAGTAAGGGTGTCTTTGGTTTGTCTTGAGGACCAGCTCCTCTAACAACTTTACTTCTAGTATTGTACTCTCTTCTCTTGACCAACCACAACATTCATTAACAATTGTCTATCTTCCTCCGAAGGAATACCACCATCATACTTCTTGATCATTAAATCCCTTAGATATTCAAAGTCATTATTAGGAATTTCAAAGGCCTGAACTACATCTACATCGTGAACTTGAGAGAAGAGAAATAAATGGTACCCTCTTTATGCAATCCCAAAAGGTTGCAGCAGTCCTTGCACTTATCACATCTATTGATGTTGCTGCTTGTTGTGAGCCTGAAGAGCTGCCCATCATACAAATGTCATCATCCATTTCATCCTCATTATCATCTTCAATAACTTGCTGGTCCATTTCACATGCAGGATGAGGAATAAAACATCTATCACACCAATCCATATCAAGCAATTTCTTGAATAGTACAAACCCTTGCAGTTAGAGGGTCAGGCACCACTCTATTTTCACGTGCTTGGGATTGTCTGTTTGCAGATCCAATAGGCCCTTTACCTCTATCATCTTGTCTTTTATCACCCCTAGGATGATTTCCAAATCTATCATGGTTTTGAGTTCTTTGCTGTCCTTGTGAACTTTTCCCAATTCCTTTCTCAGTCTGGGCTAATTTGTAAGAAATTTCTTTGACACCCCCTGCGAAAGTCTTAACAACATCTTCTAAATCATCACCCTTGCTAGCTTGAGGCTTCTCAGGGTCTATCAGCTTCACACCTTCCCTCTTAAGTGTTTTACCAATAGCTTTAAGATTATTTTCAATTTGAAGTGCCATGGTGAAAGCTTGCCTCAAGTTTTTAGGATTTTTTTCTCTCAAGTAATAGGCTTCCTTTTTATTAAATGCATCTACATATTTGATCAAAAAAAATTCATCACAAGGCCTCAAAATGACAGGTAGCCTTCTCAATGTTTTATTGAATTTTGTATTGAAGTCATGGACTGTCTCATTTAGGTTCTTCTTGATATTTTCAAATTCAGACAAAGGAAATATAGGATCAGTCCTGTCACCATACTACAACCTAAATACATTTTTCATCTCATTCCATGAATCAATATAGTTATCAGGTAGAGCCTTGTACCAATCCCTAGCATCTTCTTCAAGTGTATGGATAAACAACTTGATATACACATCCTCAAATTCTATCTCAAAATCTTCCATCATATTATCAAATAGTTTGAGATGCTGATCACCGGTAATGGCATTGTTACCTTGAAATTTTGGTAACCTATTTCTCACATCTTGTGGGAAATCATTTGGATAACCATCCATTCCTCCAAAATTTATAGGACCAAAGGTGTTAACAACAAATGGAGGTCTAGGTTGAGCCATATTGTTTAGTGGGGGTGATCTTGGAGGTGAAACAAGTTGGTGAGGAGTAGTAATGGGTCTGATTAGAATAGATGAGTGATCTTTAAAATGACAACCCCCCAAAGGCTCTCTCTCTTGATAAAATTTAGCAAACTTAGAAACCACAGGAGCAGATTTAGGAGCAAGTTTTTTAAATACACAAGAAGGTCCCTCACCTGATGGAGAATGAAAATCAGTAAGAAGATTTCCTAAATTAGATCTACTTGAAGAAGAATTATAATCTTCAATAACATGTTACTCTCTGTTAAATTCAACTATGGGGATTTCTTTTCTTGCAACCAAATCACCAACCAATTTCCACACTTTTCTTCCTTCTAGTTCTGAGCTTCTTGATTCGGTGAGCAACTTCTTAGAAGAGTCCTTGATGAAGAGAGATCTCCTTCCCTCCATCTTGAAAAATTTAAACAACAAGTTTCAAATGATAGATATGTATAAGACAACTGGTATTTCAAGATCCAAATAGCATGGAGTCGCCACTAAGGATTTCCACCTTAGTTGTGCAACAAAGCACTAAAATATTATGTCAAATGTATGCTATGACTGAAAACTTCAATGGTATAAAAATAAGATCTTATTCTTCTTAATTCAACCAAAAACAATGCATCCAAATTATATAAACTGTTGGTAAATGAAAAGAGTCGGTTGAGCTTGAAATCTCTTTTACCCAAAACATGCAGATATGAAGTATGAAAGGATATCTCAAGAATGTAACAGCTCAAATACTTGATCACACAAATTCTCAAACCTTTAAAACACTTCAAAACCATAAAGAAATTCCAAGAATTCCCTGGCAATGGTGCCACTTGGGTGTTGGTATCCATATTTAATCTCCTTCATAACTTGAACAGCGTCATGAACTTGCACAAGACACTCAAGGATAGATAGATGGTTTTTATGTCATTTGTATCCGAGGAGCACACTTATCTACTTATTTTCATTCAAGATTTGGGGGAGTGGATAACACCTTCAAAAGGGTTTTGATCTAACCCTCACTTTTTTAGGTTGTGCCTATCAACCAAGGCAAGAGAACCTATATTGCATAGCCCTTGTATGGTAAAGGAGATGGAGATATCCTTGTGTTTTTACACATAATAGGTAAGATGGCCTTGGAGAACATGATCAATTATCCATTATCTAAACTCAAAGGAATTGTCACTACTAAATGATGGAAATGCTTTCAAAACAAGGCTAGGACTGCTAAAGACACGATGAAATGCTGATATGTTTTATGCTTTTTTGTGGAAGGATTGTATTCTTTTGTTGACACACAATGCAAATGCAGGGGTAGTATAGGTAGGATGAGTTAGTTTGAATGAAATTTTGTGGGAGATGCTTAGACAAGTCTAGCTAGGAATTACTGACTTCTTTGAAAACCTTTGCAAGAAATTTACAATACCTACACAACAGGGATGTTTCTAAGGGTTTTAAATGCTCCTTCAACCAGGATATGTGCACAAATGGAGGCCCAAATCTACACTCTTCCACACAAACTTTTATAACCTACCACAAAATCTTGAAGCAAAATACCAACAAAGTATCCAGGAATCCCTATTTAATCATGACCTAAGGTACACCCAAAGGTTTACAAATAGTCTCATTATTCAGGGACAGTAAAATGATTTTAAATATGTCTATCTTCTATAAGATGAAAGCTCTTCTGAATATAAGATTACAAATGCCATTAAACCATCAACAAGAAGTGAGACCCTATATGATCAAAGAGATCCTAAACACAAGATTACAACATGAGCAAGAAACAAAAATTGAAAACATTCTGAGGACATAAGTATATGTAAATTTTTCTAAGAGATAACGCCACATAATCCAAAATATGATCAAATACATCAGCAAGGGAATGCTATAAGAACAATCTCAAATCATGTTGATGGCTTTACAATTCAAACCAACTCAACATGATGAAATATGATACAAAATGGAATTAAAAATGACTCTCAAGTGGTTTTCTCCAGAGAAATGGATTTCTTCGATCTTTTTTGCTTGAAAATTCTAAATCTTTTTCTATCTTCTATCTCCTCTCTTTAAAAATTCTTGGAAAAATACATTTTATACCTCATGCCAGGTTGGATCCTTACATCCCAAGCAAAAAATATGCTTAGGGATCAAATTTGTTATAAGAAACTTTATCCATTTCATGAAAATGACATTAAACTGTAAAACAACTCGTAAAATGCCAGGGATGCGTAGATAGTTTAAAATATTGCATGAATTCAGATCCTTATCCATCCCAGGGTTACATTTTTGGAATTCATACATGCTATCATGCACTTTCAATCATCCATCACCTTTTACTTCATCATTTTTCACCTTTGCAACCTTTTATTTTCACCTTTCACGTTTTTTACACGGGTCTAGGGAAAAATTTTCATCAAAAACATCATAATCCATCAAATTAGCTCCCAAAAATAGTGACATTGTTCTCAGAAGGATGAGGGGGCTCAAAATCATATAAGGTTCGATGAATTTCGATGAAGAAATTCGATTTCCAAGTTTCTTGGAGTTCCCATGGTGCCCAAAAATGAAATTACACAGTGACCGTTAATTTTAGTCAACCTTTAATGCCAGCTCTCCACGTGGAGGATGAAATTCATAAATATTCCCCTTTTTCCTTTAGATAAGGTGGACATGTGTCCAAAAACTATTGGTGTGGGCCCTTCCCTTTTAAAATTTGCATTTGTAACCTTTTTATGCCTTTGGAAAATTTTGAAAATTTTTCCCCGTGTGCCTTTTGGACCCGCCACGTGTCCCTAGGTGGGCCCCACAAAAACCGCGGGCCAATTTGATGATTTTTGCCACTTTTTTGAGAAAAGGAAAATTTTTCTCAAAAAACTACGTGGGCCCGAACACCCACTCTCTTCCCCGCCACGTGGCGGTCTCCCATTTGCACTGCGGAGTTGACCCTCCAAGTTTGCCTTCAATCCTCCACGAAGCATCAAAACTCTTTGCGGGCCCGTGCTCCTCTTTTTGACCCTTCGAAAATGCCACGTGTCACCCCCTGATTGGCTGCGGGGGCACACATCCAATGTTTCCCTGTCGGGGCCATGTGGACAACTTTTTGTTGAAAACCTTTGCCAAAATTTGTAAAATTTTCAATATTTTCCCCCAGCTTCGAACCTCCGCCTCCTTTTGGACACGTGTCCTCCTCCAATTGGACACGTCACGAGCTCTCAGGCCAAATTTTAACTTTAACATTTTGAAGTTAAAAACTTCAAAATTTTCACAAACCCTGCCCCCCCATGCTGACTTTCCTAGACACGTGTCCACTTCTTATTGGAGGCGGGCCTTTGGGTCAAAATTTTCCCTTGACACCTTGAGCCAAAAAACAACAAAATTTTTCCAAGTCCTTCCACCATCCGCATGCTTCCTGTGCCACGTGTCTCCTTCCCATTCGTTGCGGGCCTTCAGGGAAAAATTTGATTTTGAGAAATTTGTAAAAATGAAGGCAAAATTTCTAAGTATGACCTACCACCAACCAATCCTCCAGAGCCAATCAAATTGTGCCACGTAGGCACTTCACTGTAGCAATGCGGGGCCGTGGACCAAAATTTTTTTCTTTGCCAAATTTTCAAAAAGTAGACAAGTTAGAACATTCTCCCACACATCCTTGGCCAATAGGAGCCTGCCATGTTAGCAATATGTTGCAAAGATAAATTTGACGGGCAGGTGACACTCGTATACCCGTCAAAAACGTAAAAAAAATGCAGAGGATGCCCTAGAAATCAGATTTTTTCACAAGGAATGTGAATTTCTTGGCTTTAAATCAAATGAAACATGATTTTACATTGTTTTTGACCTGGGGAACATGATTTCAACCTCAAAATACTCGGATCCGATCCACTTTGTGTTTTTTGCATGATTTGGCAATGGAAAAAATGACACAACCCGTGGAAAAGAAGAAATTAGGGCATAGAAAGGGGGGGAACTTGGATTTTGTTTCAATTATAGGGCAAACAACATCAAGGGCATCTCGAAGGAATTCCACTGGAAAAAATGAATTACAGACATTAGATTGACAAATAAAACATTTTCTAAGCAAAATGGTCATGAAAAATTAGGGCAAGGTAGGCAAACCCAAAATTTACACCAACAGATTCAATAAGGGGTATGTCAGCTTTGAAAACAAGAAGGAGAGGGTTGTGATACTGTTAACAGATGGAAATTCTACACCCTATGTTGAGCCTCTAAGTGAGGAGGACTTAAACAGAGTCTATGTACACGCTATTCAGGACCTAGAGGTCAACGGTCCATCAAAAGAAGGCGTTCTACAGTGGGAGGATTCTCATTCTATTAGTGACATTACAAGTATTGCTTGTGACAATTGGGCTCATGGTACATATGAGTGGGTAGGGCGTGAGGTGAAAAACATGGTTGCGCACAAGAATAGATTTCACTCAATTTGATGGATAGGAAGCACATTACCTTAATATACAGGGATAGAAGATCTTTCTGCATTTTTGAAGGCCATGGGAATACAGTGGAAAAATCAAGTTAAGAGAAGGGATATGTTAACATATACACTGCGCAGAACAATAACATGCTGGTGGTCAGTCCACAAAGATAATTTTATAAACTAGGAAGAGATTGGAATAGCTTTGTCTACTAAGTTTATAAGGAACAATGCACCTAGGAAAATTTACACTTATCATGGTGATCAACCTGTTCAGCTTCACATTCATCATTGTGAGAGACTCTGGACAGCAGGACAAAAAGCATTACCACCTTCACTCTTAGTGCATAAATTGTATTCCACACTCTAAGGATGCGCATGCGCTTAGTATGTATATGCAGAACTACATAGGGAATTGGGAACTGGTAAGATTTGACTGTAGGTATGATCAAGACATTTGACTACTTCTCGACTCAACCTCCGGTAACAAAGGCATTAAAATTTGTCAAACTCTTAACTATGGGAGATAATGCAAAAGTAGAAGAGAATTTTAAGGTATTATTTGGTGAGACAAAGTTCAGAGCATGTTTTGTAAAGGAAGAAGAAATAGAATCCAAACTACTTGAGCATGCTTGCCTTGAGAAAGAAAAAGGAAAGATGATCTACATTGTGGATGATGAGGAAGTTAAAAACTTGGATATTGAGCATTCACACGGGGTGTGCGAGGTCTTGGAAAATGCAAACAAGGATACGCGTGCCTATCATGAACCTATGAAGACAAAGAAGGTAAATATAGGTTCGGAGGCTAAGCCTAAAGAGGCCATAATCAGAGATTACTGGTCAGACTCGGAGGTAGAAAAGATCATTGAGTTACTCAAAGAATATCAAGACTTATTCCCTAGAGGATATCATGAACTTAAAGGCATACATGAATCACTTGGGGAAATGAAGATCAAACTTAAGGATGGTGCATGACCAGTTAGAAAGAGACCTTACAGGATGAATCCTAATTTACGTGAAAAGGTAAAGGAAGAAATTGATAAAATGTTGAAATCCAGAATTATCACGCCCCTTGATGAGTCAGAATGGGTGAGCTCAACGGTGATCAGTATAAAGAAGGATAAACAGATTAAGATATGTGTGGACTATAGGGAGCTGAACGCTGCATGCGTCACAAATCCTTTCCCTATGCCATCTACTGAGGAAATACTAGAAGGAGTTGCAGGGCATGAAATATATTCTTTCACAGACAGATTTTCTGGGTATCACCAGGTTAGGATCGTTCAGGAGGATCAAGAAAAGACAACATTTACTACTGAATGGGGGAATTTTGCCTATATTGTGATGCCTTTTAGATTGAAAAATGTGCCTACTATATTCTCGTGAATAGTTGTTTAGGCATTCAAAGATTTTATTCACAACTTCTTACAAGTTTACCTAGATGATTGGACAATATATGGGCTTGTGAGAAACCATTGTGACAATCTGCGCTTAATGTTTGAACGATGCAGATAATTGAGTATCTCTTTAAATATCAAGAAGTGCATATTTTCTACGCCATTTGGGATTCTACTAGGTCATATAATCTGTAAGGAAGGTTTGCTAGTTGATCCAGCTAAGGTTGCAGTCATTTTAGGACTAGAAGCGCCTACTAGTCAAAGTGAGGTGCGTGAATTCTTGGGTCATACAGGATATTACAGAAATTTTATAAAAGGGTATGCCAGAATTGCAGCACCCTTGGAAGAATTACTAAAAGGGAAAGGTACATTTTATTGGGAAGAACCATAGCAACACGCATTTGATATATCAAAAGAGAGACTTACTACCGTGCCAATTCTGTGCTTTCTATCATGGGATAAGCCATTTCATGTGCATGTGATGCTTCTGGTATGGCCATTGGTGTTGTGTTAGCTCAACCTGGTGAAGGTATTATTGATCATCCAATATGTTTTGCTAGTAGGAAGATGACTCCTAGTAGGTCAAGTTTACCATGAGCTCGAAAAGTACTCTTTTGGAATGAAACTCTGTGTTGTTTTCCTGCTAAGCAGTGAGGGACACTTGTCTGTATCCTTCTGAAGAGATGGTAGCCCATGTACCATATTACACCGGTGAAGTGTTTTGAGATATTTGAAACTTACATGACCAAATCTCCGATGCCACAACTGGGCTGAGATGGAGTTTTTAGCCACAAGTGCTTGATCGTTTTTGTGAATGAAATCAAGTTGAAACATTCGTCCCACATTTGAGGCTTTTGCAATTATTTTCGAGCCTCTGGATTTATCTCGAATCAAACACATTTTCTTTCCGGATTGACTATCAAAGTCAATTTTCAGGTTGTGATCTAGGAGTTGACTGACCGAAAGAATATTCTTTGTCAACCCAGGGACATATAGAACATCTGATAGTCTGCATTTGCGTGAACCAAGGGGTAGAGAAATGTTTCCAATCCCCTGAACTATATATGAAGAATCATCTCCCAACGAAACATGATTTTTTGATGGTGTGTCCCTCATTGAAATAAACCAGTCTTTGTGGCTGGTCATGTGTCAAGTGGCCCCCGAATTAATATACCAAACATCACTAGATGACGTGGATGGTTCACTTGATCGGGTAGTGAACAAGTAGTCTTCAATGTCTGACTGTTCTTGTTTCTTAATAATATTTCCTTGCTAGATGGGGTCTTATTTTCCAGTTCCCCACTTTTCTGCCCTTGATTGTAGTTAGAATGTCCCTTATGAGATTGTTGTTATTGAGGTCCAGAGTTGCTTGATGAACCTTTCTTATAAGTGTTATACCAACAATCTTGTAAGTCATGTCCTCTTTTGCAAATTGGACATTGCTTCTTCTGTTGATTGTCCCCATGATACTGATTCTGATGTGGGGACTTCTGATAGGATTTAGGTTTTCCTTTACCTTTTCCTTTCCATTTTTGATGTGAAGACAGTGCCTGCTCCTCTTCATCATCCTTATTGTGCATTGCTTCCTCTTGTTGCAGTAAGTTTACAAGCTTGTCAAAACTAATTGTCGTATCTGACAAGTTTAGAGTTGTGACAAAAATGTGGTAAGAAGAAGGGAGAGCTCTCAGAACAATGGGAATGAGAGATTCATCTTTGACCTCTTCTCCTAGGGCTAGAAGTGAAGCCCTCAACTCTGCAACTCTTCTTAAGAAAGCTTCAATTTTCTCATTCTGCTTGAACTTCAATATATGTAACTGACTCTGCAAATTGAGTATGACATTCTTGTTCTTGGCCTCATATATTATGCTCAGCTTATCCCACGCTTCTTTTTCTGTTGTGGCATCTCGAATGTGGGGTTGCACATCGTCGGACACTCCAAACAAGATGATGAGTTTTGCTTTCTAATCTGCTCTATCAAACTGTCGTTGTTGTGTTGCATCAGTTGGTGATCTAGTTAGAGTACCAGTCACAACAGGCCAGATTTCTTCAAACTCAAGCTGTGTCTTTATTTTTGTCTTCCATGCAGCATAGTTGCTTCCTCTGAGCAATTGTGAATCTGGAAGAAATTTTTTTCGGGTATTGGTGCCCATTTTGCAGAGATCACTGACAGGGTTTGGCTCTTATCACTCCAGGTATAAGGTTTCCCAATCTATATACCGTTAGTCCGATATACCGAACCTTTCTATATACGCACCCTTCTGATATACCCGTCGGTACGTGGAAGAAGCTCGCCCTTTCTATATACCTGGTGGTACGTGAAAGAGGTGTTAACGTACGTGAAAGAATTCAATACGTGGTACCAAGACAATACTGATGGGGTCTGTGCGATTATTGACACCGGCTCAAAGAAATATCCTCATACGCGTGCGTAACTTCACTATATACTCGGATAATTTCTCAGTCTGGATTTATGTCTTGCAATCGTTCACAGACGGATGGGATGGTTCATAGTGTGTGCACTGTGACCTTATTACTCCCCGTCGATTTATAGGGACGATGCCCAGACGACGTTGTTGTAACTATATTAGGTGTTAAGTGCAGTAGTAGTCACGACGAGCTTTACTCGTAAGCACTTCCCAGAGGCACCATATATACCGAACGCTGCGAATGAGATCTAGGATCTCGTGAGTGTTACAGAACCAATTTTATTGTTTTTTATTACAATTCTGCTAGTTTCTGAGCAGTTACAAAGTTTTACAGTTGACTATGGCAACCTGTAAATTAGTACAATATATTGTAGTATACAATTTACATTCAAAAAACTAGAAAATTTGAATGACAGGCAAAATGTTTTTGTTTTGTGGGCCCTGGTGGCCTCCTGAGCCCAATACAACCCAAAATGCTAAAAATTGCAAAAAAGAAGCTGAAGATGCAATTTTTAGATAGGTCTCCCTTTAGGAAAAAATGTCTGAAATGAAAAAACAGACCAGATGGTAGAATTTTTTTTTTTTTACCCTAAATTAGGGGTTTCTCCGCTAAATTTAGTTAGTTATAACTAAATTCAAAAAACCTGCTAAATTTAGCAGTCTCGCCAAAAATTCTGCCAAATTTCAAAAGGTGAGTTTTTGAGTGTTGGGGTGGGATTTGACCCCTAGACCTCTCACTCCCAAGGCACATGCAATAACCAACTTGGCCACTTATGGGTGCTTAGTATGGAAATGAACTAATTTGTATTTATAGACAGGTAAAATTGACTTACCTCTTTAAAAAAATGTGACCTGGCAGAGGAGAGGGTCCACATGGCACTTGCATGGAGCTCAGTGGGTGTTTAGGGTTTCCTTCACTCAAAAAACGGATCTGAAGCTTGTTATTTCTTATTGTTTTTGTTTGTCTCCTCCTTTGTTTTCCTCCTGCCGCTTCTCCCTTTCCACGCACTGTTTTGTTTGCTGTCCGCGAGGAGGATCAATTTCAGTTTGGCACGGGCCGCGCCTGTTGTTTTGGCCACTTTTTTTTTTTAACCATTTCTTTGATTCTTGATTGATTGATCACTGTTTGTTTTGTTGTGCAGGCTGAGGCGATCTTGTGCAGGCTGAGGAGGACTGGCCCCTTACCAAATGAGGTCGCTTTGTTTTCTCTTGTGTGCAGTTGTAGCTTCTGACAGGCTTCGGCGTGGAGTTTTGGTTGAAGGCTCCGCTACTTTTTTTTTGTTTTCTTCTCCCCAATCCAGTAGCTTCACTCAATTAACAAGCAATGAAAGAAGCCACCTACACGAGTCCTGTCAAAATGCTTGCAAAAGTGAAAATGTAGGAGATCTGGTTTGTTCAGTACCATATAACGAAACCATCACGAAGCAGGTAAAGCGGCAGATCTAACACACGGGTATTAAGAACCAACTACCCTGCCTAAATAGTATATCATGCGTGTGTAAATTCACCATTGAGGTGAGGAAACAAAGAGTAACCCGTGCAACATCATTTGAAACCCTCAACAAATATAACAAATATATTGTTTCTATGCTATACCATTTCTTTTGTATGATAGATTTTTTTTTTTATTGATTGTCTCTTTGTGCAGGTGCGTGGAAGACTTATCTCAGGTACAGTAGGGGATTCCATGCCTCCTTCAACTGCTAAGGTCTCTGGTCTGCATTCTAGATGGAGTCCTTCTTCACATGGCCTCCAAATATAGCAAGCAATCATGCAGCAAATTTTGCCTAGTGCAAGTGCACCAGTGCAAAAAAAATTTACCTTCCAAGCACCTGGAAGGAACAGTGAGGTTGTGGGGGAGGCAGGGATGGGGCTGGGAGTTTGCAGGAGGCTACACAGGCTCTCAAATGCTGCAAACACTTCTCCAATCTCCTCTCTCTCTAGCTGCTCTCTCTTCCACACCTCTACAGGTCCAGATTCTCACTCTGGTACCAAATGATGATTGAAAAACAGGGACGGAAGCCTGATCACTTTATTAATCTCAATCAATCAACCATTACAGAGAATGGGCTGCAATATTTATAGATATTGCACAGCCAAATACACACAGGAGAATAAGTTGCACAGGTGCAACCAAATGCCAAAATGAATAAGCTTCCAATAACATCCGGGAAGCAGCAATTAGATAAAAACAAATATATTGTTTACGGGACAATATAACAGTATGTATAAAAGACAAATATGGTTGATTAACCATATAACAAAATAAAGGGTATTATTATTTAATTAATAAAATTAATTAAATAACTGAACTATGCATAATTAATATTTAGGATAATAATATTTTATCCTAACAGTAAAGTCACTTTTTACCATGAATAGTATTTACCACAGTAACTTCACTTTTTACTGTGAATAGTGTTTATCAAAGTAAAGTTAGTTTTTACCGCAGTAAGTCAAGTTTTACCATAGTTTACCGTGGTCATTCCTATTTTACTATAGAAAGGTGTAAAGTCACTTTCTATTATAGTGATTCCAATTGTTTGTGCACATAAGTCTTGTTGATTGTACTTGTGGGTTGGTATTTCACTGTTGGTTACTTTTGAAAATGAGGAAGATTCCTATTTTTTCAGCCCAATCTAATGAAGATGCTTCCTCTTTCATTCAAGAGTTTAAACAATCTTGCATTTGTAATGGCCTCATAAGAAGGGAACAATGGAATGAATTTTTTCCTACCTTTTTGGATGGTTCAGTCCCTTAGGTGGTGTGAAACACTAGGTGATAATGTGAAAAAATCATGGGATTTATTGACTGAAAGTTTTCTTGAAGAATTTGGTGAACAACAAAAATATACAGATCTCATGATCGATATCACAAAGCTATCCCAAGGAGAGAAGGAGAAGATAAGGGATTATCATTCTTGTGTTCTAGAGCTAAGGAGGAAGCTCAATGCCCAGATCCGGAAGGAAGGATTAGTGGATGGGTTGATGAATGGCATGGATAATCTCCTCTGTAAGCACTTCATTCTTGGTATGAAGCCAAAGATCAGACAACGAGTGAAGTATGACCGCCCAACTACCATTGAATAAGCAAAGGATATTGCAAGAAGGAAAGAAGAAAGCAAGGAAGAGGAGCCCAAAGAAATTGTTGCTAAAAGTATAGCCTACACCAGCACCTTTGGTCCAGAATCCACAACCACTCTCGGTGAGCACAAATCTTTCTCCTAGTACATCTACTGAGTATGAAGATCTGCTCAGGAAGATGGGCCAGTTAACTATTAATGTTCTTCAAGGAAAACAATTTAGTTCTCAGGGAGAAGATAGAGGTCCAAAAAGAAATATTTCTAAAGTTGTATGTTATGGTTGTTATAAAAAGGGTCATTATAAGTATAATTGTCCGGATAGAGATTCTACATCTGGTACAAGAGATAATGATAAAGGAAAAGCACCTGTGAATTATTTTGATGTAGTAGGTAAGAGCATAAATAATGAAGTAGATGTGTTTGTAACAAAAAGAAAGAAAGAAAAAGATAACCAAGATGGAAATGATCCTAAGAAGATAAAAGGAGAAACTAGTAAGAAACATAGGAGAAGAAAGTTGGGTGTGTAGGATTTTCTAATTTCACAGGGACAAGGACCATACTCCATCTTAGAAGATCTGTCCAAAAGGCCTGAAAATATTACATATGGTCAACTCTTGGCTATGTCTTCTGAGAAGAGGCGGGAGCTACGAAGTGGACTCAATGCTCAAAAAAGGAAGGAGATTGAGGGTCCCTATTTTGGAGGCAGAGGTGGATCCCTATGCTCCACAAGATGAGGTATTATGTAATGGTATTTCAATTCATGATGTCTTAGTTGATGGAGGTGCTGAAATTAATGTAATGACCGAGTATGTAATGAATATGTTGGGTTTAAAAATTGATCGCCCCTCAACACTTATGTTAAGGTCATTAAATAAAGGAAAAACTAAACCAGAAGGTGTTGTATCAAATGTGGCAATATCTATTATGGGTGTTGTATGTGTGGTAGAATTTCAGGTGATGAAAAATGGTACTGTTGCATACCCAATGTTGTTGGGAAGACCATGGCTAAGGAGAGTTCATGCAAGAAACTACTGGAATTAAGGCTTCATGACACTTGGACATGGTAGAGAGAGGGTGAAGATAAGCATGATCCCTCGCCTTCATAAGACAAAACCTGTGGATTCAAGTGATGAAACTGATGATTGGACATCCTCTTATTACTCTAGTACCAGTGAAGTGGACACAGAAGATGAAGAAAGTGAGGTTGATGTTTTGGTCATGGATATCCTTACAGTCACACTAAATCATGAACCCATAAAATTATCTGAAAAAGAAATTGATGATCGTCTCTAACAAATAAAGATTGGTGATGTTGTGATGGAGAATGAGAAGGAATCCTACCTCCAGCTCTTTCGAAGGTACATACACCTATTCATTTTTTATTACAAGGAACTCCATCAAGTAAGTTGGGTAGAATATTCTATTGAGCTGGTAGATGGTGCTAAGCCCATAAAGTAAATGCCATATAGAATGAATCTTAATTTTTCTAAGATTGTAAAAGAAGAAATAGATAAGTTGCTTGATGAAGGATTCATATTTGCTGTGGAGAATTCAGAATGGGTTTCTCCCATTGTGATCTCAATAAAAAAGAATGGGAAGCTACACATTTGTGTTGATTATAGGAAGCTCAATAAAGCAACAAAGAAGGATCATTACCCTCTTCCATTCTCATATCAGATCTTGGACAAAGTAGCTGGCCAGGAGTGTTATAGTTTTGCTGATGGATATAGCAGATACAACCAAGTTCGTATAGTAGAGAAAGATCAGTTGAAGACCACATTCACCACTCCTTGGGGAATGTTTGCTTATAGAGTTATGCCTTTTGGGCTATGTAATGCTCTGGCAACGTTCCAACATTTTATGAATAGGGTGTTTGAACCCTACATTGGGAACTTCATCAGAGTATTTCTGGATGATTTTTACATCTATGGGAGCTAGATGGACCACCTACACCAGATGGAGACAACATTTCAAAGGTTAGATGAAGCACAAGCCTAACTAAACCCTACAAAGTGTGTCTTTGGATGTTCTAAAGGCGTTTTGTTAGGGCATGTTGTATCCAAAGATGGTATTGGTACTGATCCTGATAAAGTTTCAAAAATAAAAGAGTTACCATTTCCTATTAATAGAAGTAAGTTGAGATCATTTTTAGGCCATGTGGGTTACTATAGAAGGTTCATCAAGAATTTCTCAAAGATTACACAGCCACTAACCCAATTCTTGAAGAAGGATGTTACTTATGAACCAGGAAATAAGGCGCATAAAGATTTTGAAAAGCTGAAGGAAGCCCTGGTATCTTCACCTATTTTAAAGAATCCAAATTAGAGCAAGCCATTCATTATGTATACTGATGCCTTAGATGCAGCACTAGGAAGTACTCTGAGCCAAAAGGATGAAAATGGGAATGATCATCCAGTTTACTTTGGGAGCAGACAAATGGGCAGTGTTGAGGTAAATTATACTGTAACTGAAAAAGAGGCTCTAGTTATCATTTTTGCTATAAAGAAGTTTAGAAATTACTTGCTAGGGCAGAAATTTATAGTTGTAACAGATCATCAGGCTCTAAAATATATTGTAAATAAGCCTAACCCATCAGGGAGGATAACAAGATGGATAATTTTGCTACAAGATTTTGAATTTGATATTATAGATAGGCTAGGAAAGAAGCATGTCAATGCAGATGCACTCTCTTGAGCCTATGATGGTTTAGGTTCACCTTGTGATGATGATGATTTTCCAGATGCAACATTGTTATCCCTTGACACAATCCCTAGTGAATACATATATATTTGGAATTATTTGAATGAATTCAAGTTTCCTGATGGTGTCAATGCAAAGATTAAGAGGAAGATTACTCAAGCCAGTCATCCATATTCTATTATGCATGGAGTATTATTTTGAATAGGACCTGATGGACAGTACAAGAGAGCAGTTGGACGTGAGCAAGGGAAGAAGATGATAGAAGAATTCCACAATGGTACATATGGAGGACGCTTCTCTAGAAAACTTACAACAAGAAGGATCTTGGATGTAGGTTATCACTGGCCCATTCTTTTTAGAGATTGTTATAATTATTGTAAGACATGTGATATTTGTCAAACACATGGTAAACGTAAGACTTCATCATCTCCATTATGCCCTATTCTTCCACTTGGCCCCTTTGAAAAGTGGGGAATAGACATTGTAGGTCTACTTCCAACTACCCCACACCAAAATAAGTATATTGTAGTTGCCATAGATTATTTAACCAAGTGGGTTGAAGCTAGGCCATTGAAAACAACTTCCATGGATGAAGTGGAAAGGTTCATATATGAACGCATTGTCACCAAATTTGGTTGTCCATTAGAAATTGTAACAGATCAAGGAAGCCACTTCATTAATGAGGTGGTAGAAGCCCTAGTCAATAAGTTTTCTATTAAACACAGGAAGGCAACAACATACAAGCCAAGCATAAATGGACAGGTGGAATGAACAAATTTTGTGTTGTGTCAAATTCTAGCAAAAGATGTAGCCTTGCAGGTCCATAAGTGGGATAAAAGGATTCGTGCAACATTGTGAGCATATAGGGCAACATTAAAGTCAGCAAGATGATACTCCCCATTTCAGTTGGCTTATGACATTGATCCAATTCTTCATATTGAGTTTGATATTCCCACTGTGAGAGTTATGAAAAATGGAAGGATGGATGAAAGTGATTCAGTAAAAGAAAGGTTGGTACATCTTCATTTGCTAGAGGAAACGAGGGAAATAACGAAGGATATAAGCTATAAGTAGAAAATGAAGCAGAAGGAATACTTTGATCAAAATATCCGTTGGTCTCCATTTCATGTGAATGACTTGGTTCTAGTATATGATTCCAGATACAAAAAAAGAAGGCAGAGAAAATTTCTTCCCAAATGGATGGGGCCCTACAAAATAACAGTTGTGCATGAAAATGGTACATATCGACTGGAGGAATTGGATGGCACCCCCATTATGAAATGGGTCAACCACGACAAGTTAAATATTTTCCAAACACCATAATAGTCTACTCCGAGGACGGAGTAGAAGCTAGGAAGGGGGAAAAAGTCGACATTAAAATTTTCCTCCATAATTTCTATTTTATTAATGCATGTATTAGGAATAAGATGTTGTTAAGTATGATTAGTAGTGGCATCCAATGGAAGATAACGACGCTATCAGTACAATGCCACCAATAATGTAGAGTACGGTAATGGTCAAAGTACAATAGGAATGTTGTAAAAAGTAAATATTTGTCGTAAGTAGTCCGGTAATGTTAAAATGTCAAAGTTGGGATAAGTAGAGAAGTAGGGTCTACATGATTAGGAATTAGAAATATTATATTTGTAATAAGGAAAAAGAGTGATGTCATAAATATTTTGTGTATTTTATTTGTGGAAAAGTCTAAAAAGGTGGAACCCATGTGAGATGATAAGGTTTATCTTATCTTAGAAGATAAGCCTACATGTAAAGGCAAGAGTTTAGGCATGGAATATGATTGGCCGGAAGAGATTTCCTATCCTATCTTAGAGATAGGGTGGATAAGCCTGAATTCCTATAAATAAAGAGGCTACCCCCCTCATTTGATATAGAAGGAAGTAGTGAGACATATTGTTTGAGTAAGTGTGCCATCATTTTGAAGGTGTGTTAAAGAAGCCATTAAGAGGTGTAAATGTGAAGTTTCTCCCATAGTTATTGTTGGAAGGCAAGTGAAGTCAGTAACACTTGAAGTACCTCATGGGTGAGATTGTAATAATTTCATGTTGATATTATAATTTACACTTATATTTCAGATTTATTATCATTCCTTCTTATCATAGTCTATGGTATTCTTGTGTTATGTTTGTTGTTGTGTTTCCAGATTCCATCCACCAAACTAAAAGTTGTGCATTAGTAAATAATCATAGCACAAGGAGTTCCCGGTAAAGAATTATCATAGTGCCGGATTGGTGATGACAACACCTCCCATTACAAGTAGTTTCTCATGTGTAGCCTCTTCTAGTGCCGAGCGCAAGCCAGACACTAGTTCTAGTACATAACAATGTGGCTCAAGAGTCAAAATGGTGCTTTCCTTGCAATATGCCTCACAGTTAGAATCACAACACCAATGCCTTACACACACAAGATTACATGATCTAGAATACTTCTAAATGTGAACCATCCACAAGTGCAAATGATTCAAAAAATCAAAAAAATTCCAGAAGTTGCTCCTGAGACCAATCTTATGTTCTTTGGCACCGAATACTTCTGTGCAATCAACCAAACTATGGATGGTCCAGACACACCGTGCACCCAAGTTGTTGATAACACAAGGTATAAGAAGAGAATTCTTGAGTTTGGTGCACAACCTTCAACTCCTGTAGCGTAGGTCGATCCTGAAAAGAAAAGAGATCCAACTCATCAACTTAGCAATCATGGTGCATAAATTCTTGTGCATAAGGTTCCGTGCAATGTTTCAACATAAGTGTCACACAAATCTCCTTTGGTAGGTCAATCCTCTGCACATGCTAAGCCCCCTTCCTTTGCACTTGAACAAGAAAGAAAAAATGTTGTTGTGCCTCAAATACACAAGTCAATGGGCCTTCCATTCAACATTATAGACCAGATGAAGAAGACAAATGTAAATTCACAATGTGGGATGCCCTGGCCATTCCATCTCAATGCGATCTGTTACATGAAGCTCTGGCACAACTTCTGCATGCAGACCCAATTATCCAAAATTCTCATGCTCCAGTTAGTATCTGTCAAGTAAAGGAGAAACAAGTAAGGTTATCAAAACCCTACCCTTATGTATGTATTTGATCATATGCAAACATCTTGTCCATAATTGCATGATTGAATAAGGCGCTAGTACTTCTGTTATGCAAAAGAAAATTGTTGATGTCCTAGGTCTTAAGTACAACCCCATGTTTAAAGGAGTCTTACAACTTGATGACTTAACTTCACCACTTTAGGAGTCATCAAGGATCTTGAGTTGACCCTCCATGCATATCCAGGCTCACATTAACTCAAGATGTATCAATTATTGACCTACCTCCTTTGTTTTCCTTATGCCTATCAAGAGATTTCACTGCTAAAGTGGGTGGTTACTTGTTTTATGATTGGTACCATATGTTACTAAGGACAAGGTATGGTACCCAGTTTACCATACAAGTTGAGCAGATATTTTCCTATCATGTTAAGTCATATGACCCATCCCCTCTCTAAGCTAATTTCCTAATATAATAAGGCCAAGAACAAGTTTTAGTTTTTTAGAAGAACAACCTATTTCCCCTCCTATACCTGATTTATTGCTAGATAAATGGGATAAGAGACATCAAAAATTTGATCCATTACTGCAGATCTTGAAGCTTTTGAAATTGGCGTTGGTACTTATTGCATCCTTGAAGAAGAAGTTATGCTTTCGCACGCACTCAAACAAACTAAAGAAAAATCTAATTTGTGGAAGTTATACTTTCATGGATATGTTATCACCAAAACACAACACCCTCTGATTTCATAGCATGTGAGTGTGTTAAGGAAAGAAATGTGATTATGTAACATGGAATTACTTCAAGGTGTGGGACCATGTAGTTGAAGCAACTCTCCAGAGAAGGTTGGTTCCTCTTCCTAAACTAATGCAACAACTAACTCTAGTGAAGTGAAATTTTCTAACTACTCCTAACCTATGGTTTCCAAGGGACCAGGGAGAGAGAAACAACATGAAAATGAAAGAAATATACACTAAAAGAGGTGATACACCAAGATAATGGTGTGGGAAATCTCTCCAATGTGGGAAAATGAAATAAAATGTAGATTAGAGAGGGTAGAAAGAATCACCATAGTCTAACAACAACACTCATAACCATTCCCATGGGATCAAAACAAGATAGAAACTGCAAGAAGCATAAGATAGACACAATACATATGTAAATGAAATAGAGAGGCAAGAGAATGCAACAAACACAAAAAATGGAAGAGAGATATCCACAAATTTGAGTTTATTGCTTCATTAAAATGTACAGTTCATCTCATTACAAAATAAGGCCAAGATCATCATGAAAGAAGTCCAAAATGAAGGCCTACAACACATTGGTGTTCCAAAACTATTTTGATAGAGTTTTTTTACAAGAGTAATTCCCCCTCTCAAATGAGAGGGCACTTCAATTTATAGAAAACGAGGAGGAAGAGAGAGAAGTTGTCAAAATTGGATTTCCCCTTCCATTTACTTGAAAAGTACCAAAATTGGGAGAAAATCATGATGGGAAACCTGCAAAAGCCATCCCATGTTGTCTTATAACTTGTAACAAAAGAAAAATGGTTGCCCATGCTCAATAAATGCTCTTTTAACCTTCTGGAAGCCATCATTTCAAACCTGACTTGTTTTTTTTTTGTGATTTTCACCATCAAAACTATGTCAAATCCTTAATTTCTTGATGGTTGAGTATAGATCTTAGAGCCACAATTCCAAAAAGTCCAATTTTGTATAATTTCATTGAGAAACGAAGAAGTTATGAACATTTGAGTGCACCCAACTCTTTATCATTCTCCAGGCTTGTCTTCATAATATTTGTGAATGATTTTAATGGCCTATTGCATTTAAAAATTTTAGTGGGCCCTATCACTTTAATCAATTTTTGTGGGAAAGGGACATAGTGGTTGAAGTTTAAACTTGAGTGCTTGATCGGCCAACTTGCCAGCTGGCTCGCTAAGCTAGCACCTCCTATTGCACTACCGAGCCCCCATTTGCTTACATCAAGATTTGTATTGCATACTCACCCAATACATGCATGAGCCACTCATATGATGGCTCATCTCTCCCTCTACAATGACTTTGACCCTATTTTCCATGCTTCAAAATAGCTCGGTTCACACCCTTCTATGCATGAGCCGACCAACAACCCAATTATGATAATAACTTGCCTGAGGTGTTTGCACGGCTTTGCTTGCCATTACGTGAGATCGATGAGCTCTATACAACTCTCCCCCTGAACATGCACAACCAACTGGCCTCCATAAAGTTATAAAGAAGGAGCTTGGTATGTAGCTTAGCTCACCGACTTGAGAACCAACTTGCCCACCAGCTCGGTGAGTTGGTTAAGGGGCCATAATCCATTTTTTGAGTTTCTTCAAATTCTGTCTAGTCCTTTTACAAATTTTTGGATTTATTCAGTGCCAGGGAGCCATGTAAAGATGTTAGAGAGCATCTCAGTCCAAAGCACCAGATTTTTATCATTTTTTGCTGCAAGTGGGCCCCACCACTTGTTTCCCCAACCTGAGTAAAACTTGTACTTCATGAAAACCCAGAAGAGGAAAAAAATTCCCCTGATGGCTTCAACCTTAGTAGAGACCATGATGATGTCCCAAAACACTGAAATATGCCTGCATGCTCTAGATTAACCATAGGGTCCCCTTTACAATTACCTCAATGCAAGCCTACTTAGTTGTCCATTTTCACCTAGGAGGTAAAAATGGATAACAATTTTGGTGACTCGCGGGGCCATCTTTCTGCTAGATGGAGCTGATTAGTGACTTGTATCTTACCCATTGGTCACAAAGTTCTTGTAATGGCTTGAAAGTGACCCGAATTTGAAAACCTGTGTGCCTAAGCCATTGAAACATTACCTGAGACTAAAGCTAACTGTCATTGTTCACATTTCCCAACTCTTGTAAGAAAATCTTGAAGTTTGGTTTTGTGAGAGTCAAAAATTGTCTTGAATCTAGAAAATTTCATTTACTTATAGATATCATATGTGGGGCTGTATGATGGAATTCTAAACTTGTCCTAAAACCTGATTTTGGCAAGTATGAAGCACACTAAAACTGGTGATTGCTTAACATGCATAACACATTGCATAGTTTTGTGTAAAACAATCTACCGAGTTAGGACATCATGAAACTCTATTAAAAGATGATTTTTTCCTTCTTTTTAGATTGTTGGGACATTGTTGAAGGGTTAGAACTATTCACACATTGGTTGGGCTATTTGCAACTCATAACACTGCCATCTATTTTCACATCACAAGCTGTCCCAAAACTGATTTTTTGATTTGGTTAAGGGGATGAGAAACTCAACTGCTGATCTGAAGAGACAAGGAAAATTAGAACATTGAAAACTACCTCTCAATCTGATTTTTAGTTACTCTGCATTTGAATTTCTTTGAGGATAACAAATGTTACTTGTAACTCTAAGCTTCTTGCTGCAATATTCTCCCTGGAAACTTGGTGGATTGTGCAAAGATAATGCTAGAAGTAATGGAACATGTGCCTAAGTCACTTAGGGAAATTGATATCTATTCCAACAACAGAAAAATGTGTACAAGTACTTGGAGGAATGAAAATCCTAAACTAATATGTACATGGGTGAGAATTTCTTCCTTTTAGTAATGGCGCTTGAGATAAGTTCCATTGAATGGAATTTGCAGCTATTATCCAGTTAGAAAGCATTGCTACTCTCGTACTTTTTTATCATGTAGGGACTACTCCATATAACATTAAACTTATAATGCTTGCCCAATTTTTCCTAATCTGCATCCCATTTTAACATCAAATCTCCTTCCTGGAAGGTTATGGCCTTATCTTTCTTGTCAAAGCTCCTCTTGATCAATTCTTGATCTTTTTCCATGGTTTGCATTGCATTTTCTTTTAGTTATTCCAAATCCATGAAATCTGTATACCTGACTTGCATGGGCTCAAAATATGACAATTTTAGCTACTTAAAAATCTCCAATGCTGGCGATTCAAGTGATATAGCACACCTTTCTCCTTTTCCATAGACTAGTTTGTAATGGAGAGCTTCTTGTAGACCTTTTTGGTGTGATTATATCAACCCATAAGGTTGATTTGAGATTTGTTTTCTAAGTCCTCTGGTTCTCATCAAGAGTCCTTCTTATGATTCTTAGGAGGTTCTTGTTCATAGACTCAACTTGTCCATTACCCTGGGGGTAATAATTAGATGAAGTGCTGAGATATATTCCATTCCTAACAACCCACTCAGTGATTTTTGTGCCAATAAAGGAAAAAACATTGTCTGATATAATAGTATCTAGGACACCAAATTTGGTTACTATCCCCTCATAGAAGTCTAAGATGCTAAACTCATTTGCCTCTTTGAGTGCTACTAACTTCAGTCCACTTGGTGAAGTAATCTATTGTCATTAGGATCCACTTGTGACCTTGGCTTGAGTTTGGATTGATGAATCCTAATGAAATTCCAACCCCCACTACATAAATGAGTTGATCCAACTGAAATTGGGTGGAGTGGGAGTGTTGCAAACGTTTCCTTGCCTATGAAGAATGCACACTTTGTACACTTCTTAATCCAAGCATAACAATCATTTAAACAATTGTGTGCCAATAGTAACCAACCTTCATGATATTAAGGGATGTTACTCGTGGAGAAAAATGACCACCTGCTTCTCCATCATATAACACATGTAACACTTTCTTAGTTTGATTTTTTGGGACACACTTCTTAGGAGAACTCCATTCACATCCTTCTTGAACAAGATACCATCAATGAGAGCATATAGGAATGGATTGAAGTCTAAAATACCTTCTCTTTGCTTTGCTCAACTCTGGAGGGTGTAGACCCATTTGTTAGGAAGTGTGTTATATCTTGGGTCTAACATGTAGTGGGTACATCATTCAGCTGGCCATTCCTGATCATTTTGTAGCACTAGGATAGCTTCCTCCTTCATTATTTAATGGTCCAGCATGCTGAGTTGGAAGCAAGATTGTTCACAAAATCCTTTGCCACAGACCAAATTGGTCACCTTGATCTCAATATCATATTCCATAACATGAGTGATCCAACTTGCCCTTTTCTCATTCAAATTTTTGTTCAGGAGGAAATCTTTAACCTTAGCATGAGACACTAATAGCTGAATATTATTATTTGAGACCACGTGTCTGAACTTCTTCAAGCTTCTTATAATAGTGAGAACATGCTTTTCAATGAAAGAGTACTTCACCTCATAATCTTCCAAGCTCTGGATGAAGAAAGAAATGGATTGCTCTGATCCCTCCTTGTTCAGTTGTACTAAGATAGCTGAGATTGTATCTGAACCACCAAAAGCATAGAGTATGAAGTCCTTCAAAAAACCTAGATTTTAAAGAGTTGAAGCTTGGGATATTACATGTTTGATGGCTTCAAAAGTATCTTTACCCTCTACTGGCCATGTTTTTCTTTGACATCATAGTTATTGGTTTAACAAGAGAGGTGAAATCAGGCACAAACCTTCTAGCAAAGTTGATTCTCCCTAAGAAAATTTGGAGAGCCTTCTTGTGACTTGGAAAAGGAAGTGCATAGGTAGCTTCAAATCTCCCAAGATCAATTGCCAACCCTTCCTTCAAAACAATAAGGCCTAAGAGCTTGCCTTCATGTGCCAAGAATATACATTTTTTAGGATTTAAGGATACTCCAAATTTCTTGCATCTCTAGAAAACTTTCTTGAGGTGAAAGAGGAATTTTTTTGCATTTTTTGAAAACACAATGATGTCATCTAAATAAACAAGCCCCATCTTGATTAGTCCATTTAATGCCATATCCATTACTCTCTAGAAAGTAGCTCCGATATTTGAAAGTCTAAAAGGCATATTCCTATAAGCATATGTGCCCCATTTGGTGTTGAAGGTTGTTTTGAATTGATCATCCTCTTTCCCCATTATTTGATTATAGCCTAAGTAGCCATCCAAAAATGAAAATCTCTCCAAACCGGCTACTACTTGCAAGATTTTTCTCCATGGAAGGAATTCAGTAATGATATTTGAGAGAAACTCTATTTAGATCCCAAAAATCCACACACAATATGATTTCTCCGTTTCTCTTCTGTACGGGCACCAAATTTGCTACCCAACTTGAGTATTTGATAGGAAAGATGATGTTAGCCTCTATGAGTTTGTTCAGTTCCTTCCTCATGAGGGGATCAATATGAGGATTTATCACCCTTTACTTTTGTCTAATGGGCTTAGATTCTGGATCTAGTTCGGTGGTATGCTGTGTTAATCTTGGATCAAATCCTCTCAAATCCTTATAATTCCAAGTAAATATATCTAGAAAATCTTGGAAAAGTTGGCTAAAATCAGATTTCTCTTGTTGAGTACTCACCTTTCCAATTTGGAGCACTTTGTCTTCACCTATTGAAATAGACTCTGAGTCTTCACCCTTGACTTGAATGTTCACTTTCTCTTTTCAGAACAGGGCATTGGGGTTGAAGGTTGAATCCAAAGTTACAAGACCCTTTGGAAATTTGTTTATCCTCAACTAAATCACTTGATCACCATACTGTTGTTCTAATCCGCCCTGGTTTCTAGCGGATAATTCAACTTCCTCTTACAATAAATTGATGATTTGTTGATTGTTTTCAAACACTTGCTAGCTAGTGTTATTTTCTAGAACATCTTACAGCCACTTTGATGTGAGGTTGAGTTCTATCTTTCTTGATACTATCAACAATGTCAAACACTACCCCAATTGCCGCAAGCTTGTCTGGAACATCATTCTTCTTTCTCAGGATGGAATTAATGTTAAATGCTTCAAAGCCTTCGATGAGATCTCATACCTGGTTCTTGTAGCTCCTTAAAAGATCATTCTTAGTAGTGTTGAGCCCCCTAACTTGATTTACAACCACCTCACTATCTCCAAATACTTGCAAGTTCTTAATACCCTTTTTCCTTGCCCAATGCAATCCATGAATCAATGCCTCGTATTCAGCTGCATTGTTAGAATAACTGAATTGAAAGTAGAAAGATGAGTAGTACTTTATACCTTGAGGTGACATAAGCATTGCTCATCCTCTAGCACCTTATCCACTCCTTGAACCATCAAAGAATAGCTGCCAAACTTCATTATCATCTTTGTCATATGGGTAAGTGCAGGAAGTTGGACAAATATAGGGTCATCCGTGGACATCATATTGCAAATAACAACATAATATCAACTTGTAGGGATTATTAGCAATACATACACTCAAAATTAGACAAAATTATAGTAATATGAATTGTAGCATCCGGAATCTAGTTTCTAAAATACTAATTTTTGTAAAAAATGGACAAGATTAGCTATATTAAACACTCAAAATTCAATGACTTGGTATTTTTTTTTTAAATCGCTGATAAGATTATAGTCCGTTTGCCCACAATTTGGATGACCAAAAATTGATATATATATATTTTTTTCCTTTGGTGAGAATTTATATGCCACTATCTATCTTGGGATGGATTTTATTTTGTATTTTTTTGAGTAATATTTTATTTTTTATGATTTTTTCCGTGAAAGTGGTATGAAAACATAAAGAAAACAGAGAACTTTCCGTTTGCCCGCCATAACTTCATCAAAATTTATTGAAATCAAATAATTTTTTTTTTGAACATGTATATAATTTCACCAAGGTTGGGATGGTTTAAGTATTATCACATTCTGATAAGTGAAACAAATTTTGTAGTCTTAAACGTAGACATAAAAATTCACAGAAAAAAGTGTCTTAAAAACCTACTATTAGTAAAAAATTATAAAATGATATTTATCCTCTTCTATTCACTTTAAAATCAGTATTTCTGCAAAGTTAATAGTCTCCCCTACGCAATGGTACCATTTTTATGACATAGTTTTTTACTTTTCGGCATGGTTCAAGTCCGCGGAAGACTAAATTTGATGTTTTGTTGTTTTTAATGTAAAATTCAGGATTTGATGTCCACTTAATTGTCCCCCAACTTGGTGCACTTACCCATATGGTTTGGCAATGCTAGGGAGAGGTGGGTTTTCTTCTTGTAAGCAATGAATTCGCAACTCAACTTCTTCCATTCCCTTGTATGGATCAAAACCACACCTTTTGTTTGCCCATTCATCTAGAGTCAAGTATGGAATGCCTCCAACCTTGATACTTGTCTATGAAGTGCTTGGGCAGTCTTCTTGATCGAAAGTCAAGCAATTAACATTGATTGGACTTAGTACATACGAATCAATATGAAATTTTGCAATAGGTTCAAATCTGATTGTAGCCTTAGCTCCATATCTTGTTTTGAAGAGCATATGTGACCAATCAACATACAAGTAGCCTCCAATTTTGGCCATCAAATCTTAAGACAAGTATAAAGCAAAAAGTGGTGGTAATTTAATAACTACCACATCTTACAAGACTGTGACATTGGGGTATGGATGCAGTGTGAGGATTTATCCTTTGATTACTCCAACTATTCTCATTGTAGTCTCATCCAATTATACTACTCCTTTTGAGATAGTTTCATACCTAATACCCAGCTGATCGACTATCTTTTGGGCATCAAGAAACTACTTGCTCCCAAATCAATCATGCAATTATGTACAAGATTGCTCCCAATAATGGGAGAAATATAAAATTGAGGAGGCTTCATATTTTTACCTTGTTGACCTCCTTGACTTCCTTCTTGCTGAGCGAAATTGGTGAGCACCTTCTCTTGATCTTTAGACGACTCATTTGATAAGGACCAGTTTGCCATGGCTGCTTGCAATAGATCTCTTTTGGCCTGGGATTGCTAATGACTCCCACATTGAGATGTTTACATTTATTTACTTCATTTTTTCTATGATGTTAAATGGAGATGAGCTATCATTTTTTTGCCCTTTGTTTGGTGCAAATTTATCTTACACATGAGCTACTATGAATGGTACATGAGCTGGTTTAGAAAGGTGGTTTGGACTGATTCAACACATTTAGAGTTGCACTTGGATTGCTAACTTGTTGTAGAGTTACAATAGGTTGAGAAGCACTTGGATTAGATGACTGGCCTTCCTCTAAATTCCTCTTCTTAGTCCTTGTGTTAGATGCTACACCTATAAAAGGAGCTTGATTTATTCCATATAAATCCTCATCTTTCTAGTTCACAAGGGTAGTCTCACTCGTAGGTGCTTCTTGAGTAGCTGTTGATTTTCTTCTTGATTTGTTTCTCGAGACACACCAACTGTTGTCACCATTAAATCTTGATTCAAAGCAACATTGAAACATGTTGCCTGATTTTGGGGTTGATTACATGGGAAACACCATTCATATTCTCGTGCCATGTTGTTTTGAGTTGGAACCAAGGCTCTAGATGTATAAGTAATATTAGGATTATAAGGCTGAAATTATCTATTAGTAGGAGGTTGTCCTTGGTTTTGATTAGTAGCTTGGGAAGGAGGTTTATTTGGATGATATAGAGGTCTATTGGGTTGGGCTTGAGGCTGACATGATCTAAAATTTTGAGCTTGTTGCCTCTTAATTGTTACCAAACTCATTGCCTAAGTTTTGCAATTGTTTCATGACCTCCTGGAGTTGATTTGAGGTGTTTAGAGAAGAAGTAGAAGCTTCATTAAAATTATTATTTTTTTGGGGCAGGAATGGGAGCTAACGCAGGTGCTTGACTGAAACTTGGATTCCCCATTTCTGGATAAAGAGGCATAGGTGGCCTAGGTGCAAGTTTTCCGACTTGAACCAAACAATTCTTTGCTCCAATAACTATGAGATAAATTGCGGGTAATGTTGTACCCACCATGGACTATATCATCATAGCTATATCAAAATTAAGATATTTTAAGAAATAAATAAAAGAACCTTTTAGCTGCTAGCCTGAAAAAATTTGGAATCCTATCCCATGTTCTTTGGAATCTGAAGTTAAAATCAACCATTTATTTGTTTGGTGCTCTCTTGAATGTAGTTAATTTTTTCTACTAAGACAAGTTGTCCACTTTTTCTCCAAACTAGCCACAATGAGTTGTGCACAACTGATCCCAATTATGAATCGATCCCGATCCTAGGCTTCTGAACCATTATAAAGATTTACCTTTGAAATAAGAAGACAACAATTTCACTACCACATTCATCTCAATAACTTGATGTATAACACAAACATTTGCAATGTCTTGAATGTGATCAATCAGAGTTGTGTGGTTTTCCCCAGTGAAGTATGGAATGTTCTTTAATGTTTATATGAGAATTAGGTTTTGCGCATTGAGAGTAAGTGGGATTCTTCTTGTAAAATTGACAAAAGTATTTGGTGGTGGTTGATGATCCATTCTAACTTGTCTAAGAAATCTAGTTGATTGCATAAATAGCCTACCAGGTGGAGGTGTTGACAATGTTCTGTTTAGTGGAGATGGTGATCTTTGAACTCTTCTTCCTCTTCTTGGAGATAGCTGAAAATAATCAAAAACACCTTGTTCTCTTGCTCTTGATCATGTTTGAATTCTTCTCATGGAATCGAACCACTACTACTACTGAAACTACTAAAATCTACCCATTGGAGTCACCATATGTGTTGCTACAAAGCCTCTAAAGGTTGGAATTTACAACGAGAGCACACCAATCTTGTTGTAATGAAATGAAGACTTTCTTGTGGTCCCACCAGGTGTTCCAAAATAGTTATCACTGAATAACAACACCCTCTCATTTATTAATATGTGAGTGTGTTAAGGAAAGATGTGTGATTGTGTAACATGGAATTGCTTCAAGGTGTGGGACCCTACATTTGAAGAAACTCTCTAGAGAAGGTTGATTCCTCTTCCTAAACTAATGCAAAAACTAACTCTAGTGAAGGGAAATCTACTAACTAATCCTAACCTAAAATTTCTAAGGTACCAGAGAGAGAGAAATACCATGAAAATGAAAGAAATCTACACTAAAAGAGGTGATTCACCAAGATAAGGGTGTGGGAAATCTCTCCACTATGGGAAAATGAAAGAAAATGCATATTAGAGAGGGTAAAAATAGTCACCATGGTCTAACAAAAACACTCACAACCATTCTCATAAGAGCACAACAAGATAGACCCTACAAGAAGTATAAGATAGACACAATACATCAGCAAATGAAATAGAGAGGCAAGAGAATGCAACAAACACAGACAAGGTAAGAGAGATATCCAAAAATTTACGTTTATTGCTTCATTAATATGCACAGTTCATCTCATTACAAAATAAGGCATGAATCATCATACAAGAATTCTAAAATGAATGCCTACAACACATTGGTGTTCCAAAACTATTTTGACAGAGTTTTTTTACAAGAGTAATCCCCCCTCTTAAATGAGAGGGCACTTCAATTTATAGAAAATGAAGAGGAAGAGAGAGAAGTTGTCAAACTCAGATTTCCCATTCCACCTACTTAAAAAGTACCTAAATTGGGTGAAAATCATGATGGGAAACTTGCAAAAGCCATCCCATGCTGTCTTGTAACTTTCAGCAAAATAAAAATGGTTGTGTATGCTCAATAAATTCTCTTTCAACCACCTGGAAGCCACCATCTCAAACCAGGATTTTTTTCTATAATTTTCATCATTAAAAATCCATCAAATCCTTAATTTCTTGATTGTTGAGTGTAGATATCGAAACCACGATTCTAATTAGTCATTTTTTTTTTTAATTTTGTTGAGAAACGAAGAAGTTATGAGCATTTGAGTGCACCAAATCTTTATCATTCTCTAGGATTGCCTTCTCCTTTACGAGACTATACATTTTAATTCTAGTTGTGAGAAATAATTTTAATATTTCTCCCCTTTTATAATGTTTTTGCATGATTTCAATGGCCTGGTGCATTTAAAAATTTTAGTGGGCCCTACCACTTTCATCATTTTGAGTGGGAAAAGGGTAGAGTGTTTGACGTTTAAATATGAGGGCCAACTTGGCTAGCTTGCCAGCTGTCTCACCGAGATGGCACCTCCCATTGCATTACCAAGCCCCCTTTTGATTACATTGGCTTTGTATTGCATAGTTTGATGGAGATTTCACCCACATACTGATCTCTATCATTTTCTTTCCGCGTGCCAACTCAGCGTTAACGACAACTCACCTCGTAATGCATTTTAGATCTCCTCATCCTGCGGAGAACCCCTTAACATCGTGACCCATGCATTATTTTCAATGGGTAGACAATGCAGCTACATTGAGCTCATATGGCCCACTTGGTCTACATGTTGCTAGCTCTCTAATTCCCCATAACACCTTGTCATGTGACGAAAGCGGGTTTCTCGTGCACTCAAAGCTTGCATTCCATTGGGCTGCTTGGGACCTGATTTTCCAACTTTGCCACTGAGCTCCTCATTGTGTGGGGTTCACGAAATTTTGAGTCACACAAGGCCCAATTAACCTGTGTGGGCCACCTGAGACCCAATCTTTCACATTTTCCATTGAGGACTTGCCCTCGGCTCGCCGAGTTGGCTCGATGAGCTAACCTCATTTTTGCCACCATGATTTTGCTAAGTCTTCACCGCATCCTCTATAGGCCCAACTCAACCTTCATTGCCATGGAAACTAGCTCAGCACCATTCATTGATCTGCCAAAGCTCTAAGTCGATGAATCAACTCACCCAATACATGCACGAGCCACTTACACGATGGATCAGATCTCCCTCTGCAATGACTTTGACTCCGTTTGTTATGCTTCGAAACAACTTGGTTCATACCCTTCTATGCACGAGCTGACCAAAAACCTGATTATGAAAATTAAATCACCTGAGATGTTTACATGGCTTGGCTTGCCATTACGTGAGGTCAATGAACTCTATACAACTTACCCCCCTGAACATGCACAACCAACTCACCTCCATGAAGTTGCAACGAAGGAGCTCGGTATGTGGCTTAGCTTGCCGAGTTGAGAACCAACTCGCCCACTACCTTGGTGAGTTGATTAAGGAGCCATAGACCATTTGTTGAATTTTATCAAATTCTCTCCATTCCTTTTGTAAATTTTTGGATTTCTTCAATGAAGGGGAAATGTGTAAAGATGTCAGAGAGTGTCTTGGTACAAAACACTAGATTTTTTGGCATTTTTTGTTGCAAGTGGGCCCCACTGCTTGTTTCTTCAACTTGAGTAAAACTTGTACTTCATGAAGGGGAACTATGTAAAGATGTCAGAGAGTGTCTCGGTACAAAGCACTAGATTTTTGCCATTTTTTGCTACAAGTGGGCCCCACTGCTTATTTCTCCAACCTGAGTAAAACTTATAATTCATGAAAACCGAGAAGAGGAAAAAATTTCCCCTGATGTCTTCTAACCTTGGTAGAGACCGTAATGATGTCCTAAAACCCTGAAACATGCATGTATGCTCCAAATTAACCATAGGGGCCGCTTTAGAAATGCCTCAATGTAAGCCTACTTCATTGTCCATTTTCACCCAGGAGGTAAAAATGGATAACAAGATCTAGAAGCAGGAATGGTTCAGGTGCATGTGTTTTTCTCATTTCTCCCAAGGATGATAAGTTCTTCTTTACACATAGGTTGCAATTCACATGCTCTATCAAATTAACAAAATATGAAGCGTTGGTGCATGGCCTTCTTATTATTGAAAAGAGATAGATTAAGGCATTACAGATATTTGGGGACACATAATTGGTTATCCACTAGGTCAAAAACAAGTGTGCAACAAAGAATAAGCTTCTCAAATCTTATAAACATAGAGTTTGGGACCTCCTTGAGAGCTTTGAAGATCTAAATCTGCAGGTGGTGCTAAGGAAAATGAACAAAGAATCGGATTAGATGGCCGCGCTTGGTTCACAATTCTCACTTGCTGAGGATTTCATCCGAGGAAAAGCACAACATATCAAGATGGTGATTAGACCATCTATTCTAGATAATGAGACTAGCTAAAAAGTTTTCGACATTGATCCAGAAATTGTCCAGTTCATTCAGGATGAAGATGATTTATCTTCAAGCATGCAAGATGACTTGCATGACAACTATGGTGACCAGATGATACATTGAAGACAAAAAATTTTCCTAAAGGGATGGTCACCTTAGAGAAAATGTTCAGCCCTGATAATGAGTTCAAGGGTGAAGAAAAGTATATGTGCGCTGCGTAAGAAGATTGTACTTTGGTCACTATTACACGTGGCAAGGAGTTGTTGCTTAGTAAAGATCATGTGCATGATGAACAAGTCAGGCCTTTGCATCCATCTGTGTCAGAAATACATCAACATATTCTCATGGGAGTATGAAGACCTCAAAGGATTTGATACAAGTGTTTCTCAACATTCCATTGACCTTGATCCTAATATGAAGTCCATTAGACAAAATCAAAGGCCCGTCAATCCAAGGATAGAGCCCCTCATGAGGAAGGAGTTGTCCAAACTCATTGAGGTGAAGATATTATATTTCCCATCAAGTACTCTACTTGGGTCACAAATCTTATTCTAGTGCGTAAAAAGAATGGTGAAATTAGACTCTTGTGTCAATTTCAGAGATTTGAATAAGGCATCTTTAAAAAATCATTATCATTTTCCTTCTATGGAGCAAATTCTATAGATAGTGGATGGCACAAAAATATTTTCCATGCTGGATGGGTATTCTGGTTTCAATAAGATCATGGTAAAGGAAGAGGATCAATTTAAGATGATATTTACAACCAAATGGGGAACATATACATATCAGAAGATGCCTTTTGGTCTGTCAAATGTAGTCGCAACATTTGAGAGGGCCATAGACATTGCCTTCAAAGGATATATCAATGAGTTCATCCTAGTTTACTTGGATGAAATAATTGTCTTCTCAAAGTAGGGCGCAGATCACATGGCGCATTTGGAAAAAGTCTTTGAGAGATGTAGAGAATTTGGGGTATCTCTTAACCCTAAGAAGTGTAATTTTTCTATGGCGCTAGGAAAATCTCTTGAGCCATGTTGTCTTCGAAGGATGGTATTGCTATTGATCTTGAGTGTCATTTCAACCATCCTTTCTCTCTCCATGCTAGCACACAAGAAAGCCTTGCCGTCTTTTCTAGGCAAAATAAAATTTGTTAGAAGGTTTATTCCTAACTTTACAAGAATGGTGAGATCCATCACCCTCATGCTCAAGAAGGATATAGTCTTCAAGTGGACAATAAAAGAAAAAGATAGCTTCAATAAAATGAAGCAAGAAATTGCTTGTACGCCAACACTCATCAATCCGGATTATTCCAAGGATTTCATCCTTTATGATTATGGAGCAGATGTGAGTGTTGTTGCTATCTTGACACAAGAAAATGAACAAGGACTAAAGTATACAATGGTTTTCTTCAGTTAGACATTGAAGGATTATGATTTGAAATATAATCACATGGAAAAACAGGTCTATGCCATCATGCGCGCACTTAAGAAGTTCAAAAATATGCTCGCCACAAATCCTATCAAGGTGTTAGTTTCACACTCAGGTGTGAAAGACATCATCATGGGAGCAGAAATCAGTGAGAAAAGAGCAATATGGGTGACCAAAGTCATGGAGTATGATGTGACTATTAAAGCCACTAAATTTGTCAGAGGCAGCGTGCTCTACAAGAAGATTGCTGAGGATGCGTAAAATGATTAGGATACTTCATTGTTTCAGGAAGAGGAACCCCTACCTGCAAAACTTGAGCAGAATGGTAGTTCTAGTGCACATAGCTGGATGAAATACATGGTCATGTTTCTTTCCTCAAATGTATACTTCCTAGTCTGAACAAAGTAAAGAGGTGACATCTGAGGTTGCAGTCTATTCCATATACGCTGATTGATGGTGCTCTCTTAAAAAAATCTTGATGGCATGCTCCTTAGGTGTTTTGACGGTGCATAAGTTGACAAAGTGTTAACAAATTTTCACGATAAATTCTCTAATGGACACTTATTTGACAAAGAAACAATGACAAAGATCATCAAGGCAGGATACTTTTGGCCTACCCTGTTCACGGATGTGCACAAGTAGGTCATGAAATGCAAAAGAATGCACTTTCTTTGTAGGAAAGAAGAAATTGGAAGCATGCTTCCCCTATGACCAATCCAAATGGATCAGCCTATTATACAATGGGGTCTTGACTTCATAGGCATGATCAACCCTCCTTTAAGTGCCATGGCCACATGTGGGTGCTGAACAGCTATGGAATAATTCACCAGATGGAAAAAAGTTTTCATGCTCAAGGAATCAACCGAGTCAGTCATCCTTAACTTTCTCAAGGGCATTGTAACAAGGTTTGGCATTCCTCAGACCATTATCTCTAATAATTCAAAGGCCTTCCTTAGTACTAAGATTTTTGATTGGGTGCTAAGCCTTGGAATTTACTTAAAGACTTCTTCTAACTATTACCCCTAGGGTAATGGCTTGGCTGAGTCTACCAAACAAGAACCTGATCAGAATCATGAAATGAACAATGAATATCAACTTGAGGAAGTGGTATACAAAGGTCTTGCACATGCTCTGGGAAGACAAAATCATGGTGAAGAAGGTAATATGTACTTCACCTTATAAACTTGTTTATGGAAAGGAAGCTAGAACTTCCTTTATCTCTTGAATTTCCTTCATTAGAACTTGCCTAGTAGTTAAAGTTTGAGGGCATGGACCAGAGGGAAATCAAGATGAAAGAGTTGATTGAACTTGAAGAATTAAGAAAATATGCCATGATCAAGCTAGGAAAACATCAATAATTAACAAAGAAATGGTTTGACAGAAAGGCTAGGCCTCAAGCTTTCAAAGTTGATGACTTAGTATTAAAATGGGATGTTTATAGAGCTAAACTAGGGCTCTATTCAAATTTTTATGCACTTTAGAGTGACCCATATACTATCAGTTATTGCAAGGAGGCCAACTCTTTTGAGTTACCCCACCTTGATGGAGGTGCGCTACCAATCCTAGTCAATGGGATTTATCTCAATCACCTTCCATTAAGTCTTCCACATCATTGTAAATATTAGAGTAGTTTCAATTCCTCCAAGTGAATTGGGTGCACATTGTTTTGTTTATACATAGTTCTTTCTTCTCATGTGCACTCCTCATGTGCGATCTTTTTTTACTTCTAAGGTATCGGTTAGGTTTAGTAATCCTTCAACAGTTTTGTAGGATTCAGAACAAAGTTTAAAAAATGTTTCAAAGTGATTTTAGGGGTAGTTATTCAAATGACAGATCAAATTTCATGATTCCAGGAAGACTCCATTCCCAATGGATACCTTAAGGCTACTGATCTCCTTCATCTATCAGGAAGATGGCTCCAAAAGTCACCAAAATGTTGTCCAAAATAACTCCCTTAGTTATATTGATAACTCACATCCCTATTCTGGCTATGAAGTACAAATATTACAGGTTGCATGCACTTGGTTGTCCCCTTGACACAATTTCATTGGTTGCAGTTCCTCACGGGCTCTTCTCTCGTCAAGTGCTTTCTACTTTCCTTCTCCATTCCTCTATCTTTTCCCATTTCCCTTGCATGTACTCATCACACACCTACCTTCTTCCCAGTAGTTCGCACACCTTGTGCATGCACTCTCTGACTTGCTTTTCAGATAATGGCTAAATCCCTTGTGCATTCTTCCACACTTATTCCTTTCTTGTTTCCGCACATTTGTCAATTGAATGCCCATGCCCCCACCCACATATTTATCTCTTACAGATATGCACCATTTTCTCCATGTGCATCACATTTACACACTTGTTTTTGTTTTCCCTTTCTTGTGCCTTTTACTTCTGCATGCTCCTTGTGCATTCTTCTATGCCGGTCACTATGCCACGTGGAAATATGTTAGACTTGAGTGTGCTACACACAACGTATTAAAGCACGTCAACATGGCATTGAATCTTTTTGAAAAAAAAAAGTGCAACATGTGGCAGAAAATGACAAAATAGATGAACAATTGGTAGATCCTTCAACCATTTAGCACACACCATGTGTTATTGCGTGTCCAAATTGCACTGCGGACCTTCAGATTGTCATAACTTTTACTGCAGAGCTTTGATTAATGTGCTGTTGGTCTTGTTGGACATTTGCTGACGTAGGCTACATTCTAGATCATTCAAATTCAAACATTGGTGAGATTTGGTAGATGCGAAACATGGAAACGTGTCTCAAGATATTTATACACAGTTGGAGTTAGCTCAACCACCCAAATTTGATTGGATCTTGCCTCTTCCTTCTTTTACAAATCGAACCTGTATAGGGAGGCACATTTGACAAAATTACAGTTGGATTTCTAAGAATGCATTGCTGGTTATTGGTGGTTATAGATTCAAATGCGATTTTCCCTCTTCTTTGTCTTTTTTTTCTCTCCTTCTTTTCTATAAATGTAAGAGCCATACTCATTAGAAAAGTTGTTCAACCCCTTGGTTTGCTAAGGAATTTAGTTCCCTGCATTTTAAGTTGTAGGCCTTTAGATATGGTCTTTGCATGTGGATATCAACCTTATATGCCATTGTAATTGACTATGCATTTCTGGAAGTAATAGAAGCTTGTTTTGTAGCTATTCTCTACCTTGAATCATTTTTATTGCTTCTCATTGTATCTCCTTTGCATCGATTATTGATGTGTCACTTTACGTCCCATGAAGATTCCTTTTGTAATTTTTCTCCATGAAAATGAATGCGTGGATTATTCTAGAATGTGATACATGTGTCTATCCTCTATGCACATGTTTTCCTTCCTTTTCAATTAAGCCAACTGCTTTCATTCCCCTTTCTTTTTGGTGATATCACCTCATTTAGATTAGTTTTCCATTTCTACACATCTTTCTAACTCTGGTCCCTTGGCATGATTAGTTTAGGATTTGATTTCAGAATTAGGAGTAGCTGTAGTAGTATAAATAGGTAGAGGAACTGACCTTCTCTGGAGGTTTGTCTTAAGTGCGCAAGGTCCCACAACATAGAGACAATCCCATGTTTCCTCAATAACCCAGTTCATCTTGATCTGAGACGGGTTCAAGTTTGAGCTCCAAAAGTAAGTATTGTGAGAAAGATCGATCAAGAAAGAGTGATTCATGTAGAGCATCCAAGTGTCTAGGTATATCTTCCTTGATGGAAAATATTCCTCATGATATTCGAGAGTTGGCTACACAACAAGCTCTAAAAAATACTTCGATCATAAACATCATGTCAACCCCTGAAGATCCTTTTCCATGGATTCAAGAAATTCTCAAGAGTGGGCCAAGGACAACACAAATTGCTATCATTCCTAGTCAAATATTAAGGACACTAAATTCCAAACAAAGAAAGAAAGCACAGAAAATATCCCACTTCTTTATTGGTATATCACGAAATCAGTATGTTGAAATTGTAAGGCCTAAGAATAAAAAGCCCATCGAAGGCATGACTTCGTTAGACTATGAGTTTACCCACATCTTATTGGGCCAAGCTTCATATGAGAGTGACTCTCATCTATTCAAGGAATCCACTTCCCTTCCTCATTTGGAACAAAGAATACATGCAAACAATTGTGTAATTGTAGAAATAGGTAAAGGTTATTAGTGCCCACATTCAACCCTTCTTGAAACCTGACTCAACAAATTATCTTCCTATAGAAGACATTCCTCCGATTAGTAGTGTTGATCTTGAGGTGGTTAAGAAAGCACAAGGATATATGGTGTAGGGGAAGGTCAGTGAGAAATGGATTGAGAAAATCATTGATTAAGGCAAGGAATTATTTCTGGATATCATTTCTCTCATCAAGTATGTTTTTGTAACATTATCAGAAGTGAAAAAAGCAAAGGAGGAGTTTGCAAAAGAATTTATTCATTTAGATGAGATGTTTCCATTGGTATCTAAGATGAGTTCCTTAGATTCTCACACCTTCATAAGTAAGAACGTGTTCACATCTGTTGCAGAGAATTTTTCTTAAGTTTGGATCCTCATCATGGACATGAAATATGCAATACTCAAAAATTACATATCCTAGTTGGACTCTTGTGGACAACATGCTATTGAGATCTTGAACGATGTCTATAATTATGTTTAGAGACTTGAGTTCTCTCTACTCTCTAAGGATTCATAATTAGAAGAACTCATTGCTTCTTTCTAGGAGCTAGTCAAGAAAGAGGTAGATGACTCTCTTTCCTTCAATGAAGATAACTTAGAGTCCCTAACCAATATAAGAATTTGCATTACTACAATTGTAATGCATTATGAAGAATGACTCGGTAAATGTGAGAAGATTAGTGATGTCCCCGGGACATGGACTGAGGTGTTGGGATATGTTTGCATTCTAAAGGAGGATAAGTTGATAGCTGTGATAGATTAATTTAGCAAGGAATTCAAGGAACATGTTCCCATTCTAGAGGTTTCTCATCAAGAAATGTGAATCAAAAAGTTCTTCATTGAGGGATCTTCTTCATCAGATTTGGCATCTTCTTCCTTCTTCTATCTTTCTCCCTCTTCCTTCTCTCCCCTTTCTAATTCTTCATTAAGCATAATCATTAAATTGTGTCTCATCCACTTAAGTGAATTTCTAAAGTTATATTGTAAAAGTATCTTTGATTTATAAAAAGGGAACTTAATTTTCACTTCCTAGGAAGATGAAAAGTCAAAATTGAATGAGATCATGAAGAGTCGTGTGGGGGGTAGGCGAAGGGTCAATTCACATTGCTATAAATTAGGATGGCTTATCCATTCCAAAGGATCCATAATTCTAACTCTTTGGTAGCAATTGTGGATTGTTGTTGAAATTTGTATCATTAATGCACAAGAAATAAAAGCTACATTTCTTCCATTTCCCTTTTCCTATGTATTCATCTATTTTATCTCTTATATGTACTTTGTAAATATAGTGATAAAAAAGAGATTTGTATCTTCAATGAATGGGCCTCGAATAACTGTGTTCTTGTGTGGGTTTTGTTTGTCTCACTAATGGCTTCATTGCTTCTTTCTTATAATTAAAATTTCAACTACTTTGGTTCTTGGGTCTGAATTATGCATGGGCCTACTCACAACAATAACCTTTCTTTGTCTAATTCCTCTCCTTCATCCCTTGCCACTTTAATTACCTCCTTTGTAGCCCATACAAGCACTTTGTCATGGGTTTAGTGAAGTGTTCATGTGTGATCCCCTACCTATTTGGCCACCCCACATAAATAGATAGGATTACACTAGTTTACATTCTATAATGGGAGCCTCCCCATACACAAGAAGGATGAGTGTTACCTTATGAGTGGTGGTGTAAACCCATAATTTTCCATACGATAAATTATTTCACCAACACCTCCCTTGTAGCATGTGAAACAAGATAGTCAGTCTCATGAATCTCATCACTTGAATACCATCAACACACATTAGGATTATAATACACATCTAAATCTCAATTTTCATGATATGATTATCGAAGCATGTGACTAGTGTCATATCAACGGATAGAGTACACCTCTTTTATATATCGTGTGACAAATTCAAAAACACTAGTTTTGCCAAAACCCACAATATACAATGCCATTTTTAAAATAATTGAGTCATGATCACATGATTTATTTTTAACATGCATCATATTAGAAAAATAAAAAATATATTTTTATTAAATTTAAAAAAATCATGATGGTTCTTGTATTAAAAAAATTGCTAGGGTTTGTTGTGTTTTGGCTATAATTTGTTGTTTTCTAGCAAGGTTTTTTATTTGTTTTCGTAGGTTTTTTTCTTTTTCAAGGGTTTGTTGTTTTTTCTATGCTTTGTTTGTTTTCCTAGTTATTTCAACAGGGCTTGTTATTTTTTACTAGGGTATGTAGCATTTTTTGTTGAGTAATATTTCTTTTGCTAGGTATTTATTTTGTACGTAGTTGTTTTTTTTGCTAGGGTTTGTTTTTTTCATTAGGATTTGTTTTTGTTTTCATAGTTTTTTATAGGGTTTGTTATTTATTGGGCTATGGTTTATTATTATTTACTGGAGTTTGTTATTTTTCTTAGTTTTTTGTTAGAATTTGCTATTTTGTGGGCTAGGGTTTGTTTTTTCCTAGGGCTTACTTTTTTTTATATCTGCAGTTTGCTATTTTTTGTTAGGATTTGGATTTTTCTATAAAATAAATCTCTATTCTATGCAATAAAAAATGCGTTAAAAACTATGTATTGTAGACACCTAAATTTCACTTTTACAATCTTACTGCCAAAAGAACACAAATCACTCTCATTCTTACCATTTCCATTATAATTAGAGATTTCCGCTAACTAACTAACGTTTCTTACCATTTTGGTCAATTAACAATGCATTGATGATTACCTAACCTCTTTCACATTCATGATTCCACTTTATGACAAATCATAAGTCAAAATCCTCTTCTAAATAGATAATTAGTGATTGTTATCTAATTAAGCCTATTTTACCCTTATTTTGGTCAATATACCCTATTATTGGCTCAAACACCTCTTCCAACCACTCAAAATCATCTCATTTCCCTCCACAACATCTTAGCAAGCTTCAAAAGCTTATCCTAGCCTCCTAATTGACCCTAAGTGGTTGATTAAGGCTCCTCACATCTTAATCAATTGATAATTCACTAATTGTGATTAACAAACCTTAATCATGATTAGAAATTCTTAATCTACTTTGTGCTTTTAGTCCCACATGCACCAAGATGCTAGTTTTCCTCAAAGGAAAAACTATAAAAAGGACTAACCACATACCTTTAAACTTTACACCATGTTTTGATTTGCATATCATATAAGAAATATGATTAATAGCCAAGCTCAATCCTTGCCTCAAGTCTTTAATGGGGTTAGTAGATGGGTAGCTAATATGATCTTGTAGTCATTGTTGGAGAGACCATCTCACCTTCCTTGGAGTAGCCACAAACCTCCAATTTTATTGCTCCTAGATTTATTTAGGTTTATGTTAGTTAGCAATTTAACATACTAGAAGACATGCTTTAGCTAGGTTTTGAATTATTTTCATGTTAGTTGTTTTAAACATTCCATTAAGATTTTATCTTTGATGTAAATATTGTTAGATTCAATAAGCATTTTCTCAATTAGACTATGTGGTGTTAGTCTTAGCTTTTCTTGGAACTTTTAGTACTCTTCATTTAGCACGCCCGGTGGGAGCTTACCCCATTGCATTCATTCTTAAAGATATTTAAACATAGTTTCAAAGTTTTTAATTTCAAACTTTCTAGATTAGTTTCAAGTTTTCGAGATTAGTTTCAAGTTTTCTTGTTTAGTTTCAAGTTTTCTAGTGTAGGTTCAAGCTTTCTAGATCACTTTCAAGGTTTTTGTTGTTTCTCAAGATTTTAGATTAATTTCAAAGTTTTTAGAGTAATTTTCAAAGTTTTTTAGATCAATTTTCATTTTGATAGTTGTTTAAAACTAGATTAGTAGTATATGTTGCATTTTCATGTTCTTTGCAGGATATAAGGAGATGAGGTGCTGTCGAAATTCCCTCAAAATGCCAAAGATTTGATCTTTTTCAAGTTTTCCTTTTCAAAATCTATATTTTTAGCACCTACAGGAAGGTCCACACCTACACTCAAAGGGATACGCCCACGCTCCAAAGGCCGCAGCTATTCATCACTAGATTTTTGACCTCTTTGTGTGACTTGCGCTGGTACTTCAAAGTGTGCACCTGTGCATCATTGGATTTTTGAACTTTGTGTGTGACTTGCGCTGGTGCTTCAAATTGCGGACCTACGCCTCAAAGTCTGCACCTACGCATCACTGGATTTTTGACCTTTATGTGTGACTTGCGCTGGTGCTTCAAAGTGCAAGCTGGTGCTTCAAAGTGCAAGCTTGTACCTTAAAGGCTACACTTGTGCATCACTGGATTTTTGACCTTTGTGTGTGACTTACGTTGGTGCTTCAAAGTACACACCTCTGCCTCAAAGGCCATGTTTGTGCATCACTAGATTTTTGACCTTTATGTGTGACTTGAACCTGTGCTTCAAAGTGTGTGCCCACACCTCTCTGGTCATGCCTCTGAATACTGACTGTGTAAATTTGATAGAGGCACACTTGTGCATGACTGTATGCACTGATGATTTAAGGGATGCACTCATGCTCTATTGGATGCACTCCTGCATAAAGATGCGCGATGATGCACTCAGGTAAAGTTGGCTCAAAATTTGAAATTTCAACTTTTGGTTTCTAGGGTTTCTATCATTTTTCAGGGGTTTTTAGTTGTTGTTACTGTTAATTTTATGATTTTAGAGAATTTTTTTGAAAAAAATACCTTAGGGTTGGTTTGATGAGTGATTGTTTATGCTTTGTATGAGTTTGGAATAGGGTTGTGTATGCTCTTCTCTTGCACTTTGTGTGATCTTAAGAATCAAAATCACCCCTAAACATTCTTTTTGCTAATTTTAGAGTAAGTAGGAAAAATCATCATTCATTGTTATGCTTAAGGGAATAAAATTTCATTTTGGCATGTATATGATCTTTTAGTTTAAGATATTTTTCACTTAATAAATAACTAAGGCTAAAGGTGATATTGGGAACCAAAAATAACTTTAGTCTTTCATTAAGAAACACTTGGTTTAATTGGGTTTAAACCTTGATTTACAAAGTTTTATGGTAGTTAATTGATTTACAAGCTTTTCATCTAGTTGAGTTACTTATTGTGTATGCTCTTCTCTTGCACCTAGTGCGATCTTGAGAACCAAAAGCAACATTTAATCCCCTTTATATGATATTGTAGATCTTTTTGAACTATTAATCATTTATGTGAAGGACCTAACACTAGTCAAAGAAAGGAGGACTATCTTCGAACCAAATTCTAACATTCACATGTGTTGTAGGTTTCCAACGGTGGTCTAAACCAAATTTCTTAATCCAAAATATAAAAAACACACCAACATTATACATCACACTGTATTGCAGGTTTTGGTTAAGAGCTATGAATTGTTCGCTTAACTAGGAAAATTATCTTTGGCATAAGCCTTAAGCTACAACAAAAAAGATGTTCCTAGGAACCCCAAAGTAGTCCACACAAGAGGGAAACTTGTGGACGAAATAAGAAAGTGCTCCACACTACCCAATTGATTAGTATGCCTTAAAAGGTCAGAGTCAAAGTTATCTCCATTGCAACCCTAGTGAAAATACAACTGAACACAATTTGTTGCTCATTGTATTGAAGGGGGTTGTAGATACCTATAATTTGGTCTACATGATCTTATTACTAAGATCATACTAACTATCCAAGTCTCATGTTCATTTACTACACTACGTTAGTAAAATACCCTTTCTAACCTCTTCTAAACCCCCTAAACTTGCTAATCCCTCTCTAACCAACTTCTATAAGCTTGTTTCCCTTTAATTAACCTTTTTTAGGTTAATTAACCCTCTTATTGACTTTCTAAAGAGAATTTGACTTTCTAAACAAATATCCCACCTTTCCAAATAGCCACTTAGCTTCCTAAAATCCTGTTCACACCTCCAAATAGGTTTTTCAAAAAAGCAACTTTTTAACTACTTTTTTAATCCCACATGCATCCAAAACATATTTTTGTCAAATTCAAAAACTATAAATAGAGGGATACCCCTCTCACCTTTTCTTAAGAAATCTCTCTCTCTCTCTCTCTCTCTCCCATTTCTGATTTAGGTCAAGCTTAAGTCTTTTAGAGTCATTTCATATTTTATTTGAGCTATTTAATTGTTATTTGCTAATCCTTTCAAAGCTTTAGGTAAATGGGAGAATCCATTAATGGTGAGCTTCCATTCTTAAGCTTTTTGAAACATTAATAAACACATAGCTGATTGCTAGAGCTTTAATAGGTTTATTTATAGATAACTTTCATGGAGTAGAGAACTAATATAGTCATGTTTAAATGTTGATTTGTTTGTTTCAAGCTTTATATATGCATGCAAATAGGTAGCTTTTGTTTATCTCTAATTTGATGGTGATTTGAGTTATTTGTTCTAAAGATTTTGGGGTTTCTTTAGAGATTCTTACCCCATCTTCATAACTTTAACAAACTTTTCATCACACACATTTGACACGCCCGGTGGGACTCTTAGTTCATCCTCCATCAATGGAGTCATTTTGAAGCTTTTATTTCAATTTCTAACTTTTTACATGTTTTAGTAGGGTTAAATATTTTGCCTTGGGATTTTTAGCTAGGTGCTATGTAGTTAATCTTCATTTTCATGCCACTTTGTTCGGTTTATGTTAGAAATTGCATTTAATGACTAAATTCTAACATGTTGACACTTTTAGAATTTCATTTTCCATGCTGTTTGGTGGGGTTTTCAAGCAGGCACGCATACACCTTTCTACCAGCACAGGCACCTATTGACTGTCATTTTTAGGAGAGGAGCGCAGACACCCAAAATGACATGTAGGTATATAAAAGTGGGCACACATGCCTAAATAGGAGTGCACACACCATTCTGCCAGCGCAGGCACCTAACTAACTGTCATTTTTACCAAGTGCACACACGCCAAAATAGGCGCGCATATACCCTTCTGCTAGCGCACATGCTCTGTGTCTATATTAGTGGTGCATGCATGCTTTTTCTAGTGCAAGCATCCCTATTCCAACACACATGCACTGTTATAGCTTTTTGTATCTTCTATTTCACTTCTTGTGTGCAAGTACCTATCCTCTACCATAGACACGCTTATGCTAGCTCAGGCATCTCTCGGGTAGCACAAGCACTATGCAAACCTGCCAAGTTTACATAGAGGAGCATAAACACCATACCCCACATGCACATGCCATAACCTGCGTGCATGTACCTCATTCTGAAATTGCATACCAATTCCATGTTTACAAAGGCTTGTGTCATTAAATACTAATATCATTGCAAGATTAATTTGATTAACTTTTATTTTGTAGCGCATGTTTACATGATTTTGTTAAAATTATAATAAACTTGGATAAAACTTGCATGCTTAATCATAAGAGTAAGGTCATGTATGCTCTTCCCTCATGTCTTTCGAGGAAATATTGGGAATCAGAAACACTTTTTATCTCTTTCATGGCTTTGAAAAATGTTTAAAATGTCCAAATTGGGTCAAGATGTATGTATTTTGCGTTTGAATTAAGTATTTTCCATTTTTTGGTTTCTTAATTGGATTTTTACATCGTGTATACTCTTCTCTTGCGTCCTAGGATGATCTTGAGAATCGGAAACAAAGTTTTTCCTCTTTATGCATATGGAACATTACTAATCTGTTATACAGAACCAAAAATGCTTGTTAAAGAAAGGAGGAGTCAAGACAAAACAAAACCTTCATATACTTGTTTTCATACAGGTTGCCAAACGGTGTGCCACTTAAAACCAGATTAAACTAAGAAAGATAAAAAAACACACTAATTCACATCACACTGTATTGTAGGTTTTAGAAAAGGGTACATCCCTATCTGCTCAACTAGAAAATAACTCCTTTGGCATAATGCCTTAAGATACAGAAATGGGGGTGGTTCTAGGAACCCTAAAGTAATCCACCACTAAGTAACCTCATGGATGAAACAGGAAGCGCTCCGCTTACCCACTTGAATAGATTTTACATTACAAGTTAGAGTCAAAGTTGTCCGTATCGCAACCTTAGTGATGATACAATTGAATGCACTAGTTACTCATTGTATCAGAAGGGGGTAAAGTAAAGCCAAGATACTCCCAAATTAGTCAGTGTGAATCTTTGGGTAAATCGAGCTCGCATTTAGAAAAACTGTTGACACCTAGTTGAGTGATCTTATTAGGAAAGCCATTTTGTCTTGGAGCCCACTTTACTAGTCCATTGTTACATCTTGTCGAGCCATCACAAAGTGACGACTTATATGGAGTCTGAACCTTATTTTACAAACAAGGAAAAGAGTCGACTTGAGTTATATCTAAGTGTCTTTCATCACAAAATTAAATGACGTATCACTTAGCTTGGTTTCTTGCTCACCTTCGGACAAGGTGAAACTCTGCCAAAGTGGTGCTTAGTTTATTTTCATCTTTTGATCTATACCCTTGCATTATCATATCCCGTTTGGGGTGAGAAGGAGGCATACCTTGCAAGTCTTATCAAGGACAATATTCACCACTTTTTTGTCCATTTACACCCATCCATGTTTATGGCTGGGTTGTTAAATGTCTAAAGTGAACAAGTACATTTTCGTGTCTTTGATAGCCCTTTGATCTTTATTTCAAGATCTTCTTCATTGCTACGATTTCAATTCATCATTATTTCTCCTTAAGTTGTTATTTTTTCTCGCATTCTAGCCATACAATTTTAGTACTTACATCGTGTTTACAATTTTGTGAGAACTTGGTATAAGTCCTTTTATTGTACGATTACACTACTCGCACAACTAAAAAATTCTTGTTATAATTGTACTTAGTTTTGGTTCCAACGTCATCTAAGTATTTTGAGAGTGTTGATATTGCCATGTATATACCGCGATGAACATCATCTTGATACTAACACCTTGTTTGCTAGGTTAACGTGTTAAGATAGGGTTGTTACACTATCCACATTTGCAACTTCCATTTTTCAAAAAACTTAGGTTTCATCGGCATTTAAACTGGTCTTAGTATATCTCGTGGAGAGATCACGTCAATATCACTTTGGTATTTAGGCCTTGTTATTATTCTAACTAGACCTATGTATTAATAGGGTATTGTCACTATCTACTTTGACCCCTTCATTGGAATCATAGTTAGGGTATAGTCTTGCTAAACGATAGTTTGAGTGATTTTTTGATTTAATGTTCATATGATTGTTCTTTGAATGATAAATGGTTGCATAGCATTACATCTAGAACACACTGGGATATTTTGGCCATCAGAAAACTTACACAACATACACCTAGGTTTCATACAACTTTGAAGGTATTTAGAACAAAACCTAGTATAACTTTGACTAGTAATGCCAAGAATCATGAAAATGGACATCTAAACCAAACGAGTGTGACTTAGAAGAAAATCCTTTTGCATCCTTCCCATTCAGTGGTAATAAGTTAACACCTCTCTTTTCATAGGTCAAAGACACAAAACCGTTGGTTGATCATAGCAGAGAAGAATCTGATTCTTCTGAGGAATAACATAAGTTAGACCTAGGTCAGTTTGACGAGCTTCTTTATTATAACAGAGATCAAGTACTCGTATGAGTCCTAGAGTTAGGGGCTAAGCTTCCACAAGAACGCGAAGTGGAGACTAATATCATTAATCATAAAATAGAAGAGTGACCATCCCTCTTAGACATGGATAACCCCTTTGACGTAGGGTATGCTTCTACTTCCAGACAACATCACAAAAACATGTTGAAGAAGACCTGTCAAAACCAATTGGTGATTCACGAAGACCTTATTATAAGGCTTCACGTAAATTAAAAATTGGGCATGAGCAAAGGCTCACCGCCTCCTAAATTTGATGAGGAAGATGATCCCTTAGTTGAAGAAGAGATCCTTCAAAAAAAAATATTGAAACTAAGTAAAAAATTAGCAAACATAGGCTCTTCGAGTAGGAACGTGCATAAAGACAAACTCAAAACCAAATCTAGTGAGTTTCACTTTGATCCATATGATGACACAACTTTTAAAGTTGCTAAGGTAAATAGACCAATATCACCTACAAAAGAGAAACTCATTCAACATGAGATTTACAATCAATGAATAACACACTTACTACACTACATGAAGGAAATGTAGGACATAGTAGGAAGTACTTATATGAAGAACTATGCCCTAACCCATTTGATAAGGACATGTTGCGACAACCGTTTCCAAAGCATTTTACCATTCCTAAGTTTGATAAATATAAAAGAAAAGGTGATCCTCATGATCACATCAAGGAATTTTACATGGCTTGTTAAGAGGTCACATACAATGATAATTTCTTAATACGATTATTCCCTCACATCCTAGGAGCACTGACATTAGAATGGTTCTTTAGTATACCTAAGGGATCAATCATGACATGGCCCGTACTTGCTAAAAATTTGTATGGCATTACTTCCTTCAATATGGAGAATGATATCATCCATGAACGACCTTTGCAATGCAAAAATAGAAACCCAATGAGACCTTTGCAGGGATTTTTACAATGATGGCATGGATTGGGAAGTCATTTCCCTTGTGTCCTACCAGAAAAATAGCTAGTAAGCATATTCATCCCTAACATAAACCTAGAAATAACCTTTCATTTACAAATGCACTACAGCTCTAACTTTGAAGAAGTTATAGAGAAGGGTAGTCAAATAAAAAGGATCTCATCATGAAAGGGACACTCAAACCCGTCACAAAGGACAAACATGAAACACAAATTTACTAATAAACCAAAGTTCTTCAAATAAGAACAAACATGTCATTGGCGATGGCATCACAGACTCCAAGAGATTCCAAGTTGTATAGACTGGTCCACTTTTAAAAATTCTCACAAGGACCTCACCCAAAGGCACCCACCGAACGTGTGTTTACACCACTAACGGAATCACTATCTGCCATACTTAAACAGTTAGATGTGGTAAACATGGTGTAATACCCAACCGTGCAATAGTACCATATCCAGAGGATGCTCCAAAACCCAGTTGGTTCAAAGAGCATGAGTACTCTGATTTCCATCATGTTAAAGGACACAAAATAATAGGTGCTTAAGACTATGACATTATATACAAGACCTCATCGAAGAGGGAAAAATTGATCGTACATTCTCCCTTGACTCAAGACAGGGTCCCAATGAGAAAATGGGTATATTCAAAGATCCCTTTCCTAACCATGCAGATAAGAAGAACAGGAAGCCAGATCATGGAAAAACTTCCAATGACTATATGATTGTTTGCTTATGTTTATCCAACTAATGATAGTCCCTTTAATTCCCTTATAGGATGTATCTGTTCATCTGATGAACATGTAATACTATTAGGATCTTAGAAAAAATTTATGTAGTAGGGACGTGATGCACTCATTTGATCATACCAGATCCCCTACCTATCCCTCAGGAAGGTCAGTACAATTTAATAGAATAGTTAGAGAAGAAACCCGCTAGGATATCGATCTTAGATCTCCTCAAAATCTCTACTACTCATAAAAACATATTGTATAAAACACTATAGAGTTCAAGAGTCTCCATAGATGTAGATCCCACACGCCTTCAAGCGATGATTGCACACCTTGATTCCAACGATCATATCACTTTTGATTGCACTGGTAATCCTGTGTAATGACCTAGAGCAACAACTTACCCCTATACCTAGAAGTAGTTGTTACCCATCATAAGATCAAGAGAGTACTTGTAGATGGTGGATCCATTCTAAATATTTGCACTTTGAAGCTGGTTAAGTATCTAGGCCATTTAGAAAAGGATCTAGGGGCTAAAACTATTACAATCATAGCTTATGATAATGAGGAGCGAGAGTCAGCAGGTACTATAGTAGTTCTGATGGAAGTAGGGCCGACTTTTCATGATACGACATTCCATGTCCTTGACTTGGATCTTCCTTACAACATGCTCCTAGGGTGACCATGGATCCATGCCATGCAATCCATTCCTTCAACATTTCATTAGTGTATTAAGATGTGCCATGAAGGATAGATAGTCACCATTCAGGGTGATCCAAGAACCATTCACGCATTGTAGGGCATTGCACATTTTTTCTCGTGTAACTTATGAATGTCCTTCTGCAGATATTGTTGTTCCTTTACAAATATAAGCTATCAAGGAACGTGTGGATCCAGATTCACTCACTCCTTGTAATCAAAAACTTTCCTTCGTTGGTCAACCCTTTCACATCATGGGAGGCAACATCTACAAAGTATGGCCTAGGTGAGCAATTCACTCTTCAACAGGCCTTATTAATATCAGATCTATCAGTGTCACCCAGGACACATGGTAAACCCTTACTTTCAATTCAAGATCACTTGGGATAAATTCCCTAAACCATTGGAGATGTTCATCCCTATTGGTCTCCTATCCAAGGAAAATATGTTAGAAGATCCCATCAAGAGGGTACCTGAAGGTACCATGACATCATGTCATCAAGCTCCACAGTATATCAAAGGCCACCATATGATGTACATCATGGGTTACAATGGGTTTAGATGTGGTATCAATACACAAGGATGGTTAGAACCCATTCCTATTCCTCATTTTAAATCCAATAAACATGGCTTAGGAATCAGGCCTCTTGACGATCCACCCTTTGAGATCAATACCACCTCTTCTAAACATGAGGATGACTCATCTCATTTAGATAACAATGCAGATTCCCAATGTATCCTCTATGAGGATCTTGCCTCCACTAACCTATTCCCCAATTCAGTTGTTTTTACCTTATCTAAATCTAATCCTCAAACCAATTTCCAAGTAACCCTTGTATATCTTGAACTTGTAGATTGGAGATCAACAATTTCACGTGCCAATCAATTTCTTTGAGAATGATGAGGCATTCACAGAATTCATGGGACTCAGGGATTTTATTTTGACTGAGGGATCACAAGAAAGGATTTTAATCCAACTAGATGTCTAGTGCATACTTTGGAGAAGAGGCAGAGATGTGTGGACACTTGAATAGGAAGGTTGTAAGTAAGAGTAAGAATGCTTCAGAGAATCCTTGTGGAAATAATAAATGTAAGTCTCATAGTGACAAATGTTTTGAGGCACTAGTAGATAAACAAAAATGAAGAACCTATAGAAGAAATGGTATACCCATTCAAAGATGATGATGAGCCACCTAAGGAGGTTGACCTTACTCTTCCCCCTGATCCTACATGGATGGAAGATGCTTCTAAAATTATTGTTGAAGAAATGATCAGTGTCAACATTGGCCTTAGAAGAGAACCTAGAATGATAAAGTTAGGAGCTTCACTCTCAGCTCAAGAACATAAAGTTTTTGTGGAACTATTGAGAGAATATGCAGAATATATTTACATGGTCATATGTAGATATGCCTGGTTTGGACCCAGACTTGGTCGTTGCATAACCTCATTTGTGCACCCAGATACCAAACCCATCAAGTAGAAATTGAGAAATATGCACCCCAAAATTTCACTACTTGTCAAAGAAGAACTTGAAAAGTTATTAGCTGCTGATTTCATTAAACCCATTGACTATTCAGATTGGATATCCAACATAGTCCTAGTTTAGAAGAAGCCAGTTAGCATAAGGATCTACACTGACTTCCACGACATCAATAAAACATGTCCCAAAGATGAATTCCCCTTTCCTAATATTGATATGATTGTCGATTCTACTGCTGGTTATGAAATGTTATCCTTAATGGATGGTTTTTCAAGTTATAACCAGATCCAAATTACAGAGAAAGATCAACATAAGATAAATTTCATCACCCCTTGGGAGACATTTTGTTACAAGGTCATGCCTTTTGGACTCAAGAATGTTGGGGCCACTTATCAACACACAATGAAAGTCATCTTCCATGACATGATGAATGACATCATGGAGGATTATGTTGATGATATCTTAGAAAAATCCAAAAGTCAGAGGAGAGCACCCTGAAGTGCGGAGACATATTTTCCCGTGTCTCTGAGATTACAAAGTACATGTTTGAATCCTAAGAAGTGTGTCTTTGGCATTTTGTCAGGGAAGCTCCTAGGTTTCATCATTTCACAGAGAGGAATATAGGTGGATCTTGCAAAGGTTACAACCATCACAAAAATGCCTCCACCTACAAATTTCAAACAAATAAGAAGTTTGTAAGGAAAAATTTAGGTAATCTACCGCTTTATTTCATAACTTGTAGATAAGTGTCATCCACTTACACATCTATTGAAAAAATGTTACATTCAATTGGGGTCCAGACTGTCAAAAGGCATTTGCACTACTTAAACAATACCTTGTCAACCCACCCGTATTCATGCCACCTACCCTGGTTGAACCCCTCCTATTATACATTTCAGCTACCTAGTTTTCTATTGATGCACTACTTGCCCAATATGACCTAGACCATAAAGAAAGGGTGGTTTATTACCTCAACCACACCTTGATTTCCTATGAGTTGAATTACCCACAAATTGAAAACGTTTACCTGGCAGTTGTCTTTGCCTTTCAGAAAATACATCACTATCTCCTTAACAATAAGACCAAGCTAATATCCAAAGTTGACCCTTTCAAATACCTTTTGTCCAAACCCACCCTTACGGGATGAATGGCTAATTAGATCATTCTCCTAAGTGAATTTGATATTGAGTTTGTTAACCAAAAGTCCTTAAAAGGATAGGTATTGGCTGATCAGTTAGTAGAAGCCCCTCTACCAGGGATGGAACCTTTGTGTTTGGATCTACTAGATGAATCCATGATGTATATTGAAGAGTTTGTGGAGTGGAAAGTCCATTACGATGGATCATTCACCTTCCACGGATTAGGAGTAGGTAGTGGTACTCATCACTCCCACAGGTGAGGTTATTCCAAGAGCATTCTATTTGGGATTCCCTTGGACCAATAACATTACAGAATATGAAGCACTCATCGCCGGCCTAAAGTTGGCTATCACTTGGAATATAAGACAACTACGAGTCTTTGGGGACTCCCAACTTATTATTAAACAAGTTAATGATGAGTATAAGGTTACATATGAAAAACTTATTCCATACAAGAAAATGGTTGAAACCTTGAAGGAATATTTTATACAGATTATATTTGAACAAAAACCAAGGTCACACAATAGATCAGAAGATGCCATGGCTACTATCAGAGCACTATTACACATTCCACCCCAGGAAAGTAAAATGCCCTTCTTTGTAGATCATTTACGAGTACCCGCATATGATATGCCAGAGCCGTGTTTGGCATGTGAAGTTGTTGGTCGGATCTCCCTTTGGTATGGCCATATATTTAGATACCTATAAGATGAAAAATTTCCCCTAGACATTATCCATTACGAGAAGAAAGATCTTATCTGCTGTATAGCCCATTACACCCTTCTAGGATGCACCCTTTATCGTCGTGCCTATGATAGGAATTTGCTATGTTGTTTGGACGTTATTGAGTCAGTCCACGCTATTAAGGAAGTACATAAAGGTATTTGTGGAGCACATACTAATGGCATGGTCTTGGCTAAGAAGCTCTCAAGAGTGGGTTATTATTAGCCCACCATGGAAGCAGACTGTTGTACTTTTGTAAAGAAATGTGAGCTATGCAAAAAATATGATAACTTGATACATGCACCAACACAGGTTTTGCAGCCCATTGTGACACCTTGGCCATTTTCTAAATGGGGCCTAGATCTCATAAGGAGGCTCCATCCTTCTTCTTCAGATGGCCATACCCACATTATTATCGCCATCGAATATTTTACTAAATGGGTAGAGGCTATACCTCTCACTTACGTCACTGGTGCACAAATCTCCAAATTCATCACAAATAACCTCATTTTCCGTTACGGCATCCCTTCCGCCATTATCACTGATAATGGTAAATCCTTTAAGAATAAAATGGTCAAAGCATTATGTCTGTTGGAACTTAATGATTAAGTGGTCTGGCCAACCCTTAATGTATATGGGTCCATCACTAATATATAGGTTAATATTTAATAATATGAAATATTTATATTTCTACTATTAAATATGCTAACCTAGGTATATACTTTGGATTAAATATTTAATATCATGAAATGATTATATTTCTAATATTAAATATCATAAACCTATGTGTATGTGTTCAAGGTTTTTGGTGTAGGAACCATTACTTGGAACAACAAATACAATCAACAGTCTCCATTTTTTCTATTGAGGCAGAGAAGTATAATGGAAGAAGTAAAGAAGCCATGTGGCTGCAATAGTTGTTGGTAGAGATACACATGGAAGCTAAAGGAAGCATTTATCTTCTATGTGGTGGTCAGTGTTGTATTACTCTTGATTAAGAATATAGTTCAACATAAGAGGACAAATAACATTGAGATACATAAACGCTTCACCCGTGAGAAAGTGTAAAGTGATGAGATAAATCTCAAGTTCATGTTGACTGAAGAGCATGTTGCTGACATGTTCACAAAGTCCCTGAGTGCTGCAAAGTTTTGTCACTTTTGTGAAATGCTTGGATTTTTAGAGTTTCCATTGAGGGGGAGTGTGCATGACAATGTCACCTCCTAATGGAACTTGGTTTTTGTAAACAAACCTTCGGGCATTTGTAAAAAACCTTCGAGAAAGTGTAAAAAGAACTTCGGGCATGTATACCTCCTCGACTTATTTTTTAGAAAGAAGTGTAGAAAGATCTTAAAGGCGGTCTTCAGTAAACTCTTTAGTGCTATTGAGTTTACTGGTAAACATCTAGTACAAGAATATTGTTAAGGAGGTCATTGGTTGTAAAAGGATCTTATATGCTTGGGTTCAATAACCTTTTATGAGAACCTGTGAGAACATGTAAAACTCACAAATCATACTTAGCCACTGATCATGTGATGATATTTGGGATTCCAAATCCTTTTGTACTAAAAGGTAAATTGAGTATGATGAAGGTGTTATAATTCCTTAAACCGATATGCTAGCCTAAAACCTTTATGGTTTAAGGATTGTAAATCTTGTAGTGTACCACGAGTAGGTAATTTATTGGCATATGTTATGTTATCCCACTTAACATTAAGGGGGAGTGTTGGAACATAATGATTAAGTGGTCTGGCCAACCCTTAATGTATATGGGTCCATCACTAATATATAGGTTAATATTAAATAATATGAAAGATTTATATTTCTATTATTAAATATGCTAACCTAGGTATATACTTTCGATTAAATATTTAATATCATGAAATGATTATATTTCTAATATTAAATATTATAAATCTATGTGTATGTGCCAACCATTTTAGGTTGAAAAGGTGGGTCAGGAGACATATCCGATCACCTTATATAAAAAGGACTTTAGGTCCTCATTTGATATATTCAGGAAATATATCAAAGGTGTGCAAATCAAGTGATTTGGTTTTAACCTTGGTAAATAGGGTTTCAAAGGAGGAGGCGATCTTACTAGATGTAAAATAAGTTCTCTGAAGTAAAAGGTTATTTTCAAAGTGGTTTTTACCCTATTGGGGTTTTCCACTATAAATACTGTGTCACCTGTGTTATTTATTTCCTATAAGTATTTCTTTATTTACTTATGTTATGATGCAATCTTTATTTAAATATTTATTGTAACATTATGTAATATGTAAGTTGATTAAATCCATATTTATTAGATCCTCAAATTCTAACAATGTCAATGATTCCATATTCAGCTCACGTGGTCTACCCCTTATTACCCCAAAGTTAATGAACAAGTTAAGGCCACAAATAAAAATCTTGTATGGATCATGGAGAAAATGGTACGTAAGATTGGCTATAATTGGCACTTACAGATACATACCACCCTTTGGGCCTATCTAACCTCCATCTACACTCCTACTGGTGTGACCCCATATTCCTTAGTCTATGGCACTGAAGCCACCATAACCTTGGAAGTGGAGCTTCCCTCCCTGAGAATATCTCTCTGAGACTATCTTGATAAAGACGAAGACTATAGAGTTGCTTGGCTAGCAAAGCTAGAGCTGTTGGATGAGAAGCATATGAGAGAGCTTAATGACCTAAAGGTTTACCATAATAGAGTGTCAAGAGGATATAACAAATGAATCATTCATCATGAATTTGATGTAGGTGATCTAGTTCTAAAAGAAAATAAAAATAACACTATTAAGGACAGAGAAAAGAAAGGTAAATTTGAGGCTAATTGGTCAGGGCCTTATGTGGTGGTTGCTAAATATGGATCAGAGCTTCTAGAACCTATGAAAACCATGTATCTCAAGTGGTTCTATGCTTAAGCATGGAGCAAATATCAGAAAATGCCTAAAAAGTAGAAAAATAAAGAAAAAACAAGCAAAACATTAGAAAATCAAGAAAATAGTAAAGGAAAAGTGGGTGATCCACATGTGAAAACCACACAATTGTGGTACATTGGGTAGTTCTTTGGGTGAAAACTAGTTTCCAGTGCTCAAAGAGGATTTATTGGTCACAAGCTACTCTTACATCTACACGGGTAACCCTCACTGCTATCTAGGTTCAGTTTCCCTTCATTAGGTCTAGGAACCCTACCGGGTCTACATTTTCCTTGTTTGTTCTTATATATGCATGAAAGAGTTGCTTTTGTATATTCCCACATCATGCTAGGGGCATCCACACTTCTTTGTCCCTATACACTTCTTTCAAAACATGACCTTAGAAAATACAAAAACATTCAGAAAAAAGATACACACAAATCTAAACATTCAGAAAATCCCCCTTAGGAACGAAGCTACACCAACTTCACAACATTGTAGTATGGAAACCTCAAAAATAATGTGAACAATAGCCTTGAAAACTTATCTTTCAAGATAACCCAAAAAAATTAGAAAATATATCAATGTTGTCCCACTAAAAAACAAGGTAGTGGTTAGATTGCTTTTAGTTGATGATTTGTATAGTTTTGGTTCTAAGTATCTTTTCATGTTATGTGATTTAATGTATGGTTCATTTGCTTACCTTCATTTGAATCTTGTTTGATTTAATTAGGTGCTACATTGAGTCCATTTTTAACTTTCATACTTGTAGGATATTGGTATGTATTCATCATCTGCTATATGCATCTATTAGAATTCATTTTACTTGGTTAGATTGGATACCAATTTAATTTGTTGTTAAAATTTACATGAGTTCATTTCTAGTTGCATATTGTTGTGCGGTTTTGAAGGTGTAAATTTTTTTAGTTTTGTTAACTTTTTCTTGTGTGTTTGTTTACTACACATCTATCATCTATCATTCATCACATATAACATCATCTAATACATCATATATATAAAAATGATAAGTTTTACATCATGCATGTATACTAAACTAATCATCACATATCGTATCATCAATGGGTGCAAGAGGGGTTGTGCATGATCACAAATATACCCCCACACCAATATCATCTAATATCATCCCAAATGCTAGCATCTACTAAAATATCTCATGTATAAAACATATGATATCATCTAAACCATCCTCAGGCAATATTTGCCACCTAATGCTTGTCTCTTCACCCTAGGGCATTTTAAAATATTTCCAGGCACTTCTTGTCTTCTATTTTTATCTATCGCCATGATTATTTTTAAATAATTATTATTGGCCCATTTGTCTTCTTATCGAGGTATGTTACTGTTACCCGACACCCATTCTCCTCACTCTGGAGCATTTTAGCGTGCTTTTTGGAGATCTTATATTCCTAAATTCTTCTGGCTGATAATTTTTTTAATAAAATATAAAATCATCCAAAAATCCAAAAAAAATTGTAAACACTTTAAAAATGGACTAAAATTGGTAATCAACTCATTTGTAGTTGAAATCTGTGTCTCTCACATGGCACTCATCTCGTATCATGCTGACATTTCCATGTGTTTTGAAATGACGACTCACAGATCCTCTGAATCTCCAAATCATTTACAAAAGCTACATTGCTTACTTCATCAATACTTTGGGGCACAAGTTGCTTGGTATTTTTTTGTTGTGCACACTGTTTTTTCATCGGACCTCAATGTCCTCCATCCTTTCTCTTGCATATACAAATTTCTTGGGGCATAATTTTAAAACCCTTGTCATTTATCAAAACATTTGGGATTACAACTCGATAACAAAATATTTGTGTAGCCGTCTTAAAGCGTTTTTGGTTTGAGTGTGTGTGATTGTACTTATTTCCCTGTTAGGTGAGTTTGTTGGCTTCTTTTATTGCATTACATTCATGTATGTTGCATGGAGTTGGCTACTTTTAGGAATGGAAAATTGTCTGTATCTTGGCTTTTCATGTCATTTTACACTTCCGTCGTATGCTTATATTTTAATAAGTATTGCTGATGCAGATTACTAGCAATATGATGAATAGAATTGTTTATATAGTAATGCCTTGTGGATAGCTCAAAATCCCTTTTTCTTATTATTTTATCTTCTATCTTTGCTTTCTTCTATCTCCACTTTTTCGATCGTTGATCGCGTTCCTCCATCATCCCATTGAAACTCGAGGGGGCATTCTTCATCCTACTAATTTTTCTTCAACCCCTTCAAAATTTTCTACTCATTTATGCTTGTTTACTTCATTTAAAGTGATGTCACACATGTCATCTCAAAGAGGGGAAAAATGAAGACACCTATAATTTGGTCTACATGATCTTATTAATAAGATCATACTATCTATCCTAGTCTCATGTTCATTTACTACAGTACGCTAGTAAAATACCCTTTCTAACCTCTTCTAAACCCGCTAAACTTGCTAATCCCTCTCTAACCAGCTTCTATAATCTTGTTTCCCTTTAATTAACCTTGTTTAGGCTAATTAACCCTCTTATTGACTTTCTAAAGAGAATTTGACTTTGTAACCAAATATCTCACCTTTCTAAATAGCCACTTAGCTTCCTAAAATCTTGTTCACCAGCCTCCAAATAGGTTTTTCTAAAAATTAACTTTTTACTCCTTTTTAGTCCCACATACATCCAAAACATCCTTTTCTCAAAGTCAAAAACTATAAATAGAGGGATACCCCTCCCACATTTTCCTAAGAACTCTCTCTCTCTCTCTCATTTCTAATTTAGGTCATGCTTAAGTATTTTAGAGTCATTTCATATTTTATTTGAGCTATTTACTTGTTATTTGCTAATCCTTTCAAAGCTTTAGGTAAATGGGAGAAGCCATTAATGGTGAGTTTCCATTATTAAGCTTTTTGAAACACAAATAAACACATAACTGATTGCTAGAGCTTTAATAGGTTCATTTATAGATAGCTTTCATGGAGTAGAGAGCTAATATAGTCATGTTTAAAGGTTGATTTGTTTGTTTCAAGCTTTATATATGCATGCAAATATGTAGCTCTTGCTTATCTCTAATTTGATGGTGATTTGAGTTGTTTGTTCTAAATATTTTGGGGTTTCTTTAGAGATTCTTACCCCATCTTCATAGCTTTAACAAACTTTTCATTGCACACAGAGGTAAAGTAAAGCTGAGATACTCCAAGATTAGCCAATGTAAATTTCTTGGTAAATCAAGATCACAGAGATATCTTGTGACACATAGAGAGAGAAACCCATAGGAAAGCTTGCCAACTTGGAACCAATTTTGTCTTCAATATTATACTTGAGAGCTCTCACAAAGTGCGAACTTTGTTAAATTCAAACTATTGTTTTTTAAACAAGGGAAACAATCTCTTAAAGTTGAAACCATGAGACATTTCATCACGAAATCTATTTAGTGTTACTTTGTCCTAGTTTTTTCAATTTTCCTAAGACAAGGTGAAACTCTGCCAAAGTTACACCAACTATTTTTTTATCACCACTTGGTCTACTCCTTTGTTTTCTTATTGCCCATTTTGGGACAAAAGGAAACAACATACGTGGATACCGCTAGAGATAATCGTGTCCACCACTTTTGTAGTCTACTTGCATGACTAGGTTGCAATGCCAGAATGTAAGTGTTGAAAGTGTGAATGGTACGTCATCACAATCTAGTAGGCCGTTTTTGTCTCAAACCCATATTGAGACTTGTTATCATTATAGTTAGGTTGTCTTATCATTGAATTCTTTTGAGTTGTTACACTGCCCACATTATAGGCATATAATTGTGATTTTTACTTCTTATTTCCAGCGTGAAACTTGGCCTAAATCTCTAAATTGTATTGTTACGCTACTCACATGCATAATAATTCCTTGATATACTTAGACATAGTTTTTACATCCTAACCTTGTCTTGAGTTTTGTGAGTGTTAAGGTTTGTTGATCAAAGAACACTTGACAAAGAGAACACAAGAAGTCCATGTGGGAAAGCAAGTCATATTCAAAGGCATGAATAGATAGGGAGAGCACGTGCACAGAGCAGAAGTTCAAATTTTTGAGACTTAGCCATTTTCGCTCATGAAGGTCTATTTTTAGAGATGATGTGCAAAGCACACAAAAAACGCAGAGACATGTGTGCCATGCATTGGCTATTTTTGGAGGATCAACTACGAAGCACTTCACATGGGTACGGTCTAGGAATAAAATTATCACTATAGTTAACTACCAGTAGTCTATTGTTAGAGAACTTGCATGTGTGACTAGTTTTGTGATGGCACATGGCTAATAATAGCATGCAACCTATTTTAGGAATAGATAAGCAGTGAAGGGAAAGTCCCCACCCTTATAATTATGTAGTAAACTATGTAATAGAGAGATCGACATATACAGAGATATATATGTGTGTGCATACATAAAGAGATTATGCTGCTAAATCTGTTACACGCATACTAATATTATTGTAATGAAGCTTTTGTGTACTTATTACATTTAATATAATGGAGGATATTGGCTGAATCTAAGTGTTAGTTCTATGTGTATCTGAATCTAGTATGCTTTTGATCTCATCATGGTTAATATTTAGTTCTATTCTCCCTTAGAGATAGATTTGGTATGCTCTGTAGAATGATGTGTTAGTAACGGAACTATATGTGTTAAGTATTCATCATGCTAACATCCTGCAAAAATAACCCTAAAGAGGGACCTAGTACCTTTGCACGCTTCGAGTGAGCTCTTAGTCTAAGCTGAGTGATGTGCCAGTGTGTCTAAGGTCTTATTGGATTTGTATCACTGAATTCTAGGCTGCATCATTGGTTTCGTTGCTGAGACCTCTTTTTTAGTTGTTTTTAGGATGGTTTGCAATGAAGACGTATTGATTGACCTTAGCAAGTGTTGAAGAATGGATACATGATTTAAGAGAAGAATACGCACAATGATTTAGCATTGTATCTGAGTTTAACACACACATGTGGGTGGAATAGAATTTTTATGATAGTTTATATGAGAGATTTTTCACTATCTTTCTAATAGAATTATACGAGTGGGTGATTGCTTATGCATCTAAGTGGAATTGGAGGTATCGCGTACTTGTTTGGATATAGGAAGAATTCCAGGCCCTTTATAATGCTGATCTAATTTGGACTCAAGCTGTGGATACGTGGTTCTGTGGTGTCTTGAACAGTTATATCTTGGAATAATCCATTTCCACTTATTCGTGTCCAGAGGTAGCTGAATTCCAGTTCTTACAATATCCAAGGGGAGCTTACCTACAAGGCATTCCATTGGCAATCAAGACTTGATGGTAACTATTATTTAAATTTTTATGGCTAAGAGAAACCCATTTGAAGCCAGAATCTTTACTGAGAGAGAGGGGACTTAACCAAATTATAAAGAGAAATAAACGGCTCACAGACAGTGATAAGTGTCAAGCATGCACAAATTCAGAAGTCAAAAAGGGGGTGAAGTCTCAAACTCCCACAAGACTAACACGTAGAGCAAACAAAGTAGGGTAATGAACCCATGGATGGTGCTAAGTGTCCACCGAATTCTTTCCCAGGAGCCTTAAAGAAAAACATAGTCTTAAGGATGCACGAACCTTCCACGTGGATCTTGCAACAAATGGGCTCCATCCTCAAAGCAGGCCATAAAGATGATAAGCCTTCCACCACGTATAAGTGATTTAGGGTCTTATCTATAAGATTTAATGCTTGAAGAATTTTTAAAAAGATCAGAGGTGAAGGGTCATTTCATTACAAAATATGTGCCGTTTGAATCAAAAGGTCAGGAACCAATGCATAAAGAGTCGAATATCTAGTTATATAATAAATAGTCGAAAGGTGTTTTTTCTCAAAAGATGAGTCCATCTCAAGGGAGTCGGTTGCTGGATAATTAAGATGGATTAAATGGACGTGGATCTCACTTTTTTGAAGGGGTCAAATTGTGAGAAATATTTTAGGAAATTTGTTTCTGTCACTTCATATCATTTATCATAATTAAGGGGTAGATAGGAAGGAGTTTCAAATTTCCTTCTTACCTTCTCCTTACCCTATAAATTGTAATGGAGTTTCAATAAAAAATAGATATATAGAGACTTTTAGTTAGGTGTTAGGAGTCTTAATCCTTTCCTCTCTATTGCCAAGCTTTTCTTTTGTTAGGAAAATGAGATCTTGAAACTCCATCCTTTTGCCTGGGTTTTATAGTAGAAATCTTACCTCTCTTCTATATGCAATACTATGCACAACCATTGGAGTAATATATATGTTTTGTGGTGTTTCTGGTTCATCATTCACATATATTTATTATCTCTAATCACCTTTATTTTCATTTAAAAACTGTGTATCTTTGGGTGTTATTGCAATCTTTGGTGCCGTGCTTAAGTAGTTTGAGACGATTGTGTATTCGGTTGGCTTCCTGGTGTATTATTTTTGGCGCATCACCTTAGTTTGTTTTATGATTTTTCTTTACAGTTTTACTAACCCCTATCACACCCCATAGAGAAGAGACAACTTCTTTAAAACCTAGAGGTCTCCTTAGGATGCACGTCCCACCAACCTAAGGATTCCCACGACTCTGATGGCTCAATCTGCCAAGGATGTCTATCAACAGTTTTCTTGGCACGCCCGGTGGGACAACTCAAAGTGATACTTTATTATGGCATCAACTTGGTCGCTTCTTGAAAAAGTTCAGACTTCCATAAAGATGGTTGCGGAGTATATCCAGTAACTCCCTAGGGCTCGACCAAATCATTACAAAGGCTCATAGAGCTCCCTCTCAACCATTTTCATTCATATGCCTTTCCACACCTTCTATTTCTCTTCATCTAATGAATTTATGCTATTATGAATCCATTACCACCAAGGGATCCTCCCCTTGTTCATCTCCAAACCACAATGTCTACACTACCACCATCTTTGAGTAGCTATACCTCTCACACCAGCAAACAATGGGTCTAAATCCAAAAGAAGAGGAACATATGGTGAGAAGTGATATGAGCTTGGGAAGTTCGTGTTACCAGCTGAGTAGAAAAAAGGCTATAGAAGTTTCCTCCATTTTTCATCCCCACAAAGCATCTCCCCTAAAAATATCCTTATCAATGGGATTCATTCTGCAAAATGAAGCCACATATGATGGAGAGTTTTTAGATTCAAAAACCATCACATCAAAGCATAAAGATTTGACAGAGGAGGAAGAAGATAAGCTTGAGTGCTTATCAGATTTGAGGGGATGGCTCGATGAGGAAGGGCTTGTAAAAATAACAATCTTCACCACTTCATTGACTCTGTAACAAAGGCAGCCTTCTGCTCACAACAACTCCCCTTGGACTAATCCTAGGACTCTAGAAGAAAGTAATATTGAGATATTTTTGCTTTCAATCGAAGATCCTGGATTCATGGATGAAGCTGTTAAAGAGGGAGAGTGGAAACAAGATGAACAAGATGAAACCATTCAAAGAGATCCACAAGGGAGCCTCGATCCAAAAGATACGAGCTAGAATGACAGAAATAAGAAGAAGGTAGGACCAAGCCCCACCTTAGGATGTATCTCATCGAGCAAGATGCCAACACTGGTCATGTTCATTTCAGAACATGAGGATGATCTTCAAGACCCCAAGGGTTAGTTGCAGCACCTCCAGCTATAGGATGAGCTAGAGGAGTTATGCATAATGTTCACTGATACCACGGGTATCAAAGTGAAGGGTAAATTTTCACTCTTACTATAGGCCATATCACTAGCCAAATTTATTGCATGGCCAGGTTTTATAAGAAAGGGAAGCTATTTTTCCTTTCTTGTTTCAAGTTTTGTTTAGCTTGTGTAGATCCAGTTAGATTAGGAGTAGGAGTATATTTTCTTTCAGCAGAATAAGTGCTTAGGCACACACCACATATCTCATTTGAGACATGTATGTTTTGTCTTTTGTATAGTCCCACTCCTATATTACTCTAAAGGGGGTGTGCTAGCTTGGATGAAGGCTCTGGCTCACCAAGGAATTCACTGTCAGCAGCAGATAGTTGTAATTTTTTCTTCAAACCAAATGCAAAGCAACTAAAATCAGCCAAAGGATTTATGGGGTCATCTTCTCAATTTTCTACTCTCATAAAAGAAAGTTACAAGGTTTGTTTTAAAAGAAGAAAAACATGAGAAAAAAATGACAAAAAACAAAGGAGGCCACAAAATCAGATTCATAGAGGCTTCAAAACACAAGTTTCATAGTGGAAGATCGTGGGTTCTTTTCATTTAGCAGGCTAAATGGTCCCAGTGAGTCGTCAGACTGTTATTTAAATTTTCACGGCTAAGAGAAACCCATTTGAAGCTAGAATATTCACCGATAGAGAGGGGACTTAACCAAATTATAAAGAGAAATGAACGGTGTGCAGATGGAAACAAGAGTCAAGCAGACACAAGTTCAGAAGTAAAAAAGGGGACAAAGTCTCAAATTCTTGTAGGACTAACACGTAGAGTAAAAAGAGTAGGACATCAAACCCGTGGATAGTGCCAAGTGTCCACCCAATGATTTCCTAGGAGCCTTAAAGAAAAACATAATCTTAAGGATGTATAGACCTTCCACATGGATCTTGCAGCAAATGGGCTCCATCCTCAAAGCAGGCCATAAAGATGATAAGCCATCCATCACGTATAAGTGATTTAGGGTCTTATATGTAAGATTTAATGCTCGAAGAATTTTTCAAAAGATCAGAGGAAAAGGTTCATTTCATTACAAAATATGTGCATTTGAATCAAAAGGGCGGGAACCAATGCATAAAGGGTCAAAATATCTAGTTATGTAATCTATAGCCGAAAGGGGGTTTTCTCAAAAGATGAGTCAATCTCCAGGGAGTCGGTTGCATGATAATTAAGATGCATTAAATGGGCATGGCTTTCACTTTTCCGAAGGGGTAAAATTGTGAGAAAGATTTGATGAAATTTGTTTCTGTCACTTCATATCATTGATCATAATTAAGGGGCAGATGGGAAGGAGTTTCAAAGTTCCTTCTTACCTCCTACTCACCCTATATATTGTAATGGAGTTAAAAAAAAAAAAGATATATGGAGACTTTTAATTAGGTTTTAGGAGTCTTAATCCTTTCCTCTCTGTCACCAAACTTCTCTTTTGTTAGGAAAGTAGATCCTGAAACTCCAGCCTTCTGCTTGGGCTTTGTAACAACAATCTTGCCTCTCTTCTATATGTAATAATGTGTAAAACCATTGGAGTAATATCTATGTTTTGTGGTGTTTCTGGTTCATCATTCACATATCTTGATTATCTCTGATTGCATTTATTTTCATTTAGAAAATGTGCATCTTTGGGTGTTGCAATCTTTGGTGCCGTGCTTAAGTAGTTTGAGACGATTGTGTATTCAGTTGGCTTCCTGGTGTATTATTTTCGACGCATTGCCTTAGTTTGTTTTATGTTTTTCTTTCCAGTTTTTCTGACCCTCACCCCACAGAGAAGAGCATGCTTCTTTAAAACCTAGAGGTCTCCTTAGGATGCATGTCCCACCAACCTAAGGATTCCCATAACTCTGACAGCTCAATCCACCAAAGATGTCTGTCAACAGTAACATTAAATCTGGAGAGTAAACTGATGGCTAAATAAACCTCACCATGCATGGGGGTGGGAGCAGGTTTGGTGAAAGATGGTAGACCTAGCGGCAGAAAGGTAGAGAGAGGAAAGGTGGCTTAAGTATAATGAGGTGTGTGAGAGGGAGATAGAGAAGTAACGTAACATTTAAGAAAGAATGGCATTGAGGAGAGAGATAGCTCATAAAGGATTTGAAGCTCACAAAGAAGATGTGGAGCTAGAGCATTAGGAACTCCCCCATCTTGGAAAGCATGATAGGGATCCTTCCTCGGCCTCATGCAGAAGTGTGCCAACAAATACTACCTAGGCTGCAGGTGCGCATCTGAATCCACTTGGTAACCTTTCCCTTGCATTTGGTTTTTCAACATCTAGTACAACAAGCAGTTAATAAGCTAGTTCAAGTAGTGGGAGAGTAGGAGCGAGTATTATAAGAGGCACATGGCAGCACAAATGGATTCATTGTTATATGGGAGTACCTTTTCGGGTGTATCATCAGCACAAAATACAAGCGCACAAATTTTTGGATTGACTTCTAGCAGCGGTAACACTTTGTAGACTGTCGGGGTATAGTTCAGTTCTACTATTGGGACATAGGGAAGTACATCTTCTGTTCCGACCCCAGCTATAGGTTCAGGATAAGGAGGCATATGTAGCTCTGGTTTAGGTAGATTTGGAGGTTCTGGAGGTAGGGGAAACACAGGAGGTTCTGGATCAGTTGGGTAAGGTCTGCACCAACCCCAGAATATTTACATGGAAATGTCTCTTCATCTTCCAGAGTATAGGGGCATAGAAGATGCTGCTAAACATGTGTATATGTGTGAAATTTTGTGGCACAAGAAAGGAATCATGACTTTTGAGTGTAGAGAAAGCCAATTTTCCACTACGTTACAAGGGCATGCACACAACTAGTATAGAAAGTTTGACCCTGATCAGACTTACGTAGATTATACATATTTAAAGGATGCATTCCTTAAAGAGTTTCATATCCCTGAGTTTGAGCAGAAGAGTATAAGTGTCTCAAGGATATAAAATAAGGCACTATTGAAAGTGTTAGAGAGTATGATGCATGGTTTAAAACACTGTTATCAAATATTTCTTATGACATACATGCAAACCAACATGCACAATGGTTCATTGGGGGCTTGATTACCCCTTTTAAGAGGGCATTATAACATAAGACATACAATGATCCGCACAAAGCACTTGAAGCAGCATTGTGCACTGAGGCAGTTGGAAGCATAGATATTGGGGTGAGCTCATTTTTAGAAGCACAAATAACAACCATGGCAAAATAGCTGGAGAAACTATCAGCAAATTCACATGGATTTGGCACAAAAATTGTGAAGTAAAAGGTCACACAAAGGATATTTGTCCTCATAGAATAGTATGCTCATTGATGATGGATTGTGAAATATGCCATTTAAACCATGATGCTAGCCACTTCCCATTATTACAACGCGTGATAAGGAATAATGTTTCAAGCTAATGTAAAATCTGCAGGTCCACGACTCATGACACGGAAGATTGCCAGCTAATTGGAGAGATCCATGATGCTATAGATATTGGTGTATGACAGATTGTTTTTTAGATAAATCTAAGGGTAAGAATGAGCATCAGGATGGGATCATAATCAAGTGCACTATGATCAGAAAGAAGGGCATTTTGAAGGCGGTCGTGGCAGAGGTTGAGGATACTATGGTGGATTTAGAGGATGAGGTCGTGGTAGTAGAAGAAGTGAGTTTCCTCACGGAACATGTTATACTTACAGATCTCTTGACCACTACAGGCATGAATGTCCTCAAAATATTACATGTTCTTTCTACAGAAAGAACCATAGCTATGAGGAGTGCCCTAACTTATATGAGCATCTAAGTAAGCAACATAAACAAGAAAACAAAGGTGCAGGGATGGTTAGGATACAATGCACTGTTAAAAATCAATGGATGCCTAAGATGGAAACATAATCCGAGGAACTACAAGTTAAGATCACGACCCGCGCTGAGGTGGCACCTGCTAGGGAAGCATTAGAGCAGAAACCTACCATCACTAAAGAAGAAGTTCTTCATGCATGGTACCCTAATCCTGCCTATCAGAAGGAGGTTTATTAGGAAACCATGGGAGTTCTAAGGAATCTTCAGGGTGAGATACAATACTTAAAGGAGAAAAAGAAAGCATCAGAGATGGTCTAAAATGATATAGCTGACTTGAGGGAAGTGTGTAAAATGTTGCGCCAGGAAAAAATCATTCCAATGTTAGGGAGTTGGTTAAAATGAAACAATCTACATGTAAGTACTGAGACTGGATGGTAGGTCTTGCATGCAAATATTCCCTCTCATAGCCTAGATTATGAAAAGGAAATCACTCTGAATGCTATTGTGGATGGGTGGCTATTGAGTAATATACTGATTGATACAGGTGCGAAAGTCAATGTTCTTATCTTGGACACATGGGTACAAATGGGAAGACCCCCATTTCAACCATCCTTTAATGTATTATTCTAGGCTAATTGGACTAAGGCCACTCTCGTCGGAGTTTTGAAGGATGTATCCATTACCATATAAGGAGCCAAGTTCACTGGAGAATTTGAAGTTTTAGCACTGGCAGAGTCATATAGCTTCCCAACTTTATTGGGGCATACTTGGTGCTATGCAAATAATGCTGATCTTTGGTTCAACAAGGACTATATCAGTTTTGAAAAAAAAGAGGAAAGAGTTATTATCTATAACACTCTGAACTGTTGTTACTTCCTCATGAGCATTCAAGTGTTGATATATGATTTCTTATGTAAAAGGATATGTTCCTTGATTGTGAAGTCATGCTTGATATGGACTGTATCTTCTTTGTAATTGAAGATCTTTGACTGAGTAGGAATATGATTGGACTCTTTTATTTCTTTCATTTTACACCTGAGTTCAATTTGATCTCGGAATGAATTGTGGATTTATCCATCTATAAGACCCAGTCTTGGATCAATGGCATTGATCCAAGAGATGCTTTAAGTTTATTCGGGATGAACAAAAATTATAGACCTTACGCAGGTTGCAAGGTCTGAATGCATTGAATAAGCTATTCCAGAGTCTAACTCAGGCTGATCGTGTTAAATGAATTGGTTCCCGATATCGTAATATCAGGAAGGTCTTGATTGTGGACCAGGTAATAAATTCAGATACATTTATTCAACTAGCCTATTGGCAGTGCTGGAGTGAATCCTTTTCGTGAATGTATGTCTTTAGGTTCTTATTCTGCACATTTTAAATGTTAGACCTAAACTAGATTTAATAAGGTTATTAACCTAAACCTAAACTATAACCTATGGGTTAGGTTAGTGCTAACCTAGGCCTAAGCTATAAACTAATGTTCTAAAGTTAGTGACCTAGCGCTACGGAGGTTAGACTAAGTATCATCTTAAATCCTAACCTATGCTTCTAACCTAACAAATGTTAGTGGAGGAAGGGGACCTATGAAGGGGTGCGAGCCATGGGCAGTAGTTTCTATGGCATTAAATGGGATGGATAAGTATGAAGGATATGGATTTAGTGGAAGTTTCAAACGGCTAGTGAGGCCGACGTGGCAGAGTCACCAAAGTTAGAAATGGTCTTTGACTTGCATTTGTCCATCGCTAACTATGGCGGTCAGTGGCAATGGAGATTGAGTGGGAATTTTGGAGTTAATACAATTAATGAACTCGGTCTTCGAGCTCGGATTTCTCGGGAAGACATGCAAAATGGAAAACTGGTAGTTTGTTTGGTTTTTCATGTGCTTCGGTTTACTCTCTGTTTGATCACTGGTTCTTCGCACCAGTCTACTTGGTGTTGCATGGAAAATATGAGTGTAACTCGCTCTTTTCTCTGTCAAGGAAAGTTTATAAAGCATGGAAATAACAAATTATTGTTGTTGAATCTAACGTGGAAAAAGAGGAGAAGGCTCGAGCTCTTTCAGTGGTCTTCTTCAGATTTTTAAGCAACATTACCAGGCATGTTAGGCCCTAACCTTTAAAAATATTGCTTTCTTTCAAATGATTTCATTAAAACAACTCTGTTCAGATGATTTTTGGGTTCAGTTGGTTTTTATGGTAGCTTTGTGTGATTTGGTTGCTGTATCTTCTTACTGGCTCAATTTTTCAAGTGAACCCTTGATGGGTGTGTATTGTGTTTCGATCTGTTGCACTATCTTGCTGTGTTTTGCATTTCAGTTAGATTTTGTAGAAACACTTGCAAGGAAAATACACGAATTCGGTTTTGTGGGAGTCCATGAATTGTTTTCTTGTTTGATTCAGACTTCAGTCAATACCTTGCTGTTTTCACTTGTTGAAAAGGATACTGTTGGAATTCTTGAATGTACATGATACTTCAACTTCTGTATAAGTTATGTCATGATTAATATATGTTATTGATGCTGTTGAACTTCTTGAAATGAAATTATGTCTTGGCTTCTGAAGAAAGACAGTCGTGAATACATTATGTTATTGAATTCCATTGGAATCCTTGAGTAGATAGTATTTGACTTTTGAAGGAGTTTTAGATTGAGAATATTACTTGGGTTAGAATCCTTTTGAAATATTGAAGTGTATATTATGTTTTCCTCTTTTGTATAAGCTTAGAGCGAATATTGTTGTATTGGACTCAGTTGGAGTCCTTGTTATGAAACCAGTATTCTGCTTCTGTATAAGCCTGTTTGTGAATAATTATTATTGGCACTGTTGGAATCCTTAATATATATATATCTTGTATTTCGGCTTCTGTAGAAGTTAGTCGTGAATGCCATACGTTTCTACTCCTGAAGGAGTTCAGTTGTGATTACGGTATGTTATTCTTTTGGTTGGAATTCTCGAATTTTATAGGTATCTTTTATCTTACTACTTCTGTAGAAGTTTATTTGTGAATATTGTGCTTATTGACTCAGTTGGAGATCTGGAAATGTAACCAGTGATTCAACTTCTGTATAAGCTTGGTTGTGAATACCTATTGATATTGGCTCTGTTTGAGTTCTTAATATATATCTTGTATCTAGACTTTTGTAGAAATTTAGTTGTGAAAACTGCTGGTGTTGAATTAGTGGAAAACCTTGAATGCTTTCGTAGGAATTCGGCTACTGACCTTGTCCATGCTGTGTTTTCTTTTTAAACTCAACTCTGTATGAGTCCTTTCTATATTTGCACTATCACGGCTTGGATGAAACTTTGTTGAAAATAATGAATTGACGATGACCTTTATGAAGACCTTGTTGAGGTTATTATTTCCGGTAAGCGTCTTCTAATTCACACCCATGTTGTATAAACGTGGAGATTTCTTTCAGTTGTATGAAGCTGTGCAGGTTTGTGTTGGATTCAGTGTGAATGTCACTAGGTATGCATATAGAAACGTCATTTGTTTTAATGCTATCTAGCCTCTTGTTTGACTGTGATAAAAAGGTTATTCTTTTGATTTCAGCCTTGGATTTAAGTCCTTGCTGTGTTAGTGGGGATTAGATTGAGCTGTATGTTGCTGAGTGTTTCGACTCAGTGGGATTGCTCTTGTGTTTGTGCATGATTACGTCTTCTGTTATCATGACTATCTAGTCGTGTGCTTGACTGAAGTAAAGAGCTATTAACTGTACCTTGATAAGCGATGGCGTTGGATATTTTCTCATTTGTTGATTAATATGGAAGGTTATGTGGAGTCTATTTGATGGATATTTATCACTGCCTTGTCACGAGAGCTGCTGTGTTGTTCAGTAAGTTAGAGGCAATTTCTATTTGTGTATTTTGACGAACTGTAGATCTTCTTGTGGTCTCGACTGGCTTAGTCGCAGGTGTATAATGTGATTGCATTACTCTTAAGTGGACAGTACAGTCATGAGCATGTTGGGAAGGGACATCTGAATGTCTCAGTTTCTTTCTCTTCTGCTGTAAAGTATATGTTGATATATTTTTATCTAACTGTTGGAATTGTTTTAACATACTGATGGAATCATGAATTATTATGATATTCATTTTATTTTGTTGAATGTAATGGTCTGTCTGATGTTGCTGTCCTTGGGATTTAGATGGATAGTTGTTTTGGATACATTTGTTCTTCTTGGTCACTAATATTTATGATGAAATATCTGAAAAGTACCTAGGACTATTTAGTAACTATAATATGAGTTACACGTTTATAGTCGTGTTTGTATTACAAGAGAGCATAGTCTGAAATATGTTTACATGTTTGGTGAAATGATTTCATTTAAACAGGTTGTTTAATGAAAACAATTGGTGGATTGCAATTGTTTTAAGAGTTAGTGCTTATCATGCTCAGTTCATCGAACTGACCCGTGTTGACAATTTTTGCAGATGGTTGCCGTAAGTGGTAAAAGTATGCAGATCTGATAGGATGTTTAGATTGTTTAATTTGGTTTTATGATGAATTACAGCTTGATTCTCTAAATATACTACTTGAAGAAAGATGTTCATTGCTGTTGAGTATTGTATCAAATATGCTGAATGCATAAAATGTATTTGATTAGCTTGAAAGGAATGAAAAGAGATATTCATTACTTATATGTTTGTATTCATATCTTGATGGTTTGACCTTCTTCGGTTCGAATGATCTTGAGAGCATTATTATTATTGTATAATTTGGAGACTTTTGTGATTATCTAAGTATACTTGCAAGATTATGTAACTGGATGCTTATGATTGTTTAGTAGTTCTAGTATGTTCTATCTAAAGCTAAATTGGAATTTAGATCACTGTCTTTCTGAAAGCTAGGGTTAAAATAAACCTGAGTAGGAAGCTAAACAAGCTGAATAAATTATTACTTCCTAGTCTTGATCTAAGTCAAGACAACGTTTAATTGGATTCTTAATCACTATATCTCGATACTAATAAGTAAGATATAAAATTCAGTTAAGAGAAATGATATAAACCTAAAAAGGGTTTGGTTAGCAATCTCATGTGAAGGTTGAGGGTTATTGTCCAATTTCATGATTTATAATTATGTATATTCTATGAACTCCTTGGAGGGGACCGCTAGTCTTAATAACTTCTCTTGTGTAAAGGGTTTCGCTATGAAAGGTAATTCTAAGGTGAGGAACCCAGGGATTGGGAAGACTAACCTTAAGGGAGTGTCTTATAGTATAATTTTATCTCAACGTATGTAACACTTATCAATAAGTAGATCTTTTCGAGGTGGATTTAAAGGTTGACGGCACAAGTCAATTGCAGGGTTGTACCTTCGAGAAGATTAGGATATTCTCGAAGATACAACAATGCAGGTGACTTATGACGACACCCTTTGCATTGATCATTAAGATTTACACCTTAAACTCGAGCAAGTTACTCTGGGACTGATTAGGAATGTGGTCACGTTTTAAGGCTGCCCTAGGAGACTCGGGGTATCTTGACACACTGGATTAACTAGGGTTGACCCAGTATGTCAGCGTATCCCTAGTCCTCGGGAGCATCCCTATAACGTTGTCATCTTACGAATCCGTTCCTGAGTGAATAACTTGGGACAAGAGAGTCTGACAAAAGTCAGTATAAGACATTCTACATAACATAGGAATGGGGTGAAGGACGTATACCAGATTGACGAGTATGCCATCAAGGAACACGAGACATAAGCAGTATGTTTCAAATCTTTGGCCAAAGTATCGCAAGCTGCTGATTGCGTTGTCCTAAGTCACCTAGTCTAAGGGATGAGATGCCGATGAGTAATGGTAACAATTATTCAGTTAGGTTCCTTGGACAAAGCATTCTGAGTCCCAGATTAGGGAAGAGAACCACAAGAGTGATGTGTTAAATAAAAACGCCAACTCTTAATACTCATGAATAGATCGGTAGATTACCGAATCATGGAATGAATAGATCGGAGGTGCTCCGAGTCATTACAGCTGCATATGGTTATCTGTTGTGGGAATGGTTGTTTTTGATTTGTGAGTTCTAAATTATGTATTTAGAACTAGGAAGCATTTATCAATTTTTTTTTTACTTGTTCTAATGTATAAAAATGAGGATGTTCAACATTATCCCTTTAACAAATGGAAAATATGTGCCCTATGTTGAGGCCTTAAGTAAAGAAGATATGAATAGGATTTATGTATGTGCCATCCGAGATCCAGAGATGACTTGACCAACCAAAGAAGGACTTATTCAGTGGGAGGATGCACAGTATATTAGCGATACTACAAGTATTGCTTGTGATAATTGGGCTCATAACACTTATGAGTTGGTAGGGCGTGAAGTAAAGGGCATATTTCCTGGAGGCACAAAACCACGTTATGTTAGGAGGATAGGTAACAAATCGGTACCTTGTTACACTAGGAGAAGGGAATCCCATGGTATTCCTATGCGCCATGGAAGAAAAGTGGATAGACCCACTGGAAAGAAGCAATATACAGTGTATACACTTATGGGGGATAGCAGTACATGCTGGTGGGTGGTCCACAGGGATAATCTTGTTGAATGGAATGAAATTGGGATTGCTCTTACTACTAGGTTCTTCAGGAGCAATGCACCTAATCAAATCTGTATTTATCACAGTAATCATCCTATTTAGCACCACATTCAGAAGTGTGAGAGACTCTAGACAGAAGGGCAGGAAGCTTTACCACCTTCACTATGGGTGCACTGGTTTTATTCCACTTTACAAGGCTTGTACACGTGTTTGGTATGTATATGCAAAAATCCATAGAGAAACTAGAAATTGGTAGAATTTAATTGCAGGAATGACCCAGACATTTGACTTCTTCTCTACAAAGCCTCTGGTAGAAGAATAATTGAATGTTATCAAGTGCTTAACTATGGGGGATAGTTCCAAGGTTGAAGAACTCCTTCAGGAGTTATTAGGTAACAAAGGCTTAGGAGCACATCTTGATGATGAACTAGAGGCTAATGTAACATTACTTTAACATGCTTGCCTTGAGAAAGAGAAAGGAAAAATGGTCTACTTAGTGGATGAAGAAGAAGTAAAGAATCTGGATGTAAACCATTTAACAGGGAGGCGTGAGGTACTAGACAGTGTGGATAAGGCCACATGCACCTATCATGAACCTATGAAGACAAAGTGAGTGAATATTGGGATAGATAACGAGCCTAAGGAAGCCATAATTGGAGACTATTGGTCAGACTCTGAAGTGGAGAAAATCATAGAGTTACTAAGGATTTCTAGGACTTATTTCCTAGAGGGTACCATGAACTTAAAGGCATGCATGAATCATTAAGGGAGATGAAGATAAAGCTTAAAGAGGGTGCGTACCCAGTTAGAAAGAGACCTTATAGAATGAACCCCAATTTACACGTAAAAGGTCAAAGAAGAGATTGATAACATGTTAAAGTCTGGGATTATCAAGCCCCTTGATGAGTCAGAATGGGTTAGTCCAATGGTGATCAGTATAAAGAAAGATGGATGGATTAGAATATGTATGGACTACAAGGAGCTGAATGCCACATGTGTAAGTGATCCATTTCCTATGCCATTCACTAAGGAAATACTAGAAGGAGTTACAGGGCCCAAAATATATTCGTTTACAAATGGGTTCTCTGGGTATCATCAGGTTAGGATTTCCTAGGAGGATCAAGAAAAGACTACATTTACTACTAAATGGGGTAGGTTCACCTATATTGTAATGCCCTTTGGTCTAAAAAATGTGCCTATGCTGTATTTTTACGCATAGTTGTCCAAGCATTCAAGGAATTTATTCACAAATTCTTACATGTATATTTAGATGATTGGACGGTGTATGGATTAGTTAAGGATCATTGTGACAATCCGCTCTTAATGTTTGAACAGTGTAGACAGTTGAGTATCTCTTTGAACATCAAGAATTGCATATTTGCTACACCATTTGGGATACTTTTAGGAATACATAATCTACAAGGAGGGTTTGTTGGTTTATCCAACAAAGGTTACAGTCATTATAGGCCTAAGGGATCCTATCAGTAAAAGTGAGGTGTGTGGATTCTTGGTTCACACAGGATATTATAGAAAGTTTATCAAAGGTTATGCCAAATTTTCTGCACCATTACAAGAGTTACTGAAAGGGGAAGGTACATTCTACTGGGGAGAACAACACTAGCGCACATTCGAGACATTAAAGGAGAAACTTACTACCAGTGCCTATCCTGCATTTTCCTTCATGGGACAAAACATTTCATGTACATGTTGATGCCTTTAGCATGGCCATTGGCATGGTGTTGGCTCAACCTAGAGAAGGTATTATAGATCATCCTATCTGCTTTGCTAGTAGAAAGCTGACTCCTGCAGAACAAAATTACATAACTACAGAGTGCAAAACTTTGTCAATGATCTATGCACTGCATAAATTCCACCAATACCTACTAGCTACACCATTTGTCTTTTATACAAATCATATGGCATTGAAGTATTTGGTAAATAAACCTGTTTTACAAGGGAACATATGTCTGATGGGTGCTCTTATTCCAAGAATTTGATTTCATAGTTGTGGTAAAACTAGGAAAAAGTAATTCTAGACTAGACCATCTATCAAGAATACAGTCAAGAGAAGAAGCACATGTAAATTAAGGATACCATGCCAGATGCACAGTTATACAAGTTACAACACACACCATCAGAACTAGAGGACGTTGTTGTCTTTTTACAAACATGGATGACACCAGAAGGAATGAAATCCTTGGAGAAGAAACAACTTGCTATATGTGACACACCTTATATGTTAATCAGTGGTGACTTGTAGAAATTGGGCAGAGATGAAGTATTATGCCATTGTGTATTGGAACATGAGCACATGGGTATTATGGAAGAAGCTCATGGTGGTATTGCAGGTGGCCACTATGCCAGGTGATGCCACAACATGCAAGATTCTACTCACTGGATTATGGTGGGAGACCCTTTATAAAGATTGTAAGGAATTTTGTAAGGCATGTGATCATTATCAACGTCTTGGAAAACCCAGGTCAACATGATGAAATGCCTTTGAGATCTATTACTAGCACAGAACCATTTGAGAAATGAGCTATAGATTATGTGGGTCCTATTTCACTAGCTGCACACAGAACTAGATCACGTTACATCATAACTTACATAGACTATCTAACAAGGTGGGTAGAAGCAACACCTATAAAGGAATGTACAACAACTACTACAAGCTCAATTTCTATGGGAAAATATTATTACAAGGTATGGATGGCCTTTAAGTTTGACCAGTGATAGAGGCACACATTTTCTTAATGAGACAATCAGAATATTATTGGATGAGTTCATGATTACACACCATAAGACTACACGCTACCATCCTCAGGAAAATGGAACTGCTGAGTCTTTCAACAAAATTTTGAGCCAGACATTGACAAAAATCTATGATGTTGGAAGAAAGGATTGGGATGATAAAGTTCTCTGTAGTACTTTGGGCATATTAAACAACATATAAAAGGTTGAACAAAGCCACACCATTTCAGTTAGTGTTTGGCACAGAAGTCCGTTCTTCCTATGGAATTTATGTTACCTTCTTACGTATTGTGCATGCTTAGAGGTCTAGCTGATGAGAAATATTTAGAAGAAAATATCGAAAAGATAATTAAGCTAGATGAGCAACGAGCCATAGCACATTGGAGTCAGAAGCAAGAAAAGGCCAGGTAGAAAACATGGCATGACAGAAACATAAGGGACAAGAAGTTTGAGATTGGACAAATGGTACTTCTCTATGACTCTAAGTTCTTGTGCCATCCAAATAAAATTTAAGGTACATTGGTTGGGGCCATATGTTATCACTTATATCCTTGAAACATGCACTTTCTAGTTAGACGTACGCTTGATGGAACACGGCTACCCAATTACTTCAATGGGAGTAGGCTGAAGCCCTACTATAAATAAGTCTTCTTGGTTTTTGTAATAAGGCAGTATTGCCATTTAGATTAGGTTTTCAATTATTTCCTTAATGTATTTCCTTCCTATTCACTATGCTTTGTTCAATTTAGTTTTTTTTCTTTTGTAATAAGTGTGCTTGTGTGCATGAAGCTAATTAATATATGAAGCATTTTTATGCACAGAGGATAGCACATACTTTTAGTGTGGGGTGGTTGTTGATATCCAGGTACAAAATTGTGGGAATTGAAAGGTGAAAGGAATAAGCACTGCTACGGGTTCTTTTCAAGTCAAAGGATTTCTTCTAAAAAGTGACCAAAGATGGAGATGAATGAAGGAACAATATAACATGAGGTAAGCAGAGGCCATAAAAACTACCAGAAGAAGGTACAGTGATGAGGTACTCAGGTGCAAGGAAACATGATGAAGAGAATTCTATGACCAGAGGGTAGGAAGGCACACTAGAAGGTTATAGCTGGGGCACAAAGATGTAACATGTAGAAATAACAAAGTTGGTCAATTAATGAGAGGAATTTGGGTAGGTGAAGGAGCAATAAATGCATCAAAAATTTGAAAATCTATGATAAGGATGGGATGCGAGTTCATTTTTACCGTTACGATTAAGAGTATTTGAAAAAGAGCTAAGTGTGAAGAACCAAGTGATTGAATTGAGGTACGAGAGGTGTGTAGCCACTCATGACAAAGATATTTATGTGCATAAAGAGCTTACATCCCTGGTGGTGAAGGGTTTGAGTGAAGCAAGGCAACAGTGAGAGGAGTGAGGGCACATAATTTCACCTAGGGCATGTTGAATTGAGTTAGGGTTTGATTCACACATTGTAAAATTCAAGAGGTGAGTATTTACAAAGGATTTCAAGGAAGGAATGAATGGCACCCAGGAAAGCATTTACAGTAGGAGTGAAGGGAAAGAAGAAGGTGGTCGTAGAAGAAGAGGAGATGGCTCCCGAAAGTAATTTTTTTGAAATGCAATATCCAGAGGGGGTCATTGTAGGCTAGAAGTGGGATTCTCACATAAGGAGAAGTAAGATGAGTGAGTACAACCACCGTACCATAGAGAATAAGAAGGATATTGATGCCTCACTAAATGCAATGATGAATAAATGCATGGTATGGAGAAATGTTGGTATATGACGATGATGACGAGAAGCTCTCGAAGAAGATTGGAGTTTACTAGCTATATGAGCTCCCTTAATTTGGAAAATATGAGCCTTTATACCAGTGGCTCATGAGCAGAGTGCATGAATATTTTTTCCACTTTGCAGGATGCAAATCCAGAATTTCAGCTGTGTTAATCTCCATGGTAACAGGATTGAAGGGCACAAAAGAAGATTTGAAAGATGATTTAATAGATAAGGCCATAATATTGGAGACCAAAAAGGAGTTGGGGTACATAAAGGATCTGTGCATGCATGGACATAGATAAATTGAAGAAGTATCCAGTTGTGCAAGCAGCCAAACATCTTGTTACAAAGCTAAATGATCATGGAAAGGTGGTCACAAGTGAATACCATGTGGTTGCATGTTGCTAAAAAGATGTTCGAAGGGGTAGTCTACAAAATTTCATGTTAAATTGCAGAAAATATCATTGAGGAAGCTCACACAAGAGGAAAGATCAACTTTAGAGTTATTCTATTTTCGCTGGTGTTCATGGAGATTAGAGTACCTGATGGACCAAAAGAGAATATATGGGAGTATCCCATAGAGCATAAGTCACCGGCGGAGAGGTTCAGTACAATACCTATGTGAAGGATCAATGAAAAAACAACTAAAGTAAGGGGATGAGAAGTGGTACGATAGACTTTGCGCAGCCTTTGAAGAAGAATGGCGCATCCCCAAGGAGTTACCTTTGGTGGTTGGAAAGGTAGTTCAATTCAATGTATACTAGCACTCTTACATAGTGCGGTTCACCATGAGGGATGGAGCATGGATCCCTTGGTGTAAGTTACCATATGCCTTCATAACAAGGTACTTCCAAGCATTAGTACATAGGTTCTCAGATGCGTGACGCCTAAAGTTTAATGCAGACAAGGTAGATTGTGACTACCACACACTAAGGAAAAAATATGTGTATCCAGGATGGGGTGAATATATTGAAAGGATAATTTTAGATGTATTGAGCATAAAACCAGTAAGTTTGGGCTATGGGAGATGTTGGAGAAGCATTCGTGTACCTCTACCTGAAGCCTAAGTTGGAAAACAACAAGTATGTGGAAGATGAGTTCGCACTTCCAGAACCACCAAAGGGTAAACATACCATGGAGAACATTCCAATGCATAAGCCCATAGAGCCAATCGAATTAGAGGATGAGGAGGATGAGTGTGAAGATAGTGGTGGTTTGGAACATAGAGGTAGAGGACATCCTATGAATAAGGATGAAGTTGAGCGTGTAACTACACCATCTCAGCTACAAGAGGGGGATGATGAGGACTTAGATGCAGTCCAAGGAGAGCATTGATTTAAGAGAGTGTTCAGGAGAATAAGGACCCAAGGTGCTAATTTGCAAAAAATTCATAGATCACCTAGACTCTCTCCACAAAAGGAGACAACCGCGAAAAGGAGAAGGAAACTAAAATTTAATGAGGAAGCGAAAGAATCAAAGGAAATCACGCCTAATTCTCCTACACCTATAGAGAAAGTAGAAGAACAAAAAGATGAAGAAATGAAGGAAGGAGAAGAGGAGGGAAAGAGAACAGATGAGACAACTACCGAGATGGCTCAAGACATGGAAACACAAGTTAAAAATCTAGAAGCTCAAGTTCCTAAGCAACCTAGGTCAAGAAGAACAAGTGGGGAACACATTTCACTAGCCATGGGTTATGCGGAGGACATAGGTAAAATTGTCTGTGCCCATTTCCAGAGCACACTGACACAAAAGGAATTATATGACTGAGAATTAATGGATGAAAATATGGCTATAGTGTGCACAAGGAAGCAATTATCATGGTCAATGCACACACACATGGATGAACCAAATTTTGATGTGTGTGAGGAGTCATGTGTATCAAAGAGGTTGAAAAAGACACCTTAGGCTAGACACATGATAGTAAAGCCTACTATTATGTCAAATGAACAGGTGAGAAATGCGTTGGTAGAAGTATCAATACAGGTGGTGAGGTGGAAAATGGACAAGGCTGCCATAATTAGGGCGCTAAGGGAAGAGATCAAAACTAAGGATGGGGAAATAGCATGCCTAACACAGGAAAGGGACTTAGTGTAGAAGAAGAAATCTATATTTATCAGTTTCACAGAGGAAATTGGTGATAATGTCATAAGAGCTAGGCCACACTTAGAGCCAAAGGTGCTAAAGATGTTTCCTTTGGCAATACACTATATAGGTACATTGGTGGACATAGTGCTTGAAGATGAACCTCTTGCTCATGCCAGCGCCAAAGGATCTAGCATAAGATACAGAGAGAGAAGAGGCTTCCAGTGATGTGAAAATATTACATCATATGAGGGACTCCTGCAAGTGCATTGCAGGAAGAAATAATGAAGGAAAACCAATCCTTGAACATCTATACAGCTCCAAAGGTGACTCATCAACATAAAAACCATAGAAGGAGAACAATGAAGTCCAGAAAGTGATGAAGGATGACACATTGAGCCACGCAGAAATATTGGCAATGGTTAAACAGAAGCGCGAGGCCCTGACAGTATCCCAAGAACCACACAAAAATCAGCTAGAGGAGCTTCGTAAACTCATTGCGTACAGAAGATGGATTTGCTAAAGGGAAGGATGACTGTAATGTCCAAAATTGTGTTGGTCTTGTAGAATGAGAAAGGAGAAATTATGCATGATGAACTGAAATCCATTGTTGTGGATATTCCAGAGAAAGACAGAGAAAGTGCTCGCTGAGTGGCAGGCCTTGGAGGTAGAAGGTAAAGGAGAAATATCCCGAGTTGATCCTTCAAGTTGAAGTAGATGAAGCTGCCAAATAGACATTATTCTTTATTTATATAAAAAAATATTTTTCCATTCTTTCCATTCAAATTATTTGACTTCAATTTTGGAGATAATCATTGTTGGGGTGATAATGAAATTAGTATGGGGTAATGTTGATCATAGAACACTTGATAAAAATCACACAAGAAGTCCGTGTACGAGAAAGCAGGTCATATTCAAAGGTGCGAATGGATAGGGAGAACACATGCATGTGAAGAAGAATTTTAGCTTTCAGGGACTTAGCCATTTTTGCTCATGAAAGTCTAATTTTAGAGATGATGCGTGTAGAGCACACAAACGAGGTAGAGACATGTGCACCACACATTGGCTATTTTTTGAGGAACGGATACAAAGTGCTTTGCATGGAGACAGTCTAGGAATAGGATTATCACTGTAGTTAACTAACAGTAAGTCTATAATTAACACACTTGCATGTGGGGCTATGCTTAAACAACGTGTGCATGGCTACTAATAGCATGTGACCTATTTTGGGAATGGATAAGCAGTGAAGGGAAAGTCCCCACCCTTATATAGTATGTAGTGAACTGTGTAGTAGATATACATGTATGATGGTTAATATATAGACATAGAGAGAGTGGGATATGTATGTATGCACATGTGCAGAGATTGGATTACTGAATCAAATCTATTACGCGCATAGGCATAGATGTTCCATTACTATAAGAATCTTCCATGTAATTGTTATCATTTAATATAATGGAGGATATTGGTTGAATACCTGAGTGTTAATTCTATGTGTATCTAAATCTGGATATTGCATGTACTTAATCTCCGTCATTATTAACATGTTTAAAGTTCTATTCTCCCTTAGAGCATAAATATAGCATTCTCTGTAGAATGATGTGTTAGTAAAGGAACTGCATGTGTTAAGTCTTCATCATGCTAACACCCTGCAACAACAACCCTGAAGAGGGGCCTGGTACCTTTGCACACTTTGGGTGAGCTGCTCAATCTAGGATGAGTGATGTGCAAACGCGTCTAGGGTGTTACTGGATTTGTATCACTGAATTCTAGGTTGCATCACGTTGTTTACATCACTGTAACACCATTCTTGCTACCAAAATATTGCAATTCCTTACAAATACTTAATTGATACGTGTCCATCTAGCATTGCAACATCCTGCTCATGTAGTTTGAAAAGAGGTCCCAGTAAAGAAACCAAACTGTAGTCTCATTTTCTAGTACCCAAATTCCTAAGTAGGCTAGAACTTCATCCAAATAAATGTTGAATGCTCACCTAAAGTACATGACAGCTATCTATGACCCTCTTAGGTATTATTGGTCTTGATAACTTAGCTAGTTTAACTAGAAAGATAATGTAGTTGTCACTATCTATATTTCAAACCATAATAACTCATTACATGCATTCAATTGAAAACACACATTTATAAAGAAACAAATACATCAGATCATATATGTCATACCATATTGCACCAACATATCACCATACTCAAATACATCAACCTTATCAGAATCCAGGTCATTATTGATCCATTAATAACCAAAGGTTAATATTGATCAAAATTTGATATACATAACAATTTATCACCAGAGTATTCATTGCACCAATTTGATGTTGTTACTCTGCATAGTTTGCATTAGGGACCTTGTATTACAAATGTCTAATGGGTCTCCGTTGTACTGGACCCAAATCGACAATTCAGGACTTCAATGCATTTATATAGGGGTGGGAACTTTCCCTATCACCGTCTAGACATGCATATCTCACAAATAGATTGCAATGACTCAAAATACCCACATTTTCCTTATACGTACCTCACACTAAGGTAGTTCAAAGCTTTTGGCTATCGATCCTAATCAATAGGATGCCCATCTATAAATAAACTCTAATTTAATCCTATCATGTTAGCTCAACCTATTATGCCATGACCATGTAATCTCCACTTTCATATCCCAATAGTAGCTGGTATGGTCTTAGCCACAAAGTCTTCTTGCTTTTAATCTATTACTTCAAGTTGCACTCCAACTCGTTTTTCCTATTTTTGAGCCAAACATGATATGCAAAATTGGCCCTAAGTCTTCTGGAACTTTTCTTTCATCAAGCATGATCCTTCTCACACACCACTTAAGTTGCTAGTACCCTACATGCATTCGTAGGAATGCCCCATCTAGTTGCCTAAATGACATATTCCTCCTTCTGAAAATTCATCAATTTTTCCAAGTCTAACATTACCCAACATCTACCGTGGTACTTGAGTCATGGTCCTCCCTTGGTTTATTGGACCTCCCTGGATATCGTTGCCATCAAAAACCTATAACGAATTTGAAGATCTGGGATAATCTAAATCCTTCTAAGTCAAGACCCATGAAAGAATTAAAATAAATTGACACCTATGTCACTAGCATGCCTTACCCGACTCATACATGGTAGCAGGACCTCAGACATACTCCTTATTTATGTCAGCAATCATATGCTCGATTCCATTCTCCGATCCCCGTTCTTCACCTGAAAATATCATCTTCTAGGACGTCCTATGCCAAGTCAGTTCTAAATCCCCATCTTCATCTACTCACGAGTCATGTCCTGACCCAAATGTGCTTCAATCTCTCGAGTCATGATCTTCTCAAACATTCACACTAGTTGGACACCATTTATTTCAATCAATCTCCCATGGTTGACCATGCTACTAGCGCCTGCTAGCTCCTTTCATTTTAGAATGAGGAAGAAATCTCAAAAAACATGTGGCTCCTATGATGACATATCCCCTAGAGGATCACATGCACGAATTCACTTTAGACCTAATGTGAACAAGGAAGAGTTTGCAAAGAGTTATGGATATGAGGACTAAATAACCTCAAAGCATTGTGCTAACTCCCTCTATGGACCATAAGATAAGATATAAACAAGGGAAACCTAACATGCAATGCATTATAAACTTGGAAAAAAACATCAAAAATCTAACATGTATCATTAACTCTCTACTCTATTGAAAGCTCTAATTTAATATGCCTACCTAGAAGATCCTAAGCAATCATTTTTGGTGTGTTGTTTGCTCCCAAAAATAGTGAAGAGATATCTCACTAAGTTGGCTACATGGCCAAGCTTTAGATCTTCCCTTACTAACCTAGATTTAGAGTTGATGGATGCAAGATGGATCTATTCAACAATGGAGTATGGCCCAATATTTAAATGCCTTATTAGCTTAAATCTAATGCACAATGAGCTCTTAGGCTTTCTAATGCCAAAGTCTTGGCTAATTAGCTGAGAGAGAAGGACCAATTGAAAGGAAAGACTTAGGCTCTTATTTATAGTTTTTGGTTTGGAAGAGTTTGGAATTCCTTGTGCATGTGGGACTAAAGTATAAAAAGCACTTTAATATTAGGAGCTAAGTAAACATGCTTTAGACTTGTTAAGCTAGGATTAGGATAATTAAACTCGATTAACAAGTGATTAGAGACTCGTTGAGAGTTGGGAGGGTTTTGGTTAATCATTTATGACTGATAGATAGCCTAGGAATCCTATAGAAGTGGTTCAAAGAGAACTAGGGATGTTCTGAATGGTTTGAAGGAGGAATGTATAACTAATAAGAGAGATATTAGCCCAATTAGATGATTATAGGAGGAATATGACCGAAAGATTATCGTGAATGGGCATCCGAGAATGGAGTGAAGAATGGGGAATTAACAAAGTGTCATTAATCGGTTGAATTGGAGGAAAGCTAAGTGTAAGCATATTTTAGGTGTCTACATTTTCCCCTCTTTGGGTGGCGTAAGTGACATCACTTTAAAGATAGTATATAAGCATAAACAAGTAGAAATTTTTGAATGGATAAAAGAAAAATGAGTCGAATGAAGGATGCCCCCTTGATTGTCGATGGGGTGATGGAATAACTCGATCGATGATCGAAAAGATGATAGAAAGAGAACAGAAGAAAGAACAGTGTGAAGAAGAAGAATAGGGATATAGAAGAAAAGGAAAATGAGGAATGGGGAATGAGCCAACATCCATCCATTACCTTTTAAACAACTTTATTTTTCATCATATTGTTAATGATATTAATTATCGGTCCTTATTAAATGGAATGAACAAAAGTGTAGTATGACATGAAAAGCCATATACGAATAAATGTCCATTGATAAAAGCACTAACTCCATGCAACATATAAAATGCAATGCAATACAAGAAAGTAAAATATTCCTAACTCTATGTAACATACATAATGCAATGCAATACGAGAAAGTAAACAAGCTAACCTAACAGAGAAACATAATATAATGTTTTTGTTATCGAGCTTCAGTTTTGACCTATGTGAATTAACGACAAGGGTTGATGATGGTGCCCCAAGAAAGGATACATGCAAGGGTAATAACGGAGGACACTTGGGTCTGATGAAAAAGCAATATGCACTATGAAATAGTACCAAGAAACTCATTGTGCCCTAGAGTACAGAAAAAGTAAGCAACCTAGCTTTTGTTGATGGAGGTAGATCAAGATGATCTAAGACTCATGCACATGAACATGTGAGAACTAAAAAGTGACATTTTTTAGGATTATTTTCAAGTTGTAGAAGTTTTCTAAAACATATTTCAATGTTTTTATTTTTCTAACATATTTGAATGTTTTGATTTTCCTAACATATTTGAATGTTTTTATTTTCCTAACATATTTGAATGTTTTTTATTTTTCTAACATATTTTAATGTTTTTTTTTTAAGTTTTCTGAAACTATGTATAGGAAGATGAGGAAATTTGGATTCCCTAGTGATATATGGGATGTACAAAGGTAGAATGCCATGTGCATGTGCAAGAAAGTGAAGATGCAAAATGCCTCAACAGTAGGTGGGGGATTCAAAGGAAAAATATTCACACATTGATGATGTACAAGGGATCAAGGAAAATATGAATAATTTCAACATGATGATGAACGTAAACCAATAAAGTGATGGGAAGGAGCAAGGATGCCCCCAACGTAAGTTAGCCAAGAAAACACATGATAGAAAGGAAGTAGAAGATTATTTTTTGGAAAGGGGACAAAGGTGTCCGTAAATATGGAAAAAAAAGATAATCTTATACACATGGATGTTCTGAAAAAAATTAGAACAATGAATGTGACATAAATATAGCTTAGAATCCTCATGATGAAGAAGTTATTATCCAAAGGCACAAATCATGAGACAAGACATGCATTAAAGAAAGAGTTTGAACAAGGTCCAACAATGACACTTGGTAACATACTAATCATGTTTACTCATAGAGACCCAGTGTGAGCATGTGAAATTTATTACCTCTTGAAGGGAAGACTTGATAGAAAGTGAGTGAGGACACTAGCCAATGTGTAGGAATGATTGATTTTGAAAGGAAATTTTGTGAATGGATGGTGGAAGGATAGTCGTACATTTCTTTGTTGCCAGCCAAGTGTCCATAGCCCTAACAGAGATGTATTTGATTCCAATCACAACATTTCTCTACTGCCAATTAGGCATCCATATCCCCAATAGAGATTATTGGAAATACCCCAAGAGAGATTTATATCAATTTGCTTTTTCTTTTAGCTTTTAGATTTTGACTTTTGACTTTTGATTGATTTTGTTTCTTTTGTTTTCTAAAAACTTATTTCGGATCTCTTATTTGACAAGAGGTTAAGAACCACATATGGCTTGATCAAAGGATATGGAAGTGATTGCAATGATGAAATTGGCTAGTGTCAACAAATATGTCCAAAATTTATTCCCAGAAAGTTTATTAGATGTTGATTGTGATAGTATGTCTAAGAGGTCAATCATTCTTTAATTTACTAAGGTGATAAAAGGCCAGGGTCAAACATATACCATAGAGATAAATGTCACAAAATTCATGTGAAAAGGATAACCAGAATATCATTAAAGGGATGAAAATGGTAGGAAGACTTGCAGAAGAATAGCAAGGAAGGGAAGAAATAAACATCCATGTGTACACAATACCTGATTGCAATGTTTGATCTTTGTACTTTTTATTTTTTAAATGTTTTCTCAATTTTTTTAATTTTTGAATTGTTTTGATTTTTAGGTTTTTTATAGTTTTTGGAAAGGTGGGACCAATAAAGCCACTCTTCGTGGTAAGATCCAACAACAATGTTTGAAATTTCCTTGATAAGGGAGACTTGGCATGTTTGTTTATCAAGTGTAATATTTTCCCTGATTTCGATGATCGTGGTGAGCTCATATTCAACTAATGACTGATTTTTTTTGGAGCGTGTATTTCGTATGCAGGAGCATGAGTTCCCTATCCATAGGTTTCTACACTTTGCATCATACTTTATGGTTACATTGATGTGCATTCTTGAATCATGCTTTATTTTTAACCTTAAGATCGTTGGAAGTGTTGGGAAATTTGGATATCTTGGAATTTTCAACCTGAGCTTGATTAATAAATTATTTATGTTTATTATAAGCTAATGCATGACTTTTCTGATCTCGAGAAGTGGGAGAATAAAGCAAATGTGGATGTTTAAAACTGATGTGAGAAATGACTGCGAGCTTTCCACAACCATTTATAGAAGAAAGGTCTGATGGATGAAAAGGATAAGGTATGAAAATTGAAGAAGAGGGGATATGAGAAGGTTAACCATGAATAGAAGATGAAGGGCTACTAGGATGTGGCCCAAGAATAAAAGAAGAAGGGATACCATGAGGTGTTCTATATATATACAAAAAGGGATGGCTACTTGGACGTGGAACTAGTATAGAAGAAGATGGGCTGCCAAGATGCGACCCATAGATGGAAGAAATTGGGCTACAAGGACATGGCCCAAGAATAGAAGAGATGATGGGCTACTAGGAGGTGAGCCAAGGCAAGATTTGATTGAGGAATGATGATAGATAAGGAATGATTGGGAAATGAGAATATAGGCCATGGATCAATGCTAGACTCTAACATCTCATCATGTTTAGAGGAAGGTGAAGATGGAATAAAAGAAGAAGAATCAAGTTCCATGACCTTAGGCTCTTCCTCTATGTTCTGATAAAAGGAATCAAACTCTTCCTCCCCATACGCGAGCGTATCGAGTTCAAGAAATAAACCTTGTTTGTAATCCTCTAAAGGGATATCTTCATGTAGTCTGATTGGTCATTTATCCTGAGATAAATCAATCAATAGAGGTTGTTGTTCTTCGACCATGGGGAGTTGACTAGAAGAAATGGATCTGCTAAGCAGGGAAGATTGATTGATAGAAGAAGATGACTCAAGAGAGGAAGTAGGCTTGGAGGCAGGCATTTCATGAATGGATGATTTGGATTTGGACCTAGGTCATTTTTCTAGAAGACAACGTAATGTAGGTTGGAAAGTAGGATCACATAGCCATCTATTAAGTTGTGATGTAGGAGTCAAATCAGATGAGTGACAAGAGGCAACTTGAGTCGTGGAACTCTTCGACGGAGGAAGAGGGTCGTTGAGACGACTGATGAAGGAGGCCCTGTGAAGAAAGGGAGGATCGTGACTCAAGAACCAAATTAGATGTTCGATTCGATGGAACTTGGAGTCACATGAGTCTTCAAAGGAGGAAGACATAATTGAGGTGAGTTGGAATAAAGGTCCTGTGAAGGAAGGGAGGACCGTGATTCAAGATTTGATCTATGGGTATCTGAACAATAGTTGGGATCCGAATCTTCCAAAGAAGAGTGGGAATCCGAATGGTAGTTTGGATCTGAATCGGGAGAAGAGTGGGGGGAACCCAAAAAATAATTTGGATCAGAAGCATCCAAACCATACCACCGACTATGAGCTGAAGGTGGGGAACAGGGTACCCAAATGGGAATTCCAGTGTGAAGAACCAAACGAGGTTTGGTCGTAAAGGGTATCTTTTTATGTGAATTCCTAAACCTACGTTTTACCGTTGTCATAAATGTGAGAGCTACGTTGATATTCAGTCATGGTTGGGTTCATTTAAGTATAAATGTCTAGGCCTAGATAGCGCTATATAACTTCTTCAAAGTGAAGAAGGCCGCATGCCGATTTGGGTAGCATAATGGCAGCCAACTAGACATTCAAATGTACAGAGATGCGTGTGTGATTTTCTGAAGAAGGTTCTAAGGAAAATAGACATCATGATGATGAAATCCTCAATGAGATAAAAAAGGATTTTCCTAGAAAACCAAGTTTTCTGAATGAATAATCACAAGGAACAATCACGCAAGTGGTGAAACACAAATCCAATCAATAAGGAAATACTCCCTATGTAAAATGTGTTGTGTAAAATGAAAACCCAATGCAAAGATGATCCACACCCATGTCAATACTTACGTCAAGTTTGAAATGAACAAGGTTGTAAGTAACAATAAGGAGCCAATCAATGACCTCCACACAAGGTATACCTAGTACTAACTCAAGTATCGACGAAAGCTAAGTGTTTTGAAAAGTGGACGTCGCAACTAGATATATCGTAACAACACTATCTAGATATCTTAACCCAAGCAAGCAAGGTGTCAATATCAAGACAACATCATGGCGGAATATATAATTAGTATCAACACTCGTCAAGAAACCCATATGACGTCTAAACTAAAATCAAGTAGAAGGTATAACAAGAAGTCTATGGTAATGCAAGCGGTGGTAACCGCGCAATAGAGGGAATTATACTATGTGCCCAAAGAAGGGAGACGTAATGTAAATACCAAGACTGAACGACCAAAATGCAAGCAAAAAATGACAAACTAGGAAGAGACAAAATGACAAAACTAACCATAACAATGACGAAGATCCTGAAGTCAAGATCGTAGGACTACCAAAGACGTGAAAATGTACCCGCTGTTTAGTCATTTAACACCCCAGCCATAAACAGGATGAGTGTAATGTATAAAAAAGTAGCTAGCCTATCTCTGACACAACACATAAAGTTATGCCTCTGTTCGACTTCCAACGTGGAAAGTATGAACGCATGGTTTTGTAGATCAAGAATATGTGAAAATAGACTTAGTTTCACTCTTTAGGCAGAGCTTCACCTCATTTTAAAAATGAGAGGAAGCTAAGCTAATTAATACGCTTGTTTAGATTCATGATGAAAGACACTCATATCGAACTTGGGATGAGTTCATTACCGTGGTTTGTAAAACAAAATGCTGAATCCCAACAAGTTATCACTTTGTGATGGTAAAATGATGCACATGGACTAGTAAGTTGGCCTCCAGACAAATGGTTTCCTTAATAAGTTCTCCTCAACTAGGTGTTACAAGTTGTTCTAAGAGCGAGGCAGGATTTACCCAAAAAGTCACAATGACTAGTTTGGGAGTATCTCGGCTTTTTCCCCCTTCAAGTACAGTGGGCAATGAATGCATCCCTCGTGTACTTTTACTACGGTCACGTACAGACCAACTTGCAACTCTAACTCACAAGGCGTACTAGTCAAGTGGGTAAGTGAGGCACTTCCCATTTTCGTACACGAGGTTACTCAGCGGTGGACTACTTTGGGGTTTCTGGAACCACCCCCATTGTTATAGCTTAAGGCATTATGCCAAAGGAGTCCATTCTAAAGGTTAAGCATAGAGGGACTACCCCTTCTGAAAAACCTGCTTCACATTTATCCACCCACTTGGATGCATCTCTGAACAAGGAAGGCCAGTAATATCCTCCCCGGAGTATCTTGTGAGCTGTGACTGTTGATGATGAATAGTGCCCTCCACATGCCTGATCATGGAAAGCTGAGAGCAACTTTCTCTGCTGCTCCTTGTCCACACACTTCAGAAATCTCCCATCTAAACCACGCTTGAACAAGGCATTTTCCCATAGTACATATTGTGCTGATCTCAATTTAACAGTCCTCTTTTCCTTGGCAGTTAAATGAGAGGGGCATTCCCCATAGGTGAGAAAATGGGCAATGTCAGAATACCATTCATCGACTGAACTAAGGAATAGAACAGTAGGAATGTCAGCTTTCTCCTCCAGCAACTCATGTTTGGCTCCTTCAGCAATGAGCTCACAAAGACCCTTTCCACGAACCAGCTTGGTTGGTTTGATATCAATGTCATACTCCTGGACTTTAGCCACCCAGTTTCTCTCTTGGACCCAAATTCTTGCTGTGTAAGAATTGACTTACAGTTGTATCTGGAACCAGCACCATAGAGTGAGAGTTGAGGATATAGAAACGGAACTGCTTGACAGCTTTGACTACTGCAAAAGCATGCTTCTCCATCATGGTGTATTTCAGCTCATGATTCTTCAGATATAGCTCATGAAGGCAATTGGTAGCTCATGTCCATCAGAGTCTTCTTGGGTTAAGACAGCAGCCAGGGTATTATCTGTAGCATAGCAATAGATGATGAAATCTTTGCTGAAATCAGGACAGGCCAAAACTGGAGTTTTAGCAATAGCTTTCTTGATACCCTCAAAGGATTCCTTTCCTTCAGAAGACCAACCAAATGCTTTCTTCCCTTCATCATCTGAGAAATATTCAAAGTTAATTCAGCAAAATCAGGGATGAATCTTCTTAAAAAAATTGATCTTACCGAAAAAGGAATGCACGCCTTTTTTACTGGTTGGGAGAGGAATCTGCTGGATGGCTTGAACTCGTTCAGGATCAATCTTAATACCATCCTTGGAGACAATGTGCCCTAATAGTTTTCCTTCTGTAACACAGAAGACAGATTTTTTAGGATTTAAAGAAATCCCATGCTCTCGGCATCTCAGCAGAACTGTTTCCAGGTGGTCGAAGTGATCTGCTCTTGTCTTTGAAAACACTGTCAGGTCATCAAGGTATATGACGATACATTTCCCTTTCAAGCTTCCAAAAGCCAAATCCATAGCTCTCTGGAAAGTGGCACCAGCATTAATCAGCCCAAAAGGCATTCTCTTGTAGGCGAAGGTACCCCAAGGAGTGGTGAAGGCTGTCTTGTGTGTTGATCTGCAGTATCAACCTCTACCTGATTGTATCCCGAGAATCCATCAAGCATAGATAACATTTCAGATCCTGTTACTGCTTGCAATATTTGATCCATCATAGGCAGAGGGTAGTTATCTTTCAGAGAAGCCTGATTCAGGTTCCTGAAATCAACACAGATGCGGATCTCACCATTCTTCTTCCTAACAGGCACAATGTTTGCAATCCATGTTGAATGGTGAATGGGAAAAATGATTTAGCCTTCAACAATTTCTGAATCTCCTGAAATATAGTGTCAGCTATTTTGGGATTATACTGCCTTTGTTTCTGCTTGAAAGGCTTGATTCCTGGTTTGAGAGGGATAGAGTGCTGCATGTCTTTTGGCTTGAAGGCTTTTAGATCCTCATAAGAATATGCAAGAACATCCTTATACTTCCTTAGAAGATCAATTGCTCTTCTCCTCTCATCGGTTGTGCAACATTTCCCAATATTTACCAGCTTGGGATCAGTAGAACTCCCTATATCAATCTTATCATACTCAGCTGATTGCTGAGGTCCAGTAGAAGCTTTAGATTTTACATATCTGTCATGTTTATCAAACAACTCCTCCAAACTCACCAAACCTTTGGGAATCTTGTTTCCTTTGAGTTTAATGCACCCTTCCTGATCTGTTTCTTCTCCTTGGGTGACAGCTTGGTCAGAGGACACACTCTCACGAGGCAGGTTGTCACTTCCCTCAAAATACAGTTGTTCGAAATTCCCCTTGAGTTCCAGGAAGGAAAGCAAATGCTGGTCATCGTTGAAAACTTGCCAGTTATTAGTATTGTCAGGAACACTAGGCCGGTGGACCATTTCAATAGTGAACTTATCCTGAGAGAATTCAGGATGGGGAATCAGTAATGACCCTGAGACAGCCAGTGAATCAGCCCTGCTGTTTCTTTTCTCTGGGTATTGCTTCAATGGAGAAAGCATCAAGGAATTCAATTGAATCCCAAACCTGATTCCGGTAATGCTTCAGCCTCCCATTTTTTACCTGAAAAAGGCTTCTGACTTGCTTCACAATCAGCTCTGCATCACCACGAGCCAGAAGATTTTTTACACCTCGTTCTTTGGCCACTTGCAGTCCAAGAATGAGAGCCTCATACTCTGCTGTATTGTTAGTGTTTCGAACTGCAACTTAAATGAAAAAGGGTGTAGGCAGCCTTCAGGTGACACTAGCAGGACACCAGCTCCAGAACCAGCCGAGGAACAACTTCCATCAAATTCTAAAATCCAAACACCATTGGGATCTTTGGGTGATACTTTGGAGGGTTGGATTTCATCAGGGGACAGAATCATGTAATTACCATGACCTATGTCTTCATAGAGTATTTGTGCCTTAGGATCATCTGTTTTCTGCACAATATACTCAGACTGTTTTCAGGGAGTAACTTCTTCATTTGTCCATTGACAGGTATGAGGCATGTGACCAATCCATTTGAATCTCCCCACCCACATCTTTACAGAAGTTCCTACTTAGCAACATTCCATAAGAAGGAGGAATGTCTGCTACTAGGATGGTAGCCAAGACTTTCTTTTCAGGTAAAGCAGCAAAATTTAGCTTCCGTGTCCAACCTATTTGAATCAACGGCAAGGTTTAATGATGGTGCCCCAGCAAAAGATACAGTTCGGGGAATAATGGAGGACACTTCGGTCCAATGGAAAGTTATGTGCACTACGAAATAGTAGTCAGGTAACTCGTTGTCCCCAGAGTACAAACAAAGTAAGCAACCTAGCTTTTTCTTGATGGAGGTAGATCCAGATGATCCGCGAGTCGTGCACATGAGCGGTGAGAACCAAAGAGCAACATTTCATCAGCTATATTTATATATTTGTTTTTGATGTTTCTTTGAAACTATTTTAATGTTTTGTGATTTTTCTAACATATTTGAATGTTTTTAATTATTTTTTTTAAAGTTTTTTTGAAACATGTACAGAAACAAAGACGCGTGTGAATGCCCAGTGATATACAGGATGTACAAGGGAAAAGGCCACAACACATGCGAGAAAGGTGAAGATGTGAAAATGCTCCAATGATTAGGTCGGAGTATTTAAAGGAAAAATCTACACGGATAGAAGTAGAACCCAAGGCCATTATGGATAGGTTGAACATGATGATGAACGTAAACCAACGAAGTGCTAAGAGGAAGCAAGGATGCCCCAAAGTAAGTTGGCCTAAAAGCACATGATAGAAAGGAAGGAGAAGATTGGATTTTGTGATGAAAGGGACAAAGGTGTTTGAAACATGGCAAAAAGGAAAATATTATACACATGTGGTATCTTGAACGAAGTAGAAGAATGATGTGAAAGACATGAATGTAGCTGAGAAAGCCTCCGATGAAACATAGTGATTAGCCAAAGGCACAAATTGCGAGATGAGATACAGACTAAAGTAAGAGTCTGAAACAAGGTCCAAAAAAAGACACTTGGTACCATACTAATCCTGCATACTCATAGAGATTCATGGTGTGAACGTGGAATTAGATTACCTCTTGAAGGGAAGATTTAATACATAAAAAGTGAAGACACCCTAGCCATGTGTAGGAATGTTTGATTTTGAAAGGGTGAATTGTGAATGGAGGGTGGAAGGATAGCCGTACATTTCTTCTGTTTCCAGCCAGATGTCCATAGCCCTAGCGGAGATGCATTTGATTCTAATTGCAAACATTTCTCTACTACCAGTCAGGAATCCATAGACTCTGATAGAGATTATTGGAAATACCCCAAGAGAGAGTTACATATCAATTTTCTTTTTCTTTGTAGCTTTTAGCTTTTGAATTTTGATTGATTTTGATTCTTTTGCTTTCTGAAAAATTATTTCAGCTCTCTGTTTGTCAAGGGGTTAAGAACCACAAATGGCTTGATGGAAGGAGGTGGAAGTGATTGTGATGATGACATTGGCTAGTGTCAACAAATATATCCAAAAGTTCTTCACAACAAGTTTATTAGATGTTGAATGTGATAGGATCTCCATGAGGTCAGTCGTTCTTTAATTTACCAAGGTGATAAAAGGCCAGGGTCAAACGGATACAGATAGAGATACAATGTCACAAAATGCGTGTGAATGGGCTAACCAAAAGATCATCGAAGGGATAAAATGGTAGGAAGACTTGCAAAATAATACTAGGAAGGGAAGAAAGAACATCCATGTGTACGCAATACTTGATTGCAATGTTTGATCTTTGTACCTTTGATTTTTCTTTGAAATGTTTTCTCATGTTTTTGTATTTTTGAATTGTTTTGATTTTTAGATTTTTGATAGTTTTTGAAAGGTGGGACCAAAAAGTCACTCTACGTGGTAAGATCCAACAAAGATGTTGCAACTTCCTTAATGAGGGAGACTAAGCGTGATTGTTTATCAAGAGTCATGTTTATCTCCCATGTCAATGATCGTGGTGAGTATCATACTCAATAAATGACCTGTGATTTATTCCTGAAACATGGATTTTTGTATGCAGGAGATTGAGTTCCCTATCCAGAGGTTTATGCACTTTGCACCATACTTGATGGTTTACATTGATGTGTGTTCTTGAATTGCATTTGATTTTTAACATTAAGATCGTTACTTTGTTGGGAGCTTTGGAGCTCTTGGAAGTTTTGACTTGAGCTTTGATAATGAACCTGTTGGGTTTTTATAAGTTGACGCGATGATTTGTCTGATCCTAAGAAGGAGAAGAAAGCAAATGTTTATGATTGATGAAAGGAACGATAGAAATGGTATGGGCTTACCACAAACATTGATAGAAGAGAAGATGTGACAGATGAAAAGGATCGTCCAGGAATTGAAGAGGAGGGGCTACCAGGAGGGTGAACACTGATAGAAGATGATGAAGGACTGCTAGGATATGGCCCTAAGATGGAAGAAGTTGGGCTACGAGGAAATGGTCCAAGAATAGAAGATGAAGGGGTGAGGGACTTACTAAGGTGTGGCCCAAGTATAGAGGTAATGGCTACTAGAGGTGACCCAAAAGTAAGAAAATGGAGGGCTACTAGGACATGCCCCAAGATAGAAGAAGATGATGGGCTACTAGGAGGTGAGCCAAGGGCAGAGATTTTGATTGAGGAATGATGATAGATAAGGAATGATTGGGAAATGAGAATATAGGCCATGGATCAATGCTAGACTCTAACATCTCATCATGTTTAGAGGAAGGTGAAGATGGAATAAAAGAAGAAGAATCAAGTTCCATGACCTTAGGCTCTTCCTCTATGTTCTGATAAAAGGAATCAAACTCTTCCTCCCCATACGCGAGCGTATCGAGTTCAAGAAATAAACCTTGTTTGTAATCCTCTAAAGGGATATCTTCATGTAGTCTGATTGGTCATTTATCCTGAGATAAATCAATCAATAGAGGTTGTTGTTCTTCGACCATGGGGGGAGTTGACTAGAAGAAATGGATCTGCTAAGCAGGGAAGATTGATTGATAGAAGAAGATGACTCAAGAGAGGAAGTAGGCTTGGAGGCAGGCATTTCATGAATGGATGATTTGGATTTGGACCTAGGTCATTTTTCTAGAAGACAACGTAATGTAGGTTGGAAAGTAGGATCACATAGCCATCTATTAAGTTGTGATGTAGGAGTCAAATCAGATGAGTGACAGAGGCAACTTGAGTCGTGGAACTCTTCGACGGAGGAAGAGGTCGTTGAGACGACTGATGAAGGAGGCCCTGTGAAGAAAGGGAGGATCGTGACTCAAGAACCAAATTAGATGTTCGATCGATGGAACTTGGAGTCACATGAGTCTTCAAAGGAGGAAGACATAATTGAGGTGAGTTGGAATAAAGGTCCTGTGAAGGAAGGGAGGACCGTGATTCAAGATTTGATCTATGGGTATCTGAACAATAGTTGGGATCCGAATCTTCCAAAGAAGAGTGGGAATCCGAATGGTAGTTTGGATCTGAATCGGGAGAAGAGTGGGGGGAACCCAAAAAATAATTTGGATCAGAAGCATCCAAACCATACCACCGACTATGAGCTGAAGGTGGGGAACAGGGTACCCAAATGGGAATTCCAGTGTGAAGAACCAAACGAGGTTTGGTCGTAAAGGGTATCTTTTTATGTGAATTCCTAAACCTACGTTTTACGTTGTCATAAATGTGAGAGCTACGTGATATTCAGTCATGGTTGGGTTCATTTAAGTATAAATGTCTAGGCCTAGATAGCGCTATATAACTTCTTCAAAGTGAAGAAGGCCGCATGCCGATTTGGGTAGCATAATGGCAGCCAACTAGACATTCAAATGTACAGAGATGCGTGTGTGATTTTCTGAAGAAGGTCTAAGGAAAATAGACATCATGATGATGAAATCTCAATGAGATAAAAAAGGATTTTCCTAGAAAACAAGTTTTCTGAATGAATAATCACAAGGAACAATCACGCAAGTGTGAAACACAAATCCAATCAATAAGGAAATACTCCCTATGTAAAATGTGTGTGTAAAATGAAAACCCAATGCAAAGATGATCCACACCATGTCAATACTTACGTCAAGTTTGAAATGAACAAGGTGTAAGTAACAATAAGGAGCCAATCATGACCTCCACACAAGGTATACCTAGTACTAACTCAAGTATCGACGAAAGCTAAGTGTTTTGAAAAGTGGACGTCGCAACTAGATATATCGTAACAACACTATCTAGATATCTTAACCAAGCAAGCAAGGTGTCAATATCAAGACAACATCATGGCGGAATATATAATGTAGTATCAACACTCGTCAAGAAACCCATATGACGTCTAAACTAAAATCAAGTAGAAGGTATAACAAGAAGTCTATGGTAATGCAAGCGGTGTAACCGCGCAATAGAGGGATTTATACTATGTGCCCAAAGAATGGGAGACGTAATGTAAATACCAAGACTGAACGACCAAAATGCAAGCAAAAAATGACAAACTAGGGAAGAGACAAAATGACAAAACTAACCCATAACAATGACGAAGATCCTGAAGTCAAGATCGTAGGACTACCAAAGACGTGAAAATGTACCCGCCTGCTTTAGTCATTTAACACCCCAGCCATAAACATGGATGAGTGTAAATGTATAAAAAAGTAGCTAGCACTATCTCTGACACAACACATAAAGTATGCCTCTGTTCGACTTCCAACGTGGAAAGTATGAACGCATGGGTGTAGATCAAGAATATGTGAAAATAGACTTAGTTTCACTTTAGGCAGAGCTTCACCTCATTTTAAAAATGAGAAGGAAGCTAAGCTAATTAATACGCTTGTTTAGATTCATGATGAAAGACACTCATATCGAACTTGGGATGAGTTCATTACCGTGTTTGTAAAACAAAATGCTGAATCCAAACAAGTTATCACTTTGTGATGGTAAAATGATGCACATGGACTAGTAAAGTTGGCCTCCAGACAAAATGGTTTCCTTAATAAGTTCTCTCAACTAGGTGTTACAAGTTGTTCTAAGAGCGAGGCAGGATTTACCCAAAAAGTCACAATGACTAGTTTGGGAGTATCTCGGCTTTTTCCCCCTTCAAGTACAGTGGGCAATGAATGCATCCCTCGTGTACTTTTACTAAGGTCACGATACAGACAACTTGCAACTCTAACTCACAAGGCGTACTAGTCAAGTGGGTAAGTGAGGCACTTCCCATTTCGTACACGAGGTTACTCAGCGGTGGACTACTTTGGGGTTTCTGGAACCACCCCCATTGTTATAGCTTAAGGCATTATGCCAAAGGAGTTCCGTTCTAGTTAAGCATAGAGGGACTTACCCTTTTCTGAAACCTGCAATATAGTGTGTTGAGTATGGTGTGTTTTTTTATCTTTTTAAATCTTAATGTGGTTTCAAAAGTGGCACACCATTTGGCAATCTATAAACACACATGTATTAGAAGTTTTCGCTTTATTCTTAACACCTTTCTTTGACCAACGTAAGGTTCTGTAGACAACAAGTTGGTTAGTAGTTTTCTAGTTTTCCGATTGAGGTAAAAGATAAATCACACTTGCTTTTGATTCCTAAGATTGCCCGAAGGCACGAAGGAAGAGCATACGCAAAGTGGAAATCCTACTAAAAGCACATAAAAATGTTACTTTATCCTTTAAAGAGCAAGTGTTTTTAACATGTAAAATAGATTTTGTGCAAGTGCTTTTGATCTCCAAGATCACTTTGGAAAGTGCAAGGAGAGAGCATACGCACGTTTCACAAATCCTAATTTAAGGTAAGGAATGAAAAACACTTAATCATGCAAACTAAAATTTTAAGGAGATAACCTTGTTTTTAAACCTGTCAACTTTTAGAAACTTGCATCAAGAATGTCAGAGAAATAGTTAAAATAGACTGTATTTTTTTTAAAAATTTTGACAGTAACACCTGCACGTCCAAACCGACATGTACGCACCCTAACCAATGGGTGCGCACCTACACCAACACCTACGCAGGTCTATTAAGATCAAACAATCACCAACACCTACGCACCCTAATCCAACAGGTACGCTAGGGTTTCAACATGGGTGCGCTCCTACTGATGGATATGCGGCCCAAGTAAAAATAAGTCTGTAAAATCTTTACACAGTGATATTAATTACACATACGTGTCTAGAGAGATGGAGATGCGGATAGACCAACAGAGACGCAGACACGTCTTTGTAGAGAAATTTTTTATAAACTCAGAGGACACCCTGACGGGTACTTAGCCTTTTTGATGGAGACGTGTGTATATCAACGTGTACGTGTCACCTTAAAACACCTACGCATGCCTTGTGAAAAACCTACAAAAAAACACGAATTTTCAAAATTTTAAGAGCAAACAGGGTATTGGTTAGTCAAAGCTTCCTATTTCTATGTTAAAACCACAAATGCATGTAAATAGAGTTCATTAATCTAAGGTTTAAAACAGAAATGAGGAAATAACAAGTGATTTAAACTAAAAAGCTTAAAAAATAACTTTGAAAAATCTAAATGACCTCCATTAATAGAGGATGGACATACGGTCCCACCGGGCATGCCAAATGTGTTCAAAGAAAGATTTTGCAAAGAGCTATGGATATGGGGCAAGACCCCAATTTTTTGTGTGAAGTCCCTCAATGGACCATATGATAAGAAATGAGCAAGGAATCTTATTTGCATGCATGTAAACTTGAATTAAAAAAGAAATCTAGCAAATATCATTAACCTATATTCTTGAAAGCTTAATAAAATATGCCTACTAAAGACTTAAGCAATCAATTTTGTTGTTTACTCCATGAGGGTGAATGAATCTCACAAAATGGCTACATGGCCAAGTTTAGCTATTCCATTACTAACCTAATATGGGTGCAAGATGAATCTATTTTAATGGTGGATGACCCAAGATCAAATGCCTTATTAGCTTGGCTAATGCAAATGAGCTCTTAGGCTTTGTTAGGCTTGTTTTGGCTTTAGCTTATGTAAAGTTGTGTCTTTGAATGGGTAGGCTTAGCCTTGTATTTATATTTTTTGGTTTGGAAGAATTTGGAATTTGAGTGCATGTGGGACTAAAGTCTAAAACACACTTTAGGATTAAGTTAGGATAAACATGCTTTAGGCTTAGTTAAGATTGGTTTAGGCTAGTTAAAATCAATTAGAAAGTGATTAGAGACTCATTGAGAGTTGGGAGGGGTCTAGATAACCAATTATGACCGATAGATAGCCTACAAAGCCAATAGAAGTGGTCTAAAGAGAACTAGGGAGATTCTGAATGGTTAAAAGGAGGAATGTTTAGCTAATAAGAGAGATATTAACCAAATTAGATGATTTATAGGAGGAATATGACCAAGAAGGTGTCATAAATGGGCATCTGAGAATGGAGCGAAGAATGGGGAATTAACGTAGTATAGTTAATTAGTTGAATTGAATGAAATGCTAAGTGTAAGCATATTTTAGTTGTATACAAGACCTCAATACATTCACGTATTATGGGGAAGAGGTTTCTTCCGCTTGTCAGACCATAGAGGAATACCTTAGGATCATTGAAATTGATCCTCTTCTTACTCTTCCACCTTCCCATTCTTCATTATGTGATGAAATTCCTAGGTCTGGCATTTATCCACAACCTATCTTATCATTACCTAATTATTATTTATCCATCATGATTCATCCATCACAATCTTACCTTAGGTCACCACCTGGTAGCCCATTGTCTTCTTCTATATGTGGCCCCCTCCAAGCATCCCCACATCATCTATATGTGGCTCATCTCCTGGTAGCCCATTGTCTTCAATTCTTAGGCCATGCCCTAGTAGCTCATCATCATCTACATGTGGGCCACCTCCAGGTATTCCTTCATCTTAGGTCTATGGGACACCTCCTAGTAGCCCATCATCTTCTATCCTTGGGCCGCCTCTAAGAAGCCCTTCATCATCTTTATGTGGCTCGCCTACTTGTAACCCATTTTATTCTATCTCGGGGCCATGTTCTATGTGTCCCTCAACTTCTATATTGAGGGAACATCCTAAATCCCCCTCATCTTCGATTCTTGGGCCACATCCTAGTAGCCCATATTATTCTATATATGGGACACCACTAGGTAGTTCATTATGTTCTATCTTAGGGCCACATCCAAGTAGCCCTTTATCTTCAATCTATGGGACACCTCCTGGTATCCCATCCTCTTCAATTCTTGGACCGTATCCTTCGTGTCTATCACATTATCCTTTTATCAATGATTGTGGCAAGCCCACCATCATTTCTCACATCAAGTCTAAACATTCACTTTCTTCTCCCACTTCTCAGGATTAGACAAGTCACGTATTAGCTTATAGGAAACCCAAATGGTTTCTTCATCAAACTAAGCTCAAAAATTCCAAGAGCTCCAACGCTTACAACAATTTAAATGATCTTAAAGTTTAGAATCTAACACAATTCAAAAATGAACATCAACACAACCATTAAGTATGGCGCAAAGTGCATAAATATCTAGATAGGGAACTCATGCTCCCGCATACAACATCATAGTTTCTAGTAAAAAATCCAGTCATGTGTTGAGTATGAACTCATCACGATCATCGAGATTGGGGATAATATGAATCTTGATAAGCAAACACACTTAATCTCCCTTATCAAGGAAATCATGAACATTGTTGTTGGATCATATCATGTAGATTGATATTGATCGGTCCCACTTTTCAAAAAAAGACAAAAATGCAAAAAAAAGAGAAAACATTTCAAAAAATAAAAGGTAAACGAACACACATTGCAATAAGGCATTGTATACACATGGATGTTCTTTCTTACCTTCATTGCTATTCTTCTGCAAGTCTTCCTACCATTTTCATCCCCCTTCGGTGATATTTTTGTTAGCTAATTCACACACATTTTGTGACATTTATCTCTATGGTATCAGTTTGGCTTTGGTCTTTCATCACCTTGGTAAATTAAAGAATGATTGACCTTATAGAGATCTTATCACAATCAACATCTAAAATTTTTTTTACAAAGAACTTTTGGATATATTTGTTGACACTAGCTAATGTCATCATCACAAGCACTTCCAAGTCCTTCCATTAGTCCATCAATGGTTCTTAACCCCTTGTTAAACAAGAGAGCTGGAATAATTTTCAGAAAGCAAAAAAAAATCAATCAAATCAAAAAGAAAAAGCTAAAAGTAAAATAAAATTGATGTATAACTCTCTCTTGGGGTATTTCCAATAATCTCTACCAAGGCTATGGATGCCTAACTGACAGTAGAGAAATATTGTGATTAGAATCAAATGCATCTCTGTTGGGGCTATGGACGCTTGGCTGGCAGCAGAGAAACATACAACTCTCTTTCCATAATCCATTCACAAAAAAAATCAACTTTAAAAAATAAATCATTCCTACACATTGGCTAGGGCATCTTCACTTGTTGTCTATCAAATATTCCCTCTAAGAGGTAATAAATTTCCATGTGCACACACTAGATCTCTATGAGCAAACATGATTAGTATGTTACCAAGTGTCTTTTTTTGGACCTTGTTTAGACTCTTAATCTAGTTCGTATCTTGTCTCACGATTCATGCCTTTGGCTAATTGCTTCTTTATCACGAGGCTTCTAAGCAACATTCACAACATTCACATTGTTCTTCTACTTTGTTCAAAACATCCATGTGTATAATATCTCCTTTTTGCCATGTTTATGGGAACCTTTGTCCCCTTTCTCAAAACAATCTTCCACTCCTTCTTTCATGTGCTTCTTGGCTAGCTTACGATGGGGGTATCCTTGCTCCTTCCTAGCACGTCATCGGGTTACGTTCATCATCATGTTGAACATATCTATATTGGCCCTGATCCAACTTCTACGCATGAAGAGTTTACCTTTGAATAATCCCATCTAACACTGGGGGAAATTTCACATCTTCACTTTCTTGTACATATGCATGGCATTCTACCCTTATACATCCCATCTGTCACTGTGGCATCCACGTTTCTTCATTTCCTGTACATAGCTTCAGAAAAATTCTAAAAAAAATAAAAAACATTCAAATATGTTTGAACAATAAAAGACATTCAATTATGTTTCAAAAATTAAAAACATTCACATATGTTTAAAAAGCACAAAAAATTAGTAAAACAATAAAAAACCCGCAAAAAATTAGGTAAAATCATCAAAAATTCAAAACATTTGGTAAAACCATCAAAACCCCAAAAAATTGGTAAATCATTAAAAATCCAAAAAATTGCAAGAAATTAATTTTTTTCAAAAATTGGTAAATGACATGCACACAGATGAAGTCTGTATCAAATGCATTGTCCTCGAACATTGAATTTTTTCCTACAAAAACATATTTCTTAAGTTCTTGCTTGTTCTTGTCTCAAATGACTTGTGGATCATCGTGATATACATCTATTAACAAAGCTAGCTTGCTTATTATGTTGGTACTCCTGTATAGTAGTGAGTTGCCATAGACTGTGTCATAGTGCATGAATGCTTTCCATCAAACTAATTGTGTCCTCTGTTATTCCCCTCGCATGTATCCTTTCTTGGGGCACCATTTTAACCCTTTTCGTTACAACACGAACATTTGGGAACTGAAGCTTGATAACAAAAACATTAGTGCAATTGTCTTGAACGTTGTTTGTTTGAGTGTGTGTGATTTTACTCATTTCTTAGGTTGGCTGGTTTAAGTTCTCGTATTGCATTGCACTATGTATGTTGCATGGAGTTAAGCATAATTTTACTTTCTCATATTGGATTACATTATGTATGTTGCATGGAGTTACATATTTTTAGCAATGAACACATGTTAGTAATTTAGCCTTTCATGTTATCTTACACTTTTTTTTATTTCAATAAAGGTCGATGATGTAGATCATAGGGGAAACATGATGAAACAAAAGTTTCTTATTGAAGATTGGATGCAAAGAGCTATTCCTATTCTCCACTTTCATGTCTTATCACTACTAATTTTTCTTCCAAATCACCTAGGACAATAAACAATCATGTTTATTCCTATCCTATTTCTTCTATCTGTTTCGTTCATATTTTTGATCGTAAATTGAATTCTTCTATCACCCCATCGACACTCTAGAGGGAATCCTTCATCCTACTAATTTTTATTCAAAAATTTACTTGTTTATGCTTGTCTACTATATTTGAAGTGAAGTCACTTACTTCACCTCAAACAGGGGAAACTATAGACACCTAAATTCTACTTTTGCAATATTACTGCTAAAAGCACACAAATCACTCTCATTCTTACCATTTCCATTATAATTAGAGATTTCCACTAATTAACTAATGCTTCTTACCATTTTGGTCAATTAACAACACATTGTTGATTGCCTAACCTCTTTTGCATTAAGGATGGCACTTTACGATAAATTGTAAGTCAAAATCCTCTTCCAAACAGATAATTAGTGATTATTAGCTAATTAAGCCTATGTTACCCTTGTTTTGGTCAATATACCCTATTATTGGCTCAAACCCCTCTTCTAACCACTCAAAATCACCCCATTTCCCTCCACAACATCTCAACAAGCTTCAAAAGCTTATCCTAGCCTCCTAATTGACCCTAAGTGGTTGATTAAGGCTCCTCACATCTTAATCACTTGACAATTCACTAATTGTGATTATAAAACCTTAATCATGATTAGAAATTCTTAATCTACTTTGTGCTTTTAGTCCCATATGCACCAAGATGCTAGTTTTCTGCAAAGGAAAAACTATAAAAATGACTAACCACATACCTTTAAAATTTACACCATGCCTTGATTTAAATATCATATAAGAAATATGATTAATAGCCAAGATCAATCCTTGCTTCGAGTCTTCAATGGGGTTAGTAGATGGGTATCCAATATGATCTTGTAGTCATTATTGGAGAGACCATCTCACCTTCCTTGGAGTAGCAAAAAACCCCCAATTTGATTGCTCCTAGGTCTATTTAGGTCTATGTTAGTTAGCAATTGAACATACTAGTAGGCATGATTTAGCTAGGTTTTGAATTATATTCATGTTAGTTGTTTCAAACATTTCATGAATATTTTATCTTTGATGTAACTATTGTTAGATTCAATAAGCATTTGCTCAATTAGACTATGTGGTGTTAGTCTTAGCTTTGCTTGGAACTTTTAGTAGTCTTCATGTACATACCTTTCTTCTCATGTCCCTGAAGTATTCCTCCTGTATACCTCCTTATTGGTTGTATACAACCGTTATTTCCTTTTTTATCTATCATATTCATCCTCCTCTTCAAAGGTTTTGCACAACTATTTTCTATATACCCTTCTTGTATGCACATTTTTTCCCTTTATATTTCTCTGTAGCTAATTTTCCTCTTATGCATTTGACCCCTAACATGTTTCTATTGCTCCGTATTTTGTTGACATTTTTCTATAGCATTGTTATCACCAAATTACAAAACCCTCTAATTTTTCATGTGTGTGTGTGCATGAGCTATCAGTGTAATTGGGTAACATTGGACCATCTCTCAAGTTGTGGGACTTGCTACTTGAGATGGAGCTCTAGAGAAGGTTGGTTCCTCTACCTAATCCTAATGTTAAACTACTTCTAGAAGGGAAAATGAAGCTAACTAATCCTAATATAACCATGCTAAGGGACTAGAGAGAGAAAGAGGGTTATAAAGATGCATAAAAGGGAAATCCTAAGCTAAAGAGACGTGATAACACCAAGAAAAGGGGGATCAATCTCCATGTGGGAGAAATGAGAAATAAATGAATCAAGGAGAGGGTAGACAAGTGTGCCACAGATCCAAAACAACATTCAAATTCTCATTCCATGGAGCACAACATAAAATAAACATGCAAAAGGAGAATAAATATGCACAACACACCACCAATGCAATAAAAGGAAAGACATTACAATAAACACAAAGCTAGGGTAGGGAATAACCAAAAAACATGAATTTTATTTCCTTAGAAGGATGCACAGTCCACTACAATGAAGGGAGAAGCCAAGAATCACCTAACAGGGGTCCATATCCAAGGCTTGCAACTTAAACTTGTTCAAGACACCATTTTGGAATGGTGCTTTTACAAAAAATGGAGAAAGGTTACATTACAATAAAAATGAGTTGCATGTATAGAAGAAGAAGGGGAGAGAGAGGAAATATGAAATTAAAGAGCCCATCCACTTCTTCAACCACCGAGGACCAATCAACATTGAAATTTGCAGAACCAGCATGGGCATCACTAAATTTTGTAGAGCTTGTACTTGAAAACGACCATGAGCTCATTTTTTTTTCAATTTATCACTAAACTTTAGTGTGGTTAATAAATGCATTAATCATGTAGTACTTTTTAAGACCTTTCTGATGATATAAAGTTTTCCTTATTTGGTTACATGGATTACAATTTATGAGCATCTAAAGATTGCACATTGAAAAATGTGAATGTGCAAAGAAGTTCCCCAGGTCCGAAATGCAAAGTTGCAAAAAATTTCCATACCCATGGAAATATGTAGAAGTGCAAAAAGTTTCCATGGCCCCAAAATTTGCACTTTACAAAAAAGTTCCTAGGTTTGAAATGTGCACTTTGTAAAAAAGTTCCCTAGCTTGAAATGTGCACTTTGCAAAAACATTTCTTGGCCCAAAATGTGCACTTTGCAAAAAATTTTATTGACCCAAAATGTACACTTTGTAAAAAAGTTCCCTGGCCTAAAATGTGTAGTTTACAAAAAACTTCCTTGGCCTGAAATGTGCAGTTTGCATAAAAGATCTTAGGCCTGGGAAAAATGTAAAAAATCAAAATTTGAAGGATTTTTTTTGAATTTTTTTAGGAAAAGGGGATTTTATCCAACCAAATAGAAGGGGTTTTGAGAAAAAGGTCAACCCAAATATGATTAAAACAAGTGATTTTTATAGATTCGAAGGTTCCCAAGTGCTTAAAAAATGTAAAAAATAAAAATTAGAAGCACTTCAAGCGGAAGTCGATACCAATTGCCAAAAATGAAGTGTGAGCTAATTTTGGTTAACATTTTGGTGACCTCTAGGGGACATCTACCTACTAGATGATGAAAACCAGTAGCGTTGAAACATCCATTGGGCATAGATTTGAGCATAATCTTGAAGAAAACACTAATTTCAAACATTTAATTTTATCCACAAACCCGCAATCACCTGATTTGAAGATGATATTTTGGAGATTTTAATAAGATTGAAACTACCCCAAAATATTTTGATTTTTTCATGAAACTGACTCTTCCCTCCAAAAGGAATGTGCTATAACAAAAAATTCCCATTAAAACTATATACAAAATGGGAAATCATACATGTTCCAAGTGTAAACATGCAGATTGTGCACAAGCACTTATTCTGCTGAAAATAAACCTACCTACTCTACTCTAACCTGAGGAATGGGGAACTCAAACAAATCCTAAAACTGATAGGGAGAAGTAGCTTCCCTTATTCACAAATTGGGACCATGTGACTAATTTGGCACTGAAAATGGTCATGTGTGAGAGTGAAAAACTGATTTGAAGCCAATCTTCCACCAAATTCATCAAAGTATCAGTAACAAACAAAATGATTGCCTCCTTTAGTTGCTCTGCATTTGTTTGGAGGTGTTGAAGCTGGCCTTTGGTACACTGAGACTCATCCTCATGCTCTGAATTGAGCATGAATTTTGGAACTCCTTTCTTGGCTCTAAAGAAGCCAGATACTTGATTGGTCATGGTATGATCCCATGAATCTTCCCATTCCTTTGAAAATCAATCCCATGAACGTAGGCATCCTGCAGAATTTCTTCCCAAAGGTGGTTTTTTGTATGCTAATTTCGAATTGATACTGCCTCTTCTATAAAAAAAATATTCCCACCTTGATGGTTGCTGATTTTGCACTTAGTTCACCTTGGCTTTCCTCATTCTTTGTTGCATTCCAATCCTCCATCAAAAGTGCAAACAGCTCTAGATATGCAAAGCAATGAGGATCATTGCATTCCATTGAAACACCCTACTCACTTTCAGTAAATTCTTCCTCAAGGCCATGAATACCAATATTGTTAAAAAACACTTTCTCCTCTTCCCCAATTCCAATTTGATTTTCCTTCACATATGCTTGCTTTGTTTTGATATTCAACTCCTCTTTTTACACCTTTGGGTCATCTCATTGTCCTAATCCAAATCAGAACAATCTTCAATAGATACAGAATTATCTTCTTTGGTAGAATTGGTTAGAGAAGAGGCATAGAAAAGGGGTTGTTGATTTGTTTCATGCTTGGGAAGAGATGTTTGATGCTCATAAGACCTAATTTTATGACTTGGAGAAGCCAAATGATTATCCAAAACATACTCCCTACCCTGCTGATTTTCATTCTCCAAAACAAACACATGATTTTACATAATGCCTTGTTGTTTGGAGTATTGCACGGGATGTTCCCTCTCTCCAAAACTATAAAAAATATCTGTTTTTACCAACCTCATAGGATAACTCTGTCTAGTAAGGGTTGGGTAGATGGTATGGACAACATTTGAGATACCACAACTTCTGGAAACATTAGTGCAAGGTTTGGTGAGGTTGGGTAGTGCCTTGGGTGGAGATGGGAGGGATTTTTAGAAAGTTTAGGGAATGCTTTAGGCATGAAAAACTTGTGAAACATCAAATTAAGGATAAGGAAGCAAAGGAGCTTCCTGATTTCAGAAAGGAATGGTGGATTTTTCTTTATTTACATAAGGGGAAGAAATATTTTGAGGTGGTGAGGGAAGAATTACAACAATAGGGATGAGATTTCTTTTTCCAGCCTGAATGAGAATCTTCTCAGCTTGTGATGCAATGGTAAAATCTTGAGGAAGACTACTGCTCCCTAGGGATTAAATCAATACAACTAAATCAATATCAAAGGATCTCAAATAATACAAGAATGCCATACATTTTGAGGGTCTGTATTCTTGAGGAATTCTGTGTCATGTCCTTGTAAATATGATGTTGAAATTAGGAATAAAATCCATTGGATCCTACTATATTTTGTTGAGATATTCCATGAGGCAAATGAAATCTACATCCTCCTTGAACTGGTTGTGTAGTTTTTCTCCCAGCTAATTCCATGTGGATATGGATTATGGAGCCAAACTGATGTACCAATCTCTTGCTTTACCTCTAAATGATGAAATCAAAAGTTTTAGGAAAACATTGTCTTCTGTGACATCATGAATGACACAATGGTCTGCAATATCTTGAATGTGATCAATAGGAGATTGATCTCCATTTCCATAGAAAAGGGGTAGATTTTTCAAGGTTATTTTGGGGGATAATATCCCATGACTGTAAATGGAGTGAACTGGAACTGAAATGAGGGAATGGAAAAGCTCTTTGGAGATCCATGATTGAAATAGAAACATTAAAATGAATGGAATAATGAAAGGAAAGGTCTACAACTGAGATAGTGGGTTGCTTGAATTAGTGGAGTCATCAGATGTGTTGAAAATAGACTTCTACATGTTAAACTTACCAAGAACACATCAACTTGGAAAATGATGAAATTTAAGCTTTCAATGCTTGTCCCACCGGGCATGTCAAAACTGTTATCACAAAATTACAACACCCTCCAATTTATCATGTTTGTGCATGAACTATTAGTGTAATTGGGTAACATTGGACCATCTCTCAAGATGTGGGACTTGAAAACTTGAGATGGTCCTCCAGAGAAGGTTGGTTCCTCTACCTATTCCAATGCTACAATTGCTCCTAAGGAAGGAAATGCAACTAATCAATCCTAAACAAACCATTCGAAGGGACTAGGGAGAAAGAGAGAGGGTTAGAAAGATGCATGGAAAGGAAATCTTACATTAAAGAGGTGATAACACTAGAAAAAAGTGCTGGAATATCCTACTTTGAGGGAGAATGGGAGTGGAAAATGTAACAAGGGAAGGAAAAACAACTGTGACATAAAACCAATCTCCATTCACCATCAAATCTCTATTAAACACAACAACACATACCTGTAGATGAAAGAAAACATACATAGAACATAACAACAACAAAGGAAAGGAAAGAGAATGTAAGAAAAATGAGAAAGGGTTGAGAAACAACATAATACACAATTTTACTGCTCCATGAATTTGCATAGTCCATTACATTTGTAAAGGAGAGATACTATTACATTTGCAAAGTCTATGTGAAGGCTTACAACTCGAAACAAAAGTGGTAGAGTTTCCCCACATCCCATAATACCCTCCCTAAAAATGAAAAGTTTTACATTATATATCAAAATTGGAAAAAGAGAGTAGGGAAAAGAGAGGGAACTTGAAATTAATGCACCCAACCACTTCTTCAACTACCCAGGACTAATCAACATTGAAGTTTGCAGACCCAGAATGGGCATCATTACTTTTTTACAGAGCCTGTACCTAAAAAGGATCCTAATTTTTTTTGTGAAATTTCACACCAATAAAGCACTTTAATGTGGCCATAAATTCATTAACAATGTAGTAATCTTCAAGAAATTTTTGACGATATAAATTTTTCCTTATTTTGTTACACGGATCAAAAGTTATGAGCATTTGAAGATTGCACATTAAAAACTGCAATTGTGCAAAAAGTTCCCCAGGTTTGAAATGTGCACTTTACAAAATGTTTTGAGGCCCAAAATGTGCATTTTGTAAAAAGGTTCCCTGGCCCAAAATGTGCACTTTATAAAAAAGTTCCCTAGGCCTGAAATATGCAGTTTGCATAAAATTTCCCTAGCTCGAAATGTGTAGTTTGCAAAAAAGTTCCTAGGCTCAAAATGTGCACTTTGCAAAAAAGTTCCGTAGCTTGAAATGTGTAATTTGCAAAAAACTTCCGTAGCCCAAAATGTGCACTTTATAAAAAATTTCCCTAGCCTGAAATGTGCAGTTTGCAAAAACTTTCCTAGTCCCAAAATGTATAGTTTGTAAAAAAGCTCCCAGGCCTGAAATGTGCACTTTAATAGCCCATTTTTCACAATTTTTCAATTTTCTCCATTTTTTCACTAACTCCTTAGATTTTCTTAGGTTAGGGAATTAGGACAAAATTGAATGAGGTTCCCCAAAGCCAATTTTCCCACTTTTATCCATTTTGCACCCAAAATTGGCTAAGTTTTGATCTTTTTTCTATGCCTAGAAGAAGGAAAATTGCACCAACTGATCCCAAATGCCCTCAAAATCAAGTGCAAGTGCTCCAAGAACATGGAATTACCTAAAAAATCTAGATTGACCATTGAAGCTCTGTCAACTTTCCTAAGTCCATTTCTCCTAAGTTGTACATTTTTCTAAGGGGTAAAAATGGATAACAAGCACATGTACTTAAAAATAAAAAAAAAGATGTAGATGGGCCTGTCCCTTTTATTTTTCAAGTTAGGAATTTTTGGGTGCAAAGTAGACATAATTAGTGAAAAATTTCATGTCACTTTTTTGTCACAATTATGATATAGTATTTGTGTCATAATTGCACTGAAATTGGCATAAAAAATGAAAAAAATGAAACAAGAAACAACACGAATTTGACACAAATTGCAAAATTTAACACTATATGTAGTAGTGTATCTAGGAGTAAATAGGTAGTGTGGGGCTGTAATCAAAAAATAAAATGAATCAAATGTAAAACACATTTATATCACATTTGCACCACTTTTATGGTACTATTATTACCTCACAATTAGCTTCAAAAGAAGAAAAGAAAAACAATGTGAAATTGACAAAAAATGTGATGTTATTAGCACCATATGTAATAGTGGTTATTTCCCAATTTTTTTGATATCTAATAAGGACCAATCCATAGTGGATAAAATTTTGTGTGATGTCATTTCTTCTCATGATATTTTTCCCATAGTAATATAAAATCTGAGATCCTAAAAACCTTTACTTTGACCTTCTTGTTAAATGAACTTTTGACTAGCCTTGATGCCTAATAATGTTTTACAATACCTCATCTCTTGCATCCTTAATCTCTAAAATTCCTACAATTCTTGTTTTAATTTTGTTATGTCCAGCCATATGCTCATGCATGAAATGGTAGGTGGGTAATTTCAGATTTATTAGGAAGATAGGGTGTTGTACATAAACTAGTAGGAAGGGAAAGGTTTGTAAGGAAAAATTTACTCTTGTTTTTCCAACACAAAGTGCATACTTCAATAAAGAATATTATTCCCTTGGTTTGTCTCTAGATGAATTCTTGATGACATCAATAAAGTTATTTTTGGTGGATTCAACCAAGAAATAACCTTGTGGGTAGTAGTTTGGTGAAAATTTTAATGTTATCCCATGATCATATGTCCATTGAGTGAACTCAAAACATTGAAATTTAAGACCATCGTCACAAACCAAAGAGAAAAGAGTTCTAAACTATGTGATAATATTATCTTCTAAAAACTTGTTGACATATTATGCGGTGTTATTATTTGTTAAAACACATTAATACCATCCAATGTAGTAATTAGTGATAGTTAGTATATATTTATGTTGGTTGGAAGAACTAGGATTAATCACTCCAGCAAAATTCAGCCCCCATTGAGAAAATGATCTTTCCTCCATGATTGGTTATAAAGGCATATCAAAATTATTCTCTTTTTCAAATACTTGAAATATGTGGCATGTATCAACATGTGTGTGAGCATATTTGAGAATTATTGGCTAGTGATATTCAACTCTTTGAATATTGTGAGAAGTGACATTCCCAGAAGAATTCCCACTTCCCCATTTTTCATGAAAATTAGAAATCACCTTAGTTGATTCTTCGTTTGTCACAAATATGAGGTAGATCCTTCATAATTCATACCATATAAGACTCCTCTTTTGAGCATGTAATGAGTTTCCTTGAGTTTTAAGGCTCTTATCTATATCCTATTTAGTTATGGAGGATAATTCACGTAAATTTGATAGTGAATAAAGAGACTGTATCAGCTGTCCTTGTTTACATTTGATTAATCCACCCGAAAGGCTAAAATTATGGGATCCACCACTTCAGTAATGGTTTTAACTAAACACTGTCATATTATTATCTTTACATATTTAATTTCTAAATCAAAATTCTATAACATATCCATCCACTTTCCTCTTCTTTCACCTAGTTCATTTTTTCCTAGCATAATCTTCACAAACAGATATGGGACAATAACATGTATTTTATTCCTTAGAATGTAATATCTAAATGTTTTCAAAAGTTTTACTAATGCACATGCTTTTTATCTAGTCTAAAATACTTAACCTCAAAATCCTTTAAATTGGTACTCATAAAGGCTACATGATACTCTCCCATTGGTTCTATTTAAGTTAGCACTACTGTAATTGCATGTTTAGAAGGAAATGAATATAGAAAGAAATATTTCTAAAAATCAAGGCTCACTAGAATTGGAACTTGCGTGATCTTTTAATTTTTATATCTTGAAATGACAACTTTTCTCAAGGAGCCCATCAATTTTTAACATCATTTTAAAACATGGCATTAAGAAGTCTTAGTATCTCAAAGAATATAGAAATAAACTTGTGAAAAAATTAATCTTCCCAAAAAATGATTACAACTCTTTATTACTATTTATAAGATAAATTTTAGAAATAAATTTCACTCTATTGGTCTTAATTTTAAAACCTTCATGATAATGTGGTTTAATAGCTTACCTTCAGTTACCCTAAAAAAAATATTCTTGGAATTAAGTGAAATCCCATACCTTTTGCACATCTCAAATATGACTCTCATATGCTGGTCATGTTAAACTCTATTCTTAGGAAAAATGATTAAGCCACATATATAAATTAAAATACATCCATGACCCTTTGAAAAGTGGGATCTACACTGATTAACATGAAAGGAATTATATTGTAGCAAAATATACCCTATGTTACGATAATTTATTTTTATCCTATCGTTTTAGTTTATTAGAAGTTTGTTGTAACATGAGAACCCATCCAAGAAAGACATAATTTCAGCTCCACTCACAATTTTCACTACTTCTCCCAATGATGGCAAGGGATAATTATATTTTTATGATGATTTATTCATGTTTCTGAGTCCAAAACAATCTAATTTCTACATTTTTCTTTCTTACTAGAAGACAATTAGCTATCCATTTAGAGTGTCTAATAGGAAAGATGAATCTCATAGCCAATAAATTTCACACTTCCTTATAAATAATGGGATCTAAGATGGGGTTGACTACTCTCCATCTCTACCTAAAAGGTTAACATCCTTTCTTGAGGGGGATAATGTGAGTTATAATTTGAATATAAAATATTTCAAGATCACCATATGACCATATAATGACATCCTTGTACACAATTAATAGGAGTTTTAACTTTTTTTCATTAACTGTGCATGCTAAGACAATCTTAACATTTTGGGGGCCAAATTTTTGTCTCTAGATTAATCAATTTAGTGGACTGTCCATTGGAATATTTTGAAAATGTTTTTTATTAGGTGTATCCAAGTCAAATATTCTCTCAAGTGACACCAATCCCTTAAGGATTCGTTATCTTTCAATATCATAATCCCATCCTCTTTTAGCTTTTGACTAGTTTCTATGTTTTCTCTTGAAAGGTAATTTCTTTCCCCTTTATCTATGATATCTGATGAAAAAACAATAGATCTATTTATGAATTGAATTATCTACTTATCATCAAAAAATATTTAAAAAAATTCCACATTGTTATGTACAAAGGGACAAGGAATTAATTTCACTGAGACTTTTTTCTAGTTTTCCTTATCCGTAGGTAGCAAGTTTACAACATAAGATGCAAACATATCTACAAGTTGATTTTGATCCCTATGATCTGGTATAATATTAATTACATCAAATGCCACAATCAAATCTTGTGTTCTATGTTTCTATTTTCTAAAGTATGATAATTTACAACAAAATTTACGATTCAATTGATTGATCACTAACTTATAATAAACATACACATTCAACACTTTAACATTGTGTTTGAGGGAAAATTGTAATCTAAGAACTAAATATGAATACTTCGTTATATTTTTAGTGCAATATAACTAAAATTGATAAGCAATCACATGATTTTTACCTTAGGGATCTATAAGTACATCTCCCACACCATCACCTTATTTAGAACAAACCCTGTCAAAATAAAGTGTCCAATCACCATGAGGATTATCTTGATAGATTTCATTAGTTTTCTTTCTAGGTTCTATGTCTAAGGAATATACATGTATGTCATCTAAGTTTAAATTGATAGTTTCATTGTTTTCATTAAACTCAATATTCACATGTTTTAAATTTATTCCTTGTCTACCTTGATTTGGTTAGAAATACCCCTATAAGGTAACCACACATGTGAAAAAATAGTAAAAATATATCCATTCAAATATTTATACTAATCTCCACTCAATAACATCTCATAGGATTTATGTATGTCTATAACTTATATGTCAATGAAGTGTTGTACTCTAGGTTCAAAGGCTGGTTACATAAGTGCATTAAGTAGTTATCCTACCAACTTCACTTAAAATTTATCCAATTGTACTACCATCATATTTTATTTGATTAGTGATAACCCTAGTTTTCTTCAAATCCCTGCAGACATTACAATGGTTAAGGCTCCAAAATCCACTAAACCATTATGCACATTCTACCCAAAGATCCTAACTGAGAGAAAGAAAGGTGGGAATTCAATGTTTTCCTTGTAGAAGACCACATTAATATGGGAAGGTCTCTTTTTATTGTTAGTAGATTGTTTCTCAGTTAGGTATTTGAGTAAAAAGTCTTTATATTCAATGATTTGGGATAACTCATGAAGTGAAATGTTAGATTTAATTTATGTGCTTAAAAATGTTATATCCAATTTTCTTATAATTTGTTGACATTTCAATTATGACACATGATTCTTCCCCTTGGGTGGAGGTGGATTATTATCATCATTTAGGCTTATGTGGTGTATCTCCCTTTAGTGAATGCACGTAGGAAGTGTTAGGATCTCTATTTTTACTTCTTAGGGCACAACTATTCCTTTTATATTACTGAAAATCATGGATTTATTTAATACTTTCCTTAGGTTCAGTGTATTCTTGGGAAGGGAAAATCATGGTCTCAAATACCATGGTAGTGTTAACTTTAGAAGAACTAACTTCATTTGGGTCCTTGAGATTTGAATAATATCCTTCATTCTCTTAGTGAATGTTTTTAAATGCATTATAAAATTCAATACAATCCAAATCACTATGTTTAATAGTACTATGCACTCTATACCAGTGAGGAAGGGAAATCTCATATATGTTGATGTCAAAAATATTGTTATTAACATGAGGCTCTTGATTCTTGGGTCTATGGTCATTATATCTTTGATAGAAATAGTTTATTTCCTAGTTGTCATTTCCCCCATTTGTCTCTGTAGGCTGATAAAATTTCTAAGTTTTTAAACAATATTTTATATTTCCCTCTAGTTTAGATTTATTGGAGATTAGAAGAACCACTTGTTTGTTGTTTACTGATTTAATATAATTAAATTAAATCTAAATACAAAGTAACTACTATAGAAAATGATATTCTGATTGTTATGTACATAAATATTTAGTTCACAAGTCTCTAAAATTGATTAACTCTAAGTAATTGTAAAATGGATAGAGACTTATCTATTTTTGAATAATCTGAAAGTGGTATGGACTGTCCGAGTGTTGGATCTAGCTGGAAATAATGTAGAGATGATTAATTGAGGGTTTTTGGAACTTAGGACTGTATTGGAAAAAATCGTTCGTAGGAGGACAGAAGCACCTCGGGCGCTGGTGATTGATCTGGGTGCTTGTGGCTGCGTAAATGTTTAGTACATGGTCTTTTCTTTTTCAGAAGATATTCTCTATCACTCACTCTTTTTCTCTATGGTTTTATCATCAGGGCTTTGGTGATACATGTAGCCTACAAAACAAAACCCTAGAGCTATCTATACAAGCTCACAAAGACATTAGATATGAATAAACTATGCAATATTTGAAGTCAAACTAACCTTGATGGTCGGCCAATGAGTGAACTTATTACCGAGCACTACACTACATTTAAGACTCCATGTATTTATTTGTGTTTGTGTGTGAAATGATGTCCTTAGCCTATATTTTCCCTTGCGTAAATGACACCAAGATAAATGGCTATAATTAGCTTTGATATAAGAATGTAAATGTGTGGTATGGAATTAAGCTCTTCCCATTCCTATGCAATGTATGCAGCCCATAATGCAGCCCCTTTAAATAGTAGTACTAATATGTAGATGTGATAGTCCGTCTTGATTTAACAACCATAATAATAGTTAATATGTTGTGTATATATATGAGTCCCTTGCTTGAATTTTAATAGTAGTGACACCGAAGGATGGATAAGAATGTAGGATAAGGATACGAAAAGAAACAAGGCTGATCAAAACTAACAAAATTTGTAAAAATAACAAGGAGGACAAAAGCACCCAGAAGGGACAAAAATTCCTAGGTGCTAGTGTCCTGAGACCAACAATGATAGATATGAAAAAAATAGATAGATAAGAATCCCTATGACCTGGCCATAAGTGCATACAAAACTAAGATATGTAGAAGAGAAACACAATAGAAATTAATCAAAGAATGTAGAGGGACAAGGGAAAGTGTCAATGGAGTTTACTTTTTTTACTTAGAATTCATGGATATAACAACATAATGATGACATAATAAAGTGATGATATGTGCATAGTTTTATGTTTACATTTTCCCCAATTTATGCTATTTGAAGGAAATTCAATTAGTGTATAGGAAGTAAGAAACATACATGTATAGGGTCCAGAGAAGCCATGTTATAAAGTGCGTGTAGAACATATAAACATATAGTATGAAAAACCATGGATCAATGTATTGAACCATGTGGTGTAGGAGTAGATAGAAAGCCGTCGTAAGGAGTGACTTGGAGAAATAGTTGTGATGATATTGGAGATTTCAATTTTTTCCAAAACTGATAGAAGAGGTAGGGAATGATCAATTCCCAACTTGATTTGTTGGTAATTGAAGGATTTGGGAGTCCTGCCACTAGAGGAAGAGTTTTGGGGAGTGAGGTCTATTTTTCCCTCCTTCCATTGATGCTTCCCTAAAAGGTCTAACTAATGTAGATGGATAAAAACTAATTTGTTACCATTTTGTTCTGATTGAAATTTGTTTGTTTTGATTTATGAACCCACATAGGAGTGGTACATGAAAGGAAATCATGTCTCAATGTCCCCACTCCTAGAGTAACATGTATTCTAATTTGAATAGTATTAGATGGCTTCCAAGTTATTCATTTGGAAGAGATGGTGACGTAATGTGGCTCCCAAAGTTAGGTCATCTGGAAGCAATAGTAACTAGGGTTATTGTATTGATTGATTTTTTTGAATGATAGGATTTGATTGAATAAGATGTATTTGGAAAATCACTCATGAAGAGATTTTGTTTTCCCCCCACATTAGGTAATTTGAGGGAATGGATTTGAAATAACAAAAGTATCAACTGTCATATAGAATAAATGTAATCGTGTTTGAATGAGATAAGAGAAAATGTGATAGTAATGTATTATGAGTGTCAATTGATTGTGTTGTATCCTGAGAAGGATTATAAGATGATCCTAATTTTATGCCTCCCTTTTAGTGAAACTGTGAGCGGTGGAGAAATGAGTACTGAGCTAAATGCAAGGATCTTAAGGATTGTAGTAATAACTGAGAGATAGTATAGAAGATCTGGTAGTGTTGATAAAGTATGTGTAGATATTGAATAGTGTGTGGGTTGAAGTTACAAATAGAGTGTTTAGAATTATATAGTATAGTACTAGAGGAGGCTAATCCAAATTCCGTACATGGGGAGAAAAATAGAGTAATGAGGCTTAAAATATGAGCCAAAATGTGTGTTTGTATTATTTACAAAAAAGGTAAAAAGAAGCTACTATAGTATAGAGTAAAATTGAATTAATATATAGTAATATAAAAAGGTGAATAGTAACTTTATTTGAACAAAGAGTGAGTGTGATTTAAGATGTGAGTTACGAGGATGCCACGTGTCAAGGAGGCTATTGAGATGAGATACGAGAGGGTGATGATGACCATGGATACACAAACGATTAGGGATTTGGTATATATGATCAAATCTAGAATTTTTTGTCAAATATGTCTATTTTTTTAGAATTTTAGCATAATTTGGAATTTTGTAAAATTTGGCATTTTTCAACCAAGACAAAAGTAGTAAGGGTGTTTTTTTTTCCATTAGGGCATTAACACCAAGTTCCTAGTGATACTGACCTATCATGGGGCACTAATGTCACACTCTTGATGCAAGTGTGCAGGGGCCAATTTCTTTGCGTTGTTCGGTGAGGGTAGCTTATTTGGAGGTTGTTATGATTGATTTTGAAGCATGGGTACATGTTAATACTATGTTTTTGTTTCTTTTTTTATGTTGTGTAGAGAGATATACACTCGAGGGAGTTTTGTGTGGGGCATCATTTGAGCACATTGCTTGGTTTGGGGTTAACTGATGATGAGTGGGGTGTATTGGATCGTATTGGCTTATGACACATCACTAGATTGCGGAAAATACCCCACAATATGTCATTTTTGACATCACTGTGTGAGAGGTGGTGTGTAGATACATGTACATATAGGTTGCAAACAAGCAAGATGACGCTGACAATAGATGATGTGTATAGTATATTGAGGTTACCTATTGTCGGAGGGAGGGTACATGTTACGACAGTAGTAGATGCCCATAGTCAGACGAGGGTAGCTTGATGATATTTTTTAGGGTTTTAAGTATAAGTTGAGACATATATTAGTTTGGATGCGATTGTGAGGTCTGGGGTTTTGTAATTATGAAATTTTATTGCAGTAGTACCAACTTCATTAGTAGCTATGGAGGGTGGTGGGGTTGGAATTCTAAATAGGATGTATGAGATTTATCAGAGGATAGAGGATCATGACACGAGATATATATGGGCACGATGTGTGTTGGCCCATTTATACAAGGATTTTTACTGATTCATGTAGAAGGACTATGGTAGTGGGATAAGAGCGACCACACTATTACATGTATGGGCCTATGAGCATATAACAATAGTGAGGTCACTTAATGGGCCATGAGCCGATTGGGTTTGATTATAGATATTTTCATTGAGGTGGGTACCCAGAGTAAGAGGATGGACACGACCACATACAAGTCGATGTTGGATTAGATGGGACCCAGAGAAATTACTTGGAGGCCATATAGATATTATAGAGGATGGGTGGAGGATGATGTGGAGTTACGGTGCATTCAGCACACCATGTGGCTGGAGGATCAGTTTCCAGGAGTAGTAAAGATATTCCAGGGTGAGCGGGTATCCTGACAGTTTGGTATGGCCCAAAATGTTCCCTTAGAGCCATAGATATAGTGTCAGTCTACTAAGGCATCGAGGTAACCAGGGTCAAGGTCAGACCCCACAGGAGCAAAACTAGTGCTCCTAAGTACATATGAGGTAGATTCAGCCATATGGGCCAATACAGGTGGATGATGCAGGGTGTACTAAGGCATACATGTAGTGGTGGGTGACACAACAATGGGCATTGTTGTTTCTAGTGGTTGTATATGCAGTAGGCAGAGGAGTTGGGGGTCAGGTACCTGCTCTAGAGGTAGATGATGTAGTAGTGGCATGAGAAGAGCGTAAGTATCCTAATTTTTTTTGGTTTATTTATGAATTTTTGTTGAGCAATACGAGGATGTGTAGTTACTAATATGAGGTATTTGTCATGTGGTTCTATGTACATTGACTCGGAATGTGCCCCATATGTGCTTGTGGGTGGAGGGATGTTAGAGAAAGGGGATGCGATTGCGAGTGAGCATGCCCATCTATTTGAGATTGCAATGATAACGGTGACTATATGTATAGTTTTGTTGAGTAAGTGTGATGAGGCTCATGTAGAGGATGAGTGGGAGAGACAAGTGATGTGAGGAGGTGGCCTAGTTGAGGATGTATTTACACATTATGTAGAGCTCCAAGGATGATTTCTAGAGCATGTGGCAAATAAAAACTGTATTGTGGAGTTAGCTGGAGAGACACAGAGCTTGAGATCAACGGTGTAGGATTAACAATGAAGATTTGTGTTCTAGATCTCTCATAGATATAGATAGTGATAGTGTTGAGGACATATGATGTATTATGTAGGTGTAGTCATAAAATCATGCACTTTGGGTATCTATTTAGTCCTGATTACATACTACTATTCATATGATTCCTAAGTAAGAAAAATACTAATTAAACCATATCTTTGGCCACCTTTCTTTTCTTTCTATTGCCACTTTTGGTATTGCACCCTTACTTGCTCATTCTACCTTTTTACACCTCAACATTCATCATCATAGACACCAGTGCCCAACTAGGATGCCAAATCCAGGCACCCTTATCCCCTATGGGTGTCCCTAACCTCTTTATACTTTGTTCACATCTTTTGGGTCCTTTATAGCCATTTGAGCATCTTATCTTTTTGGTAGTCAGCCTTTTCGGGGTTAATTATGAAATTTAAGCAAAGGGATCATATAAATATAAAGTTATCTGATCATAATAAAGAACCAAGTACTAAGCATTAGCTATCACCACCCAAGGTTGCATCCAAAGGCTGTTTTAGAGCATTTAAGCATACATTCAAGGGAAAGGGACTACATTCTTATGTATACAATTCATAGGAGGGGAAGTTCATTCTATTCCATGTACACATCTACTTACATTTTCTACATCTAGCTATTTTCTTGTTGTCAAGTACAAAACGCATAAGATCCACCTAGGGCACAATTATGCACACACACATAACTATATTGGCTATGAAATGTAGTGCAACACTCAGTCATAAGATCACTTTTTTAAGAGATGAGTATAGTTTGATCCCTCATTTTGCATATTTCATTTTTAGGATTTTACAGGATATCATTTGTTTTGTAGGTTAGGGGAAAATTTGGCGATCATATTACGACATATAGGAAACTAAAAGTGAATATTTGTGATATCCTTCTGACCCAAAAAAATTTAGAACCCGAGGACCTACTAGGACGGTAGTACCTAGATCAGGTTAGTAGTGTCAGGTGCTCTTGACCTTCCTAGGAACTGATGTTCACCCTCATCCGATAGTCACAATTTTCTGAGCACGGTTACGACAGTTTGTACTGCACCAGTTAATGAAAATCATAATCTCAAAATATTCAAAAATCCTCTTCCAAAGCATGACAAGTAAGCAACCGAATCACCAGTAAATCATACATATCACACAATTACTCCTCCTACATTGGGGGCTCTCGATTTTCTAGTTGCTCATACTGACACATCCTCACCACTCATTAATTTCTTTGACTATGATTATCACACTACATTTTCTTCTGATCACTTACAAATTATTTCTTATATTGAGTCCATCACTATCAACAATACTCAAGTTGATCCATCCAGGCTCATCAATGCATATTCCATTACACTCCTTATTGCTATTGGCTATCCACTATCACAAATTTCGTATCCAATTCCTAACTCATATGGTGTTGTCCAACTTCCAGTCACTGTCGTTCCTCTCACTATGCTTGTGTATTTTCTTGTAGCACCATCACTGGAAGGGTGTAACATGCTCTTAGGTCTTGCCTGGCTCCACAAAACTAAGGATATTATCTTCATGAATCATTTATTCCTGACGTTCACTCACAACATGTAAGTAATCTCTATTAATGGTGTTCCACCATCTACGCCATGACCCCCTCATGAGGTTTTTATTGTATCAACTAGAGCACCTACATCTCTGTGGCCTCTCCAAACTAAAGCAAAATATGATCCAAGATCACCTGTTTGCACTTGGCCTACATGGTCTCATCGATCTACGAGTCCCACACATCAATCTAGGTCCACTACTCACATTGATCCTTCTCATCGGTATACTTCACCACCTCATTCTCCTCCACATAGATGTCCATACCTTGACATTTAGTCACACATTGGTGTTCATCACCTATCCACTCTCCTACACATATGTGTCCACCATATTTTTAATTATATTGCACATCAGTGTCCATCACCTCCACATTATTTTACACATACTCCACATTATACTCATTGGTCTTATGATATAGGCTTCATTCACCCGTGCAACATCTATCTCATATAACCAAAACCCTTAGATCATGATCACACACATTCATCACTGCAAGCATTGGTTAGAGGACCCCGCCCTTTACTTTCATCAGATAGGAACATTCATGATCACACACTTGGGGGGAATCACACTATTTCTCCCCCCTTCTAACTGTGATACATGTCTTATTCTCTCACATCTAATATATCACATACCATATACACACTTTGCTACATTGTAACATCATCATTTCCCAATGACGCACTCTCATGCTTTGGTTCACACTTAAATTTTGAGGGCATACTATATACCATGAACATCACACACTGCACACTATACACTACACACTACACATTATACTCTTCACACATCATGAGCTAGTCACACCTCTTTCTCATAGTATCTATCACATACTATACACACTATTCACACTACATATTCATGCTATAAACTTTCTCACATCTACTTTTATGCACTACACTCACTTTTCTATGATGCAATCTAGTTCCATGGTTCATACTCGACTGTTGAGGGTTTTAATATAAAAACCTCACCTCACTCACACACTCTCTATGCTTTACACTTTGAGATCATATCTTTCTGGTGCACACACTCCAACCATTTCCCTACTGATGCACTCTTGTTTATGGTTCATTCTTAATTGCTGAGGGGGTATGTAGAAATTAACCTCATCGCATGCATACACATCCAATCTGGGAGTATACGACTCCTATCATTCACTCTTCATTCCATTTCATCTCATCCACAACATACTGCATATCTTACTTACATTTACTTTTGCTTAATTGTGCTTTTACATGTACACTTTACTATACATGCTAGATAAATATCTTATATGTCATTATTATCTTTATCATACCCACATGCATGTTCAATTGCATTTATAGTTGTGATCGCAGATTCTACAGATCGATACACACAACATGGATGCTTGACACAATACCTATTACCAGTCCCACAGTGGCTTCTGGGGGCATCCAATTTCGTAAAATATAGGTGCTATTATTTCATTCTTCATAACACATTACTTTATCACATTTTGACATACATTTTTATCTTTCTAAGATGCTAACGACTACTTCATGTGCAACATTTGTTATGTGGGACTATTTGCTTCCATGGTTGTCTGTTACACTACTTGTCATTATTATTTTATCTTTGTATGACATTGCTTGCAGGATTTTCCTTTTGTCTTGTGTGTACACTATCTACTTTTGGCTTCATCAGCCTTAATTGTCTTGCAGCATCGTGAGTGATGTCCCATGTTTGCAACCCACTTTTCATGGTCTACATTGTATTCTTGCGTGTTCACATTATCTTCTTGCATCTTAACTTACACATTGTCTACACTTATCTTCTACATGCGTGTTTGTATTTGTTTGTACTAACACTTGTCTCCTAGCTACTTTACGCGTGCCTTGGTTTCTACCAAACACATTACCTTCCCCTATAGGGCACAATTTCAACATAATGGTCGGTCTTCCTTTGGGCTTCATACTCCTTTAACAATGTCACATGCATCCCAAATGAGGGGGAATAATTTGGGTGGATCAATCACTTCATGCAACGTCATACAATCATAGTTCAACACAATAAAATACTAGTAAAACACAATCATCAGTATTAGATAGGGATCAAAATCAGAATTGGTTCCTTAACACAACAAAGACACCACCACCAAGACCAAGAAAATAACACTTGGGCCCTGACCCTTCCTAGACGCCTGTGACCAGGGGCAGTTACACAACATTTGGCAGTTCAACATAGTCTATAGAACTCCACACTACGGCTTTTATAGGGCACACAGTCCTTAACACTCGACATGCATGCACTACATAACACTTTTCACTTTTGCATTGGATTGAATTGTTCAAAATTTTACACACCATCTTTAAAAATGTTCTACATTACGGGAAGCAATTAAAGGTTGGAGAATGACACCAAAATTTTCTCCCTACACTTTTTCCATAACTTAACATGAGATTGCCCTAAAAACTCATGGTCGATGCAATTAGCGTGAGATTTCCTGAAAAATCATTCTTCTACACACATTTAAGATCCTTTCTACACTATTTTTCTCATCATGGATTAGGTGCACATGTTCCTTTTTCATTTTCATCTTTTTAGATACTTTCGTTACATAATTTTTACACATTTTTGATCATATACATGTGTATTCGACTACTTGATTGCTATTCTCTTTTCCAGGTCCATCCTTATGGGAAGCAGTAGTCACATCACATTAACATCATCATAACATCAGCAACACCAATCACATCAAGATTGACATCAAAAACATGCACGATCATAATGTCTACATATGCGTTTCTACCCTAGGATCACTTTCATCATCACTTTTTACACTTTTTCCTCCTTAGCATCCACGCTTCACATTTTTATCACTCCACGCTTTGTCTTGTCCCTTGGAATGCATTCATCATCGATCTACATGGTTATCACTTACACATCTCTTATCTAGTTTATGTTATTGAGCTTTCACTCAACAACATAAAGTGGGGGAAAATGTAGACACAAAATCACACACTTTGGGTATCTATTTAGTCATGAGTATATACTACTATTCATATGATTCCTAACTATAAACAGTACTAATTAACCCATGTCTTTGGCCACCTATCTTTCTTTCTTTTTCCATTTTTGGTCTTGCACCCTTACTTATTCAGTCTTCCTTTTTACACCTTGACATTCATCATCATAGACACTAACGCCCAACTAGGATGCTAGCGCTTGGCGCCCTCATCCCCTCTAGGTGCCCCTGACCTCTTTATACTTTGTTCACATCTTTTGGGTCATTTATAACCATTTAAGCATATTATATTTTTGGTAGTTGGTTTCTCGGGGTTAATTACAAAATTCAAGAAAAGGAATCATATAAATATAAATTTATGTGATCCTAATAAAGGACCAAACATTAAGCATTAGCTATCACCACCTAAGGTTACATCCAAAGGCTATTCTAGAGCATTTAAACATCCATTTTAGCATCCATTCAAGGGAAAGGGAATACATATTCTACATACACTTCATAGGAGGGGAAATTCATTCTATCCTATGCACACATCTATTAACATCTTCTACGTCTAGCTATTTTCTCACTATCAAGTGCAACATGTACAAGAGCCACCTAGGGAATGATTCCACAAACAAACACACATAAAACTACAATGGGTCTAAAATGTAGTGCATCGCTCGATTCTAAGATCAATTGTTTGATAGCTGAGGACATTCTGACCCCTCATTTTGCATCTTTCTATTTTAGGATTTGATGTGGTTTGAGGTTTTGCATGATATCATTTGTTTTATAGGTTATGGGAAAATTTTATGATCTTACTGCAACAAACAAGTGAATAAAAGTGAATATTTACAACATCCTTCCAACCCAAAAAAATATGAACTTAAGGACCTTCTATAACACTAGTGCCTAGATTAGGTCAGTAGTGCTAGGTGCTCCTGAATTTCCTAGGCACTGGTGTCTGCCCTCATCCGATAGTCACATAATTTTATGAGCATGGTTACGAAAGTTTGTAATTTAATTTTACTAGTTTTAAAACTTGACATACCCTCGACACCATTGCGAATAAACTAAGTATTTTATTCCCTTAATTTAAAATTACGGTTTCAAATTTAAATTACTTATTTGCTTGGGTCTATTATGTACTTAATTGCATATTCATTTACTACTACATTGCAATAAGATTTAGGCATATATTTCTATATTTATCTTAATCAGTAGGATCTATCAAGGCATGGGATCTTTCCCCCCAATGATTTTATTTTGTAACCTTGATTCTGTATTGGAGATATGTGTGTGTATATACAAGCATATTGATGTCTTATCTGGTGTTGATGTCTATTGTGTACTATGTGATTATTACTTGTTGCACTGGTAGTAATTGTCTATATTGTTGTTTTTGTATACATCAGTGACATTGTTGATTTCATAGATAATGCTTATAATTGAAATTTTTGATGATGCACAAATAATTGTAGGATTAATTGTTAGGTTAAATAAGAATTACATTTGGATAAAAATTAATAGCATATCATATAGTAGATCAAGATATATAAGTGATCAAACACAAAAATAAATAGCAAGGAGATATGAATGCTTATGTGATAAGATAAATGTATAGGAATGCAGGATGATAAAATAATAATGCTATGATAATTGTATGATAATGATATGTGTAACGACATAGATAATCAAATGTGATGAGGATGGAGGGGGAAAGGATGATTTCCCCTAGTGTGAGAGTAAGGTTCATTTAATGCCCTCAACAATCATGTGTGAACCTTAAGAACATGAGTGCACCATTGGGTAATTCTATGGAGATGAGGATAATATACCATAGGTTAAGAGGTGGATGATGCAAATTAGGAGCATGTGGGACAACGAGATCATGCATTTAGGTACCAAATTAGATGTCAAAGGAAACTGTACCAACAGTCGGAGGTGCGATGGTTGGAGATATGGAAGTAGGCTGCTTACGAATTCATTACGATGTAATAACAATAGGGGGAGGTTGAGAAGATGTGGATAGAGGTGAGACAAGCATATGAGGTGGATGAATGATGACCTAAGGAGGTGTATAAATAATGAGCTTAAGAGGTGGTGAATGAGATAAGTTGACGGTTTCAAAAGCTCGCCTATGTGGAAGAGGAGAGAAAGTGATCATGTGAGTGGGTGTGGAAAGTAACAACACCCCTATCTTCTAACTGTTGGAGTATATCATGAAGAGCATTAAAATCATTGTCATGGTGTCCATTAATATGGTGGAAATTATAAAAGGGGCGTTCATGATGGTGGTGTAGGCAGTGAGGAGGACAATGTTGGCTAGAAGGTAAATTAATTAACAGCTTATCAAGTAAAGTAAGTAAGATATCATGTGGTTTAGTAGCATGTGAGAAGTATAATGGTCAATGGGTAAGAGGGAGGGAGATCTAGGTGGAGGCTGACACATTGGTGGAGGGGAGGGTATTAGAGTTTCTAGATATCTGATGAAAAATGAATACATGAGTAATTACAAAAATTGAATTAACTAACAATAAGATGAATAAGATCAAGAAATCATAAGACAAGAATGTATCTAAATCAACTCAATGCTCCATAAGATAGACTGATGCAAGTTATGTACATATAAGAGGTGAATGTGTAACCTCCTCCTAGATTAGTGGTGAATAAATATAACTAACTGATTATAGAAGTAGAGTTGATTCCACACAACTAGTAAGCTAACTCAACATAACTGGTACACCTAAGAAAACATATCCCATGAGTGTAGGAAATCTCCAAGTAAATAAAAAAATAAAAGGAAAATGAATATCCTACACTAAGACCCCCTATAAGCACAACTTAGGTGGATGATGAAAAATAAAAGTGGGTCCTGATAATAAGGCTTGATGAGGTACCCATGTATAATGTATAACTCAAAAAGATAGAGTAAAAAAAGAAAAACCAGTGGGAAAAAACTCCCCACAAAAGAGAGACAAGAAAATCACTCAAGAAAATTAGAGAAGAAGAAGAACTACCGGGTCCTAGTAACTCATCTTGATGAGGTATCCACATACAATGATCACCCCCAGAGGAGAGAGAGAGAAAGAAGTGGGGACAATAAGGTCCCCTAAGAAAAGTATCGATGATGTGGTCCTCCATGTAAAGACTGAAGCTAATATGACTGTACTGAACAATGTTGTTGACCTTGGGAAGGAAAAAAAGGAACATTGAAAGTTGGCCGACTCCACAAAGGAAGAAGAAGCCCACACTAATTTGACCTCTGCATCTAGTATAGAACTAAAATGTGGTATATAGGTCTGGAAAATGTGTGCAAAAAAGAAAATGTGAATGCCACTGTAATCTACATGTTAAAGAAAAAAAATGGTGGTGGGCCAATGACCCTCACAAAGGGATCTATAAGAAGAGGTAGATCATGAAGCATCTCTAAAATAATGGAAATGACTAACGTCCCAAGGTGGGCACTCCCAAAGAGAGAGATGAATGGGTCCTCTAGAATATGTGATAGATCAATAAGAACATATTCCTATAATGAAACACAAATGGAATATGAAAATAAACAACTCAGTTCGGGAAGATACTCAACCTAATGGGGTTTCTCAATGAGAGAAATGTCTGACAAGAATGTATTAACATCAAAACATGAAATAGGAGGAGGAGATTGCTACGAAGAGCTATTGGAAGACTAAGATGAAGAAATGCTTAACTCAAAGGTAGAAACCTGTGTATTTCGAGTGTCATAAACTAATAAATTAAGATGTAATGGAGCATGAGAAAAAATCGTCACATCTGTCTCATAGGAAGGTTCTCCAATAGAAAATTTCTCTAGAGAGTGAATGGAAAGATGAACATGAAAGACAATGAACTCTATGGAGGAAACAATATGGTGTGTGTGCTAAATAGTAAGATCCCATGACAAATGATCAACATGGGATTCATGAGTAGAAACAAGTGTAAAAGAACACTCAATAATGAAAGGGATGTGAGAATGGGGAGAATATATGGTGGCACTAGAGTGTTCTAAAGAAGAATCACTCTCAAATGGTGAAACAAGATCTCCATACAACTATCAGATAATGGTTCAGGAAGTGAAAGGGAGCTCAGTCTGCTCAAATGAAAACAAAATTTCCCTAGAAACAATAAGATCAAAAAGTCCGTAGAACTATTCATTGTGGTTGAACCACTCATTATTTTGTAGAGGATCAATAATGAGACCATGGAGGTAGGTAAACAACAATGCATAGTGAAATGATTGATCATGTCTCCCTTCTAAGATATAAAGTTCCTAGAGTCGAGCATAAAAAAAATGGTGAAACTTCATGCAGTATTTTATTTCACCAAACAACCCAAGGTGTGCTGACACATCACCCAGGAAAATTTGAGTGCTCACCCGAAGCATGCAAGGGTACCAAGTCCCTCTTTTATGGAAGCTTTGTCAAGGGCTTAACATGATAAGAACATACATAGATATATTCCAAATCAATAATAACAATGCAATTCCAAACCATAAATAGATCTAGATGTTAACTATAGTGAATGAAGAATCAGGCAAGGACTAATATCAGATTCACTATACAAGATCCATCCATATTAATGTCAACAACCATTATCCAACCACATAGATCCATTGTATTAATCAATTTAAAACACAAAAGCTAAATACATACAAAATAATTTCACCATGAGTCATGCACTCACATAAACTAGAAACATAAATCTACTACAAGTAATCATGGGTCTCTCTAACCATGAAAATCAATAAATATTTATAATAGTGGGGAATTGCCTTTCACTACCTAAGCATCCTTAAAATAGGCTACATGCTAAGAATAGCCATGCGCCCTTAAAAAATAAATACAAAAGCATGCAAGTTTGCTAATAATAGACTATATAATAATATAAACTACAAATATAATCCTATTAATAACTCAAAACCATGCATGTCGTTTGATCTTCCTCTTGTCCAAAATAGCCATGTTTTGCATGCAAGTCTTCATGTTAATGCGTGCCCCATACTCAACATCTATATTTAGCCTCATCGTGAAAAATTGCTAAGTCATGATATCATGCTTTCTCGGGCATGCCGTATTTCACTATACTTCCACGCGCACCTCTGTGCCCTATGTGTGTGCAACCTTCTCTTCCATGCCTTAAATACTTAGGCTATAACTCATCAGCCCTACATTACCCCACACTTGTTTCATTTTCTCCCCTGAAAATGGGTAACAATGACTTATCTCTCCATGAATAAAGAATAAGGAATGAACAAATAACTGTACACAAATAATGAAGGAATACTTGGGCATTCTATCCTTCTATAGGTATAACTAACTCTGAATATTCACTTTTGATCCCTGCTTCTAACTCATTCCAATCACTCAATGTCTTATTAGTTTTCTCCAGAATGTCTGCAAGTACTACTTCCATTTCATCTATAGTCATATTTTGGCCCTCAATATATAGTATCCTAAGGACATTTGCTAGACTTGAGACCATCCCATCCATTACAACCATACGCTGCACGATGAGTTTCCCAATTTATTTCATCTTCTCCTTATGAGGATCACATGCTGTTGTAAGCGCATCAAGATTCTATGTTACTTATATCAACCTCTCCTCATGCCAGTTATCTTACACGGTATTAGTACCTTTTCCTTTTCTGCCTATGCCACATCATCCTTTATTTTCAACATCCTTATTTTACTTTCATCCATCACCATATGGAATAGAGTGCACAAATAATGCTTGATAGATGGGAACCTCTATGCCACTTTCTATTCTAGATGTGGCCTTGCCTCCCAAATTTTATGACCTATCTACTCTACCATGCTAAGTACTACACGTGCCTTCGTCTCAGCCGTATCTTCCTCCTCTATCAAGCACTTAACATCTATCTCTTTATTTTTCCTATCTTCTAACAAAACATGAATATTTATCGCTTTATCGATGTTTCTGCACGTAACCTCTGCAGATGCCTCTTTCAATGCATTACTCACCTAATCATCCAACATCTGAGCTGGTTTAACTGCTACATAGAGGGAATACGACACTTTATTCATTATTTGAGAGACACATGATTATTCACACACGTAAAAATAATTCTCATCTATGTGAGTCTGCATACTCCATGATAGTTTCTTACATGTGCACGTGGTTTCCATTTCTGAACCCATCAATTTCTTGCCATAAAGGTCCTTGGGTTCCAAAGTAATTTGGAACCTGACGTATATGGTTTTGGTTGGGTTATTGACATACCCAACTATAGAAGTTTCATACACTCTTTCATCCTTTCCAGAGCACTTAGCTTTAAAAATGTGCACGCCCGCATCAAACACTTGTCCTTCACTTGTTTGTGTAGTAGTAGGTGCATCAGATGGTTTTACCTTATCTTCACTCTTCTCTACATAAAAATGTCATCTCCCACTTTGTGTTCTTCCAATCCTCTCGGATCATGTCTTAATTCTTCCTCCTAAGGTTCCTCTACATCCTTAGTGTTTACTAGAGTCTTTAGCGTAATGTCCTTTGATTTTTCACCCTCATCATCCTGAGTAGGGATACACCTTCACATTTTCTTTACCAATTCTACCTTCAGAAGAGAGGTCCTAGATGACCTCCTTGGTGGCTACGATGGTCCCATACCCTAAGTCCTTGTCCTCCTTAGAACTCTCATGTATTGTTGGTCCTACATGCCTTCTCCTAAATCTACAACACCTATCTCCATTACCACTTCATCACCTTCCTTTTGCAATGGAGGGGTTACCCCATGCATCGTCTTCTCCCCTTTAGTGGGCTGCCTCCACCTACCATGTTCTAGGCTACCACTATCTTATTTTATTTCTTCCTCTTCTTCTTCTTCATCACCATGGGGAAAGGCAGTCCCTTCATCTTGCAAGGTGATGAGGCTAAAATATGCCTCATCAATGTGTAATGAATACTCTCATCTTGCTGATTTTTAATAAAGTTTGACTACATTTCATAACTTTTTTTTGATCTAATATAAGTTTAGGATGTAATTTTCCATCTTTTGTTTGATTTATTTCAAATGTCTAAAAACTCTATAATTCCTAACAAATGGTGTGGAAAATCAGTTTTGGAATAAGTAGGTCATACTTGGTCAGGAGAAGCGAATTGTGGAGTGACCAACATATTTTTGAGAAAGCTGGCTAAATATGGCTTAGCTCTAGAAGTCTAGAAATTAGTTCCGGAAGATTCTCCTTTGGTTCCGTAACTTCTCCAAAGTTCCAGAATCAATGGGATCCTCCTAATATGTAAAAAATTTATCATGGAGCAAAGAATGGGCCTTTCAAGCAAACATAAACCAAGAATTTTCTAGTTCTTTACACTCTAAATATACATGTATAAGACCAAAAACTATATATCTAGCTAGTTTTCTCAATTTGATATCTACTTTGGGCACTATTTGGTTTACTAGGATTTGTAGGCATAAGGATAGATGTTGATCACTCATTATTGTAAATGCATCTTCGGATGGGAAAATGATATATAGAGAACTGAAGGTAGATATAAAGGATCACTGTTAGTTCTGTAAGACTTAATAATTCAATAATAAAAATAGCTATCTAATTTTGAGAACAATATATCATGTTAACTCCTAATTCAAGGTGGAGCAAGGGCCCACTCCTCCAAGGAAAAGGATCTTTTCTTTTGTTGGCATTTTTCCTTCCAAGTAATTTGTATAATTATGTTATTTGGAAATTCTATAGTACTTTTGTTTCAACAAGTAAGTTCTTTTATGTGGAGTTATCTATTGTCCCTACATGTGTCATAGTTTACATTCTTATCTCGTTAGAAAGCATTTTAAACAATATTTACAAGGTGTGTTTATTTTAGAAGTGTGTTAGATTATGTAAAGTGTGTTTATTTCAGCAATGTGTGTTTGCTTTAGTAAGTTTCTTATAGTTTAGATGCAATAAGTTTTTGTCCAAAAGATCTTAAAACACTATAAAACCCCACGAGTAAAAAATAAAAAAATAATAGTAACTACAATCAATTACTAGTTCACCTGGGACTTCACTTGTTGCATATAGATTTGGACACACCCCTGGTTTTAATATGACATCAACCATGAGTTGATCAAATGAAGGGAATAACGTCTTCCATCATTTTTGGTGCCATTGCCAGGGATAACTAGTTGGAATTGTCTAATTACGTGTCAACAAGAAATACAATCACACATCTAGTAATTGAAAAATTCTCCCCTAGGTTATCATAAAATTTATGAGTAGACCAAGAGATTCAAAGGATAGATTCCTCCCAAAAATATCTCAACAAGAATTATCAGCATCCTCTAGTCTAGCCAGGGAATTTGAGAAATAATTAGAAGCACCATTGTCCTCTATTAGACAGGAAGCTGAACTCCCGCCTTTGGAATTTTTGGACCAATCACCAGAAGGGGGTCGAAAATTTAGAAGAAGGGTTAAATCAAAAGATCCATTAAGATAAAGTTTCAATTTTCAGTATAGCATTCAACCTCCTACTCTTGATTTTTTACCTCCGCCAAAGCAGATAACATATCAGGTTGATTGGGAAAAAGATTCAAGATATATTGCAGGTATGGCTACAGAACTAGAGAGAAAACTTGATAGGACTTTCACTTATCCAATCCAGTTAGAGGATGACGAAACACCTATGAAGAATATTTCACCTGCACACTTTCCCACATTTAGAGGGATGTCATATGAGGACCCTGACCAATTCTTATTTGAATTTAAAGTATTGTGTCAAACCTATGACTACAAAACAGATAATCAAAAACTCAAGTTATTCCCATCTACTCTGAAAGATGCAAAAATGAGATGGTTTATGGGATTAACATCCAATTCCATTACCTCTTGGTAGTAAATGGAAACTACCTTCTTAGAAAAGTATCGGGACTACTATAGAGGGAGAAACAAGAAGGAAATTGTTTTTAGGATCAAACAAGAAGAGGATGAAAATTTGGAAGATTATTTAGATAGATTCCTCTTCATAGGTAAAAGGTGTGGATTTGTACTTCAATAAGATCTATGTAAAACCATTTTTTAAAGGTCTAGATGGTGAATCTAGGGAAGCCCTTAATTTCATGGGAGGTGGAGACATCAATCAATTATGAATGGAAAATATTAAAGACCTCTATAGAAATTATTCAAGAATGAGGGGTGGACCCAGGAAAGGAAAAATTGTGAAAGATAGGAGCCCAAAGATGAAAAAACTTATGGATGAACTAGAAAACATAAAAATAGATATCCTAGTTCAATTAACTTCTACCATGGATGGGTTGCAAGCCAAAGCAAATGCTAATACTGAACTGTTAGCTATGTACTGTCCTAGATGTAGAAAGAAACATGCAATAAGAGATTGTCCTCTAGATAAAATAGAAATATGTCTCATTTGTGAATATAGGGAACATGAAGTTAATGCTTGTTCTCTTCTTCCATTCATAAAAAATCATCTTAAACAAACCAACACTTCATCAACTATAGAAGAAGTAAACTTTGTCCAAAGACAAGATGCACAAAGCTAGGGGCAGTTCATACCAAGATCTGTTCCTAATCCTTGGATGATGCCATGGTAGGTCAAATGGTACCAAAAAAATTGGTACAAACCCCTTGGGCTCCTCAACTAACATGGAATCCCCATGATTGGGAAGGAAAAAATTGGTATGTTTAAGGACACCAACAACCCTGGTCTAGTCAAGGTAACTATTATCTCTGAATAAAAACACCCTATGGTTTGTACAAGTGTGTGTGATTGAGCTCACAATGTGATTGGATAACATGGGTGCTATCTCTAAGTTGTGGGACTTGCTACTTGAGATAGACCTCCAGAGAAAGCTGGTTCTTGTTCCTAAACTACCTGCCACAATCTACTCTAATGCAAGAAAACTATATAATCCTAATCTAACTTTCTAAGGAACCAAGGAGAGAGAGTGCATGAAAACAAATCCTACACTAAAGCGGTGATACACCAGAAAAGGCGAGTGTGAGAATAGTATCCAATGTGTGAAAAAAATAGAAACAAAGTGCATACTAGAAGGGGTGATAACAATTATCCACGTTCTAGAAAATGCATTCACAACAATATTCCATACATGCATAATGATAATGATTCCCTGAAACAACATAAGATAGACACAATATATATGCAATGAGATTGAAGGGGCAAGAGGAATGCAAACAAACACAACAGGGGAAGAGAAATCCACAAAGTTGTATCTATTGCTTTCATTGATATGCACAGTTCATTCTATTTATAGAATAAGGGCCTAGATCACCATGCAAGGAGTCCACTACAAGGTCCTATAGTACATTAGCTTCACAAAACAATTTTGATAGAGTTTTTCTACTCAAAAACTATCTCCCCTTACAATGAGCCCAATAGTCCAATTTATAGAAATTTGAGAAGAGAGAGAGAGAGAGAGAGGGAAAATGAAAATCCTGAAATTTTTCCTTGAACCACTTGTAAGAGGTATTAAATGAATTGAAATGATGTTTTGTTGCTTGCAAAAGGCCCCCCATACTGTCCCATAACTTGCAGTAGTGAGAAATTTCAACCCATGGTTCATTGAATGCATCCCAAGTACCAAATAAAATCACTGTTACGAACTAGGCACGTTTTCTACAACATTATCATCGAATCCTCATTAAATTCTAGATTTCTTGATTTCTGTGCATAGAGCTCAGAATTTTTTTTCCAATGGTACCAATTTTGTGCATTTTCATTGAGAAACACATAAATTATGGTTTTCTGAGTACGTGCAACTATTTTGGGTATGCCAGACATTTATGTCATTTAACGGGACCGAGCATTTAATTTACTAGAGCTGAATATATTTATTTTATTTTCATATAGCTACTCTCATAAAAATTAAGAAATCCACTTTCTATGGGTGTAGAGGATATTGTGCCCATTCTAGAAAGTCAAATTTCATGAAAATCAGAGTTCCGAGTCAAAAGTTATGGCTGTTTGAAGTTCAGGATCTGATTTACATTATTTTCCTTTACATGTGGCTATTTCGACTATCTCAGGTCTTAGTGTCCTAGATGTCCCTTATACGACTTGGGTTGAAAACCTCCACTTTTTCTAATTTCCTCTTGGTGCGGTGATTTTGGCCTTTGGTGTCTTGAATGTCCCAGCATTGACCAGGCCATCGGGGCCATTGACCTTTACTTTGCTCGCATCCCTTTGTGATCGGCTATTTCAGCTATTCGGCGAACTCGTGTCCCAACGTCCCATGGACTGCCTAGGAAAATTTTGTCTAAATTTTCCAATTTGAACTACATGCAGTGATTTCGGCCATGCGGGTCCCACATGTCCCAGTGTCCCGTGTGTAGTCTGGGACATTTCGACCTGACTTAGCTGATTCCTTTGCAAATTGGCCATTTCAGCTTTACGGGTCCTGACCGTCCAGACGTCTTGTGGACCTCCTGGGACATAAATGTATAAGTTTTCTGATCTCTTTTTCCTACGGCCTGGAGCTCAGTATGACAAACCTTGGTATAATCCACACTGGTACCATCTGCAACCTCCAGACCCGCAATGCATTAAAATAGGCCTGCGACCTCATTTTTTTAGATTTTTACAATTTTTTTTACTAACACCTTAGATTTTTCTTAGACTGGGAGTTAGAGAAAAATGGAGAGGTGCTCAGAAAATCTAGATTTTGGACCTCGAACCATTTCATCCTGCTTGACCTTGAAGAAATGATGCAGGTTATCAAAATTTCCTGGAGGGGTTGATTTTGGATAACAATAACCCTTATGCTAGGTCACAACCTAGGTGGAAACCCAATAACTATGCCTAAGGGAAGGCATATCCCAACCAATAACAAAAATCCATAGTGGGTTCTCCAGCATAAGGTTCACAAACTAAAAATGTGGTTCAAACACAAATACCAGCACAACCAGTGGCTAATCCTAGTAACAAACAAACAACCCCTGTCTATGGAGCAGAGCAAGGAAAACTGGTTGATCTTAACACCATGGAATGTAAAGATAATCAAATCAGATCTAGAAATTTTTAAAATAGTCCACTTGTTATAATTACCGAGATGTTAGATGAAACTAAAATCCCTAGTTTAGTCATCCCTAAGGTTGATGAAAAAGAAAAAGAGAAACAACCAGATAACAATTCTTTAGAAAGCCCTTTTCAAGAAAGACTTAAAGAAGTTATTGAGACCAAGGAATCTGAATTGGTGCAAGAGTTAAGGAAATTAAATATTGAAATACCATTATTACAAGCAATCAAGGACATTCTTGAATTAAAAAAAATAATCAAAATGTTATGCTTGAAAAGATATGGAAGGAAGAAGCAATATGCTAAGACTATTAAGATAGATGGGAAACTTGCTGATTTATTAGTAGGTAAACTCTTACTCCCAAATATGAGGATCCTGAAATCCCTATTATTTCTATTACCATAGGAAACAAACATATACATAATGTTTTGGCTGATTTGGGAGAAGCTATAAATGTTATGACATTAGACACTTTGAAAACATTACCATTGACAGGTATATAACCTACTAGCACCGTATTACAGATGGTACATCAGTTAGTAGCTAAACTAGAAGGGATCATTGAAGATGTGGCAGTTATGGTGGAGTCATGGGAGTATCGAGTGGACTTCCTTATATTACAGCCAAAAGGTAAAACACTTGGTTATCCCATAATTTTGGGTAGACCATGGCTAGCTACAATTGCTGCCTTAATTGATTGTAGATCAAGTCATATGACCATCTCTAATTGTAAGAGTTATAAACAAATTTCCCTATATCCTTCTACAAGACCTTTCGTTGATAATCATGAATAATTATGGGGTGATGATCATGATACTAATAAACAAAAATTTTCTTCTCTGGCTATGATAACATTACAGGATCATGTAAGGGAGGTGGAGAATAGTATTAATCACCCATTGGATGGTGACTAATTGTCTTTGGAACAATCAGAGATAGTTCCAGAACCTTTAGATTTATCTTCAGAAAATTCATATTCATCTCTGGAACCATCACAATTTGATGCAAATGTACATAATTTCACTCCAGAGAAACATGAATTCTCTTAGGAAGGGGTGGAAATAGCTACGGAATCAGTAGCATTAGTCTCAGAGATATAAGGAAATATGAAGAAATCTTGGGAAAACGTTAGTGATGAGGAGCTTGACCAACATCAAGATAAGTATCATAGCTCTTCATACTATCCTTTATCTCATATTCTTCCTCAAGGGAACTTTAGAAACATTATTGCATATCATATTTTTTAATCTCATTCATTTCCACTAAACACTCTAATGGATCCTTTTCAACAAATCAGTTCATTACACTCTGGAACCAAATAAATTGAGATTCAACCAGGAAGGATTTTGAACATTAACAGCTGGTTGGAAAATGTAAAGAAGCTAAATTATTTGATGTTTTGAAGTGTCATTCTAGAGCCTTTGCTTGGGACTATAAAGACATCAAAGGAATCTATCCAAGTATTTACACCCATCACATTTATACTGAAAATGCTAAACCAATTAGATAACCTCAGAGAAAGATCAATCCAACCTTAAGGCACATAGTTAAACAAGAAATTAAAAAGCTATTACAATAAGGATTTATCTACCCCATCTTGGAAAGTTAGTGGGTGTCTCCTCTTGTAATTGTGCCTAAAAAGAATGAAAAATGGAGAATTTGTGTTGATTATAGGGAATTTAACAAAGCTACACTTAGAGATTATTTTCCCTTACCATTCATAGATCAAGTTTTAGACAACCTCTTAGGAAAACAATATTTTTCCTTCCTAGACGACTTTAGTGGATATAACCAAATTAGGGTGGATGATGAGGACCAGGATAAAACTATCTTTACTTTTCCGTGGGGTACCTTTGCCTACAGGGTATTGCCATTTGGACTATGTAATGCTCCAGCAACCTTCCAAAGGGCCGTATTAGCAATTTTTGCAGATCTAACTAATGATTGTGTAGAGGTATACATGGATGATTTTACTATGCATGGAGACACATTTGATGATGTCTTGAAAATTTTGGATAGAGTGTTAACAAGGTGTGAGAAACACCATTTGTCTCTTATCCATGAGAAATTTTTGATGAGGGGATTGTACTAGGACACCACATTTCAAAAAGAGGAATTCAAGTTGACCAAGACAAAATCAAGATTATTTCAGAATTTCTGTTCCTCAAACCCCCATGGATATCAAGTCATTCTTAGGACATGCTGGGTACGATAGGAATTTTATCAAATATTTTAATAAAATTTCTGCCCCCATGTTTTGTAATACCCCTAGATTTCTATTTGTCATATTTAGAAACTGAGTCATGATATTGAAGGAATGTCGAGGGTGAGACAATAAGCCTTGTTGTATAGCTATATGTATAGTTACATGCACGGATGTATGTCCTTAGAAGTGTATACACACATACATGTAATTACACATGCAACCACTTGACATCACTTATTGCCTAGCAGTAACACCCTTAATTAACTTAACATTCTCATCTTACCTTGATAGGAGCGTAAAGAATACTTACTTTGATAAAAAATATGAAGTTGGCAGTGAGTTGTTATCTCTTGCTGAACTTATTTGAATTATGTAAGCATGGTTTCACATCATTTGTTATTGGTCACCTGCTTTGCCGTAAAAGACAACTTGATGTACATTGATATCTTTATTGATCGTTTTTTGTGATGATTGAAAATGATAACTTCTATTCTTTAATGAGTAGTGATTGGTTAAGGATGACTAGAATTACTCTTTGCTAACAAAGTGTTATGTCAGCAAGAAACAAGGTTAATGCTAATTGGATGACCACTCTCGGGAGGAAAGCTACAGCCCTTGTATGTAAATACTACATGTGTGATCTGGTGCATCAAGTGTAAAAATATTATGTATGGTTCATTTGTCTTGGATTATCATTATTTTTCTAGTGGTTCAATGATGTTGCAACCCATTCAACTATCGTTAAATTAAGAAAGGATGAACTTGTAAATGAATACTTCAGTATTTAGATATTGAGTAAAAGTTGGTGGCAATTGACAATGTTAGCCCTAGATTGCTAAACCTATAATGGAAACATATTATTCTCATTTAAATTATCAGTCAACCAAGACCACTAAGTGGATTCCCATTCTTGGATTATTTCAATCTTTGAGGTACAAGACATGCCGTTTTGGGTAAGTTTGATCACTTAATGTAAATAGTAAAATTGCTCATTTTAGACCCATGCATTACTAAAACTTATGTTTCAATTAAGCCTTGACCTTGCATAGACTTCATCCATGTCATAATTTGGTGGAAAGTTCATGTTAAGTGGAGAAATAGACATCGTGCTAAGAATATTTGATTTGGAATCTTAGCTCCATGCAAAGAGTTTGACTAAGTGATGGGATATTATTGGATTCCATCATGTAATAGAGGAATTATTTAATATTTTTAAACCTTTCTAATTCTAGAGGGAAGCATTGGCGGTGAAGGATTAGTTTTTAATTTGCCAACAAGGCACTGCATTCTTAAATGCATTAAATGTGCATTTGCTTTATTGGGAATGATGAGATTTCTCGATGAATCCAATAGCATACATTCCATTTGGTTGTTCTTGTTTTTGGCTTGAGAAGTTAAGTGAGAAGGAGGATAACTACAGTCAAACTCTAGAAATTTTTGAGAGGAGACTCAAGCTCCAACTCCAGTCTTTTACGTGTAAGTATAAATCTGTTATGAGGTCATCGAATTGTGTTAAATTTGTATTTCGGGATCGTTTTGGGAGTTGTGAGTAGATTTCAGTCTCCATTTTTGTGTAAATCTTGTGAGATGATTCGCTGGAAGAGCTAATTAGCCTAGAATGTTTTGGGTGAAGTGATTGATAACATTTTCCAGGCATGATAAATCTCTATCCCTTCTCTAGCAGTTTGTTCCATTGCAAATTTATGCAAATGAAATTCCTTGCATAAGTTTTGAAAGTTAAAACAATTTAGGTTTTTGGGTTGCTAAATTATTGCAATAGTTATGTCAGGTATGTAATAGAGTTACCTAATAAATATTAAACATGTTGTAGTTTACAGAAATACTTCTGCGTATTCACCCTTGGTCATGTGGATTCTTGTAATGTTATCTTTAGCTGTAGCTAGATAGATCTGTTGCTATGACTACTGTAACGGTCAAGAAAAACTCTTGAATTCTCATGTAACTGCTTATAATTTGAAGCATGGTATTTGGGTATGTAGGGTGTGTACGTTTTGGATGGCCAATAGAACCGTATTAGGGAATGTAGCGAATACCCGAATCAATGTATTTCCATTAATAGGCTAATAATAAATGAAGGAGAATGAAACTCTGGAAAATATACATCTGTGGAATTATGCTTATTAATGAACTGAGATTTTAATATAAAGGGATATGGAATAAAGTTACAAGACAATAATAACCAAGTTGTAGCTAAATTATTTTCCTCCAGTGAATACATCTTGGTTATGTGAGTTATTTATATGTTTCCATTACTATAAATAATTTTATATCCAGTATATGGATGTGTATGTATATACGTTTTAATGGTTAAAGTAAACCCTTGATAGAGGAATATGCTGAATTCCTGATCCTAGGTATTTATTGAAAATTATATGATAAGTGATAGGAGAGGAAGGGAACTCCTACAATGATTTACCATATGGATCATGGCAATGGTCATACTATGATTTAAAGTGTTTAGAAATATGTTGATAAGATTTTAAGAAATACAAACCATGATTCGATTATGAATTGGTTATTAGCTTGGCATCCTGAGCCTTCTCTTGTAATTTTGTGATATTTGATGTCCTTAAACTGACCATAGAGATAGTTGTCTCTTTCGGTGGGAAGTAGGTTATAATGAAAAAGGGGTCCTACTCACCATTCAGTGTGACGTGAGAAGTGTTTGGAAAACATGCTCTCGTAAATTTTACTAGGTTGAGAACCCTAAGGGATAGCAAGTATTTTGCTCTCCCTTAGAAGAGGAAGTTCACAAACATCTCGGGGTTAATGGGAAACTAAGTAAATCCCTATTCTACCATAATATCTTACTGTGCTAAAATATTGTGTACTATGGATTTGGAGAGTTAGTTCCTAAATTTGTGTTTATCTTTAATTATTATGTGATACATATATCTAACATAATATTATGAGTTTTGAATTTACCAAACTAGTCATATAGAGTTTTACAGCTAAAAGTAAGGGAGCTACTTTCAGCTGATCCGACGTATATGAATCATTCCTAAATTCGATTAACTCAATTTTCAGAACCTTCTGGAATTGTTAGATATTTAGTACTTGTCTGATAATGGTTAATTGTATGTAAATTAGTAGTAAGCACTTGACTGGTTAACAATATATGGTCTGATTAAATTTGTACTACTCTTATGGTCTACATGTACTATAGGATAAGTTATGAAGTAAGTAAATCAGAACTTACTTGTATGGAGTACTAATTTAGCAGAGAGAGTTAGGAAATATGGAAATAAGTAATATTATAACTTACTGAGATGAATAGTAAGTGATGTAATAATTATATTTGTATAACTTCTCGGATGAATAGTAAGTGATGTAATAATTATAATTGTATAACTTCTTGGATGAATAGAAAGTTATGTAATAATTATACTGGTATAACTTCTCAGATATAGAGTGAGTTATGTAATAAGTATATCTATATAGCTTACTTGGATGTAGGTTAAGTGAAGCTGAATATAACTGCATGATATACTTGAACAAAAGAGAGGTAAACATAGTTACTTCAAAGACCTAAGCTAAGAAGGTATGGAAAGGGGTAAGTTGAATGGATTATGTGTTTCATCCTCTTTTCCGTTATGGGATATTAATTGTTCGGTGAAGGAATAATTAATTGGATATGATGTTATTGCTAACTTATCCTTGTGTGGAGATTATTTGAATTAATGTAATACAAATTTTCATTTACTTAAATGATCAATGACATTAACTACTAGGAATGGGATAAATATTTGTCATGCTTAGTTCATATGAACTGACAGGTGCTAACATGTTTTGCAGATGTAGTTCATCATAAGTTGGAAGGAAGACCAAAGTTGTAAAGTTACCGTTATGACTGAAAATACTGCTTCTATAAATGTAAACTATGGATTTATTACTGATTTTTCATGTTATCACAACAAACATGAATTAGATACTTGGTTGTAATTGTAATGATGGTAATAAATGGAAGAGAAATGTTTTCTCTCTACTTAGTCTTGTTGTTATGCTAATTAAATGTATGAGATAACAAGGTTAACAGTTATTGAAGAAATTCAAATGAATGACTGTTTACTGTAATTTTTACTATTGTCATCATGATGAGGGTTGAATGAATGAATTAGTAAGTCAGGGTGATAGTACTAATTGGGCAGCATCATGACGGTACATCTGTTTGTAAAATAAAATGATTCAATAACAATGAATATGACTTAAGGATATTCGTAATATGAGATTGGTATTGCAAGGATAAGTGGTAAATTATCCTATGTGGAATTGAAAAATGAAATATTATATCTTTAATGAGAAAGATGTCTATAGCTAAGATAGATACTAAATCATATTAAAGTTCTAATATGAGTCTTGTTGTGACAAAGCATCGATGAGTTAGATTGCTATGTGTAACAAGGTTTACTTCCTTATTATGGTTACTGATTAACTATTGGTAATACTACAGTTTAATGGATCAGATAATGATCAAAGGAAAATTATTTCGATGTGATTATGAGGATGTCCATTGTATATATGTTTATTCTTCTTAAACTTCTAGGTAAGGACATTGTGATGTTCTAAAACTCTTATGTATCTCATTTCTTTGTAAACCCTTATTTTATTGGGCATATGAATTTTGATTCATCATGTTTAGGCAACTTGAGAATGTAAGGTTACCTGATCAAGAGTGAATACTAATATAGGATTAAAAGAAATCAGGATCTTTTAAGGACAAGGATTAAAAGGAACCATGATGATCTCTTAGAAGAAATCTTATGATTTAAGTTAAAATAAAAGGGGAGAATCCCTTAAGGGCTGGTAAGTCTTAGGTGTTAAATCCTAAGGAAAAACTTACATGCTATGAACTTATCGCAAGTATCAATAAATAATTTATAATAAATATGCTCAATCAAATGATTACAGTTAAGCATAAAATAAGAAAGCTTAGGAAGGAAGGTTGGATATCCTCATGTGTACGAGGAGTTCAATAGAAGGATGATACGTCCTTATATCTTCCAGCAATAAGTGATTGCACCTTCTACATTTTAAGGAATATAGAAGTATGATACCAAACCTACCCTAAGGTGATATAGATATATTAGTTTCATATAATGAAAATACTTTGGTAAAAAACATAGGCTTGATGGTTAAGTAAAGAAAGTAACTAATTGGCAATAATGAATTTGAAAAAATTATTGCTTCAATTCCATTTATGGTTGTCTCTAGCTTGCAATCTTTTAAGGTAATTAAGATAGTTTGAAAGAACTTAATATTCTTAAAGATAACCACGGTAAGACCTTGGTGGTGACTCATTCGAGGGGGAATAGTCACAAGACCTTAGAGTGACTCATTCGAGGAGGAATAACCACGAGACTTGGACTATCTTGTTATGGTTTTAAATTTATGTTAAAAACAAAAGAAAGATATCCTGCTCCAATACAAAATGCTTGGTGAGCTAACTCACTACACCCACTACATAGTCGTATCCTTGTAAAGACAACTGTCATTATTTGGATACTGCTGCTTAGTAGCTGTGTGGAGTTGCCTCTTCAAGAGCCTAGATTGCAGCAGGGAATTGAAATAAGTACAAACCTTGATAGAGTTACAAACATAGATTTGACCTTCCAAGTACGCACCTTATATCAAATTATGATGGATACAGGAGGGGGAAGTGGTTTGGTAACAAGGGGAATTGTTACGAAGACACTTACTTTCCCATAGGCATCATAAAATGACATAGAGGTACGTATTTGCGAGGGTCAAACTAGATTTGTACCTTGTTCAAGACTTATAGCTATTTACAACATCAATGACTGCAAATCCATATAACTGAACAAGTGAATAAGGTAAGATGACAAGATTTAAATGGTGAGTGTGTCGTCATGGATTCAAGCATGGCATACATGACTCAGAAACCTTGTGCAAGGTAGTGTAACTGCTGATTACATTCTTGAGATTTCACCATTATCTAAGCTATGAGTTGTATGTGGATTTCATAGGTAGAACCCAAGTACACACTTATGGGTTATCACTTATATATCATATCCTATTAAGGGGAACCAAAGGGATGTATTTTACGTGAGGCTTATAAAGAGCATTGAGGGAGAATGAGTAAAGTTCAATATTCTCTCATATAGCTGCACATGGTTCATGATGGTTATCAGAAATGGATTACATCAAGAATTATGTTGGATTTAAATATAGGGGTGTTTAAATCAGCTACATAAGGTAAAAAAAATATTCTCTAGGATTGAAGTGACAAAAAGTGGATGTTACATGTTTTTTTTGCTTACCAAGGATAGTGAATTTATCTGGGATGAAAAATGTCAACATGCTTTTGAAGAGATTAAGGAAAAAATAATCCTTGCCCCAATAGTAAGAGGACCTAATTAGGAGGAACCTTTTCAAATCCAAACAAATGCTTCAAATAACTAAATTGGAGAATTTTTGGGACAAAAATATGAAGAGGGAAAAATGTATGTTATTTATCACTGTTATCCATATTTCACCCTGAGCCAAATATTGGATCAAATCACGACCTCTCATAAAATGGACTGAGAGAACTCACTTTAATCTTGCAAATTGGTTGCAGAAAATATTCAAAAATGAAGTGGCAGAGATGAAGAAAGGGCAATGGATCCTGTATAGAAGGAAACGACTCTGTTGGGGCGTTTTTGCGCTTTAAATCCATCCTCCAAGTTACAGGAAAGCATAACTATAAAATAGTAGAGTTGGATAACTAGGGAAGATGCTACAAAAGATCCAGAAGTGAGAAGGAAGAAGAAAAACAAAGATTTGGTGTCCTTGGGCCCAAAATGGTTTAGGAAAGGCCCAAAAATAGCTAAGTATGGAGGAGGCAGTGAAAGAGACCATGTGTCCTTACGATGCTTCTCTCAGAGTGAATCCAGAGAGAGGAAATCAAAGCTTGCGCTATCCCTCCACATGGAAAATGGTCAAAGAGAGTCAAGGAGTGGAGAGGAAAAGATTCAAAATTAACTAAGTATAAAAGAGCCAATGGAGAGAGCCATGTGTCAGCATGGCACATCTCCAAGAGTTGGTCCTAAGGTGAAAGACCCAAATGAGTGCAAGCTCGCCATGTAGCCCAAAGTCTAAAAGTAAGAAAGACTATTGAAAAGTCCATATATCAGTGGAGGCTGACAAGTGTCAACTCAGTTCTCCTCTAAAGGCAAAATTTGGGTTGGGTTTGCAAACAAGCGCAGTGCTTTCATGTGTCCTATCAACATAGGAAGAATTAGTTGAATAGTCAATGCATAAGCAGAACAGGGGAGGCTGCCAGGTGTCTTGAGGGTGTTGTTTCAAGGGTAAAATGAAGAAAAGGTTTCCAAATGAGTACTAGAGTGACACATGTCCCAGAGGAAAGTAGGGCGTCGGGGAAAAAGTTGATTTTTTGCCCTTTTCCTCAAAAGAGAGTAAAAGTTACAAAATGGCCCGCAACTTCACCTAGGGAAAAAGTCAACATTTAGACCCAAGTCAAAGCCAATGTGGGGGGTTAGGGAAAAGGTGAAAATTTTCCTTTTTCCCTAGAGGCATAAAAGTAAAAAATGGGAGCACATTTCCCATCCAACAAAAAGGATCCACGAGTTTGTGCAGAGCTTCGAGGCTGCAGAAATATTTTAAGTTTTGCATTTTTTGCGCAAAAGGATAAAAGGTGAATTACGGACCTACGGGCTCAAATTTTATTCTGATTTGGCCGCCACATTTCCTAATCCAAAAGGGGGACCCATTTTTCAATTGTTTTCCTGCCCCTTTGTATGGAATTGATTCAAACTTCAAAGGGGCATATCTTTCGACACAGGGCTCAAAATATTACAAATCTAACACTGTTGGAAAGATCTCGATCTCTTCTACGTCATGAGAGTCTGAAACTTTAATTTTTGGGAAGTTAGGTGGAAGTAAAATTTAGCAATGTCTTCGAGCTTTCAATGCAGGATCATCAGTCTCAACAACCAGATTGGATTCGATCTATTTCCATCATTTCCTCTCTCTTCAAGGCATCAAACCAAAGATCAATGTAAAAAGATGGATTCGGGGTAGATTTTAGTAGAAGCATTAACAATGGTGGTTGAGCTTCGACCCACATTTTCCCACTTCTCTCTCTGTCTCTTGTCTTCTCTCAGGCTGAATCTATAAAGATGGATGCAGGGTTCATTGTAAAGGGTTGGATATTCTTAGTTTTACAGGCTCCCTTCTCCTTCTAATAAAGGATTTGTGGGGTTCAGGCCTTCCATTAAAATTATAACACATTTTATGCCTTTCTTCTATTCTGTAATGAACTGTATCAATCTATAGAGTGATAAAATACATTTGCGATCGATCTTAGATCCTTCTTGTTTCTTTTGCTTCTATCTGGTCTCCCATTACATATCTAGCTATCTGTGCTTGTTTATTGCATGCATTTTATTGGTTCATGTCAAAGGAAAACAAAGTGTTCATCATTCCTTTGGTGCATCACCTCGTAGTTTAGATTTTTTTTCATATCTGTATTCCTTATATCTCTGTCTCCTTTGTAAAGTTTAGATTAGGATTAAGAACAGACCCTCTGCAAGTTTCTATATATCCACCTAAATAGAGGAATAAGGAACCAACCTTTAATCTGGAGAGATTTCTCATTTTTGTAAGGTCCCACACCTTGGGGAAAGTTCAATGTTATGCAATCACACAAAATGAGCTTGCCTTAGAAAATCAAACCTTATAACTTATTTGAGGGTGCTGTGATTATGTATTAACAATTTTGGCATGCTTGGTGGGACAAAGAAGTCTCCATATTATTACAGTAGGGATTGGTGTACACTTACTATAATTTTGGCTTTTAAGAATTTTTAAAACTATACATCTAGTAACTCCAAAAGAAACAAATCTACTGGTTTTAGCAGTCCAAGAAAGTTCATGAGAAGAATACAAACACAGTCAAGAACTAGAGAAGAGGGGCTATTTTTCTATTTAGACTTATCCCCAGATAGAGGGATAAGAAGAAGAAGAGTCCAGAGGTCTCTATCCCCACCAAATAGAGCTTTATCAACACCTCCTCTTGGCAGACAATTCATTCAATCAAGAGGAGTGCTTAGGTCAATCAGAATGGCTCAGCCGAATCCTTATGTTAACTTCACTGGAAGTAGTCTACTCACCTTGAATGCATAAAATCTAGTTCCTATTGAAGCATTAAAGAGTATCCCATATTTCACTGGGGAGAACCAAACTTCTCTGGGTGATCATGTCCAAGATATTGCAAATGTCTGCATAATGCATGCGATTTATGAAATGGATATAACAATCAAGATACTCACCTCTTCACTTAAAGGGAAGGCTTCACAATGGTTCAAGATTCTTGCAACAAGCTCTATCCAGAACTGGTACCAGCTGTGCACAACCCTTCAGAATCAGTTTGGGGAAAAATGTGATAACTTGTCTTTGTTGGAGCAACTAACAACAATCACTAGAGCCCCAAATGAATATCTGACTGACTTCAACCTCAGATTCTAATGGACTTGGGATAGGATTCCAACAAAATTAAAACCCACTGATGAAGGTGCCTTCTTATACTTTCTTAGGGCTTTAAATTCTGATATTTCTCTAATGATTTAGTCAATGGGGGGCACTACATTACTTTCAGCCTATAAACTTTCCATAGGGGCTGAGAACCATTTAATTCAGGCTGAAAAATAGCTCCTAGGCCATCTATGCCTCTATACCCTGAGTTAGGGATCCCATATACGAACCAAGTGCCCACATTAGCTCATATAACCACCCCAAGAGTCAAAGCTCAACTAAATCTTCCACTTCATCATCTACCACCTCTAAGGAGCTTCAAGAAGTGATGAAGCAACTACAATACCTGGAAAATGAGCTAGTGACCATCAAGAGACAAAAGACACATAGCTCTAGGACATATCAGCCTCAGGCTCAATATCAAGATAGACCCCAATACTAGTAAAATAGGCCACCACCTCGGACTACAAATCATAATTAAAATCAAGGACAACCTCAAGCTGCCAGGCCTTTTAGGTCTTATTATCTAAGTACAACCTCAACATCAAAGGCATTGGTCCCTACACAGAACAATATGGCACAGGAATATGATTGGTGTTTTCCATGCAATCAGGCACATAACCAATCCATGTGTTTTAATGGTGCTTTGAATCAAGCTCTAATGGTGTAAACCGGTATGGTGTCACAAGAGCCTAGTTAAGAAGGAGAGCAGTAGCAAGGAGCTCAATAAGGTGAACCTCCAGGAGAGACCATGCTTGTAAATTGGCAGGCTAAAGATTTCTGTGGGATGAATCAGTTCCCTCCTCAAAGTGTGGCTGCCAATACATGGTCCAAAAAGAGAAGCATTGGAGAGGGCCAACCACTAAACTTAGGTAACCCTCAACCCTCCGTCACTCCATAAGGTCCTGGTGTTCCAAGTGTAACTCCCAACATACAGAACCAATCCAAGCCACCTTCCAAATCTATCCAAGCACTAGTTGTAACAACTCATGTGCAAGAAAGAAATGTGTCGGGGAAGGGGCAGAAAAAAGATAGCTCATTCAATATTATTGAGCAAATGAAGATGAAAAGTGTGAAAATTTCACTATGGGAGTCATTGGCCATTCCAGGGTAGAGGGATTTGTTACAGACTGTCATGCAGAATTGGTCAAGTTCAAATCAACCCGCTAATCAGTAAGAGAGAGTGTTTTTTAATGCAGTTTAACTAGAGAAGAACCAAGGAGAACAACAAGGTAATAAATTTAGACCCCCTCCATTCTATGTCTCAATAATTATCGGGGACAAATTAGTGCACAATTGTATGATTGACTCTGGGGCTACTAGTTCTGTGATGCCCAAACAAATAGCCGACCAATTGGGTCTCCAATATGAGGTTATCTCTAGAGTAGTAGTTAAATTAGATGGGACAATAGTAACCACTGTGGGAATCATCAAATATTTGAGCCTCACCCTACATTCCTACCCCAATGTGACTGTATTACAAAGCGTGTTCATCATAGATTTACCACCACATTTTGCTCTGTGTCTATCTAGGGACTTCACTATGAAAATTGGAGGCTACCTGTTTGCTGACTAGTCACATATGCTTTTTAGGACAAGGTATGGGGCAAAGGCCACAATCAGATCTGAACCTATTGTTGACTATCATATTGAATCCTATGTTCCTAGCCTAATCAATGCTAACTACTCATCCTTTGATCAAGAAGACCTTATAAGAACTAACGAAGCAAATAACAAGTTGGAATGTATCCCATTATTGACTCTAGATGAGTGGGCCAACAAAAGACATGATTTTGACCCCTATAAAGAAATGGAAGAATATGAGCTAGGTGTCTACCTTCTACATGAAGAAAGTCACCCTCTTCCTAACTTAATCAAGCCAGAGCATAAAGATGTAAATGAGGTATGGAAATTATTCTTTGATGGTTCAAGGAGTAGAAAAGGAGCTGGAGGAGGAGCTATGATTGTGTCTCCCAAAGGTATGAAGTATTATTCAGCCTTTAGATTTCAGTTTTCCTACTCAAATAATGTTGCTGAATATGAGGATTTAGTCCAAGGTCTTCATTGGGAAAGGAAGCTGAGGATCAAGAATTTACTTGTGTTTGGTGATAGTGAATTAGTCGCCAATCAAGTTAGAGGACTTAATGCTGTCAGGAATAACCTGCTCAAGAACTATAAGAATAGAGTATGGGACCTCATGGAGTATTTCAAAGCCTTCAACATTATGTCCATACCTAGAAAAGAAAATGAAGCTGTTGATAGACTTGCAGTAGTTGGAGTAGTATTTGATGTGGTAGACAACATCAAAAGAGAAAAAGAACAACCAAATATCCATGTGGTTGAGAGGTCAGCAGTGCCAAATAATAATACATGTTGGTAGGTGTTTGAGAACGATCAACAAATGATTAACTTTCTACAAGAAGAAGCTAAATTCTCAACCCATAATCAAAACAGACTGGAGCAATAGTATGGGAACCAGATAGTACAGTTGCATACAAACAAGCTTCCCAAAGGCTTATTGACACTGGAATCTATTTTCAATCCTAATGATCAGTTCAGAAAGGAGAAGACTAACATGTACATCAAAGGAGAGGATTCAAAGTCAATCCCCATTGGAGAAGACAAAACATTTCAAATTAGCAAGGTGGCTACTGAACAAAAAAGGTATGAATTCATACAACTCTGCCAAGAATTCCCTGATGTGTTTGCTTGAAGTTATGAGGACTTGAGGGGTTTTAATCCAAAGTTAGCACAACACACAATATAATTAGACCCAGCTGCTCAACCTATCAGGCAGAAGTAGAGACCAATCAACCCACATATTGAGCCTCTGATGAAGAAGGAGCTGAATAAACTAATAGAGGTAAACATCATATTTCCAATTAAACACTCAAGTTGGGTTGTAAATCTATTCCTAGTCAAAAAGAAAAATGGAGAGATCAGGTTGTGTGTTGACTTCAGGGATTTGAATAGAGCCTCTCTCAAAGATCACTACCCACTCCCTTCAATGGAATAGATCTTGCAAGTAGTGTCTGGGTCAGAGAGATTTTCCCTCTTAGATGGCTACTTAGGATACAATCAGATCATGGTGAAAGAAGATGATCAGTTCAAAACTGCCTTCACCACCAAATGGGGCACCTTTGCATACAAAAAAATGCCATTTGGACTATTTAATGCTGGTTCTACTTTCCAAAGAGCCATGGATATGGCATTCAAAGGGCTAATCAACAAAATAGTGCTGATTTATATGGATGATATCATTGTGTTCTCTAAGAACACACCAGACCACCTTTTTCATCTAAGGCAAGTGTTTCAAAGATGTAGAAGATTTGGGGTATCTCTGAACCCTAAAAAGTGCATATTCTTGGCCCATGAGGGTAGGATTTTAGGTCACATTGTGTCTAAGGATGGTTTGGCAATTGATCCAGAAAGAGTTGAAGTAATAAAATCACTGCCACTGCCAAGCCACAAGAAGGCTCTTTGTATATTCTTGGGGAAGATCAACTTTGTTCAAAGGTTTGTTCCAAACTTTGCTGCTCTGGTTAAGCTGGTAACACTAATGCTGAAGAAGAACTTAGCATTCAGATGGAAAGTTGAAGGAAAGGCAAGCTTTGAAGCTATCAAAGAAGCCATATCATGGGTCCTAACTCTTGTGAACCCATATTTTTCCAAAGACTTCATATTGTATGCCTTTGGTGGCAGTGACAATATATCTACAATCCTGGTTCAACAGAACAAAGAAAGCTCAGAATAGCCAATTTATTTCTTCAGTTAGAGTCTAGAAGACTATGAGGTGAGGTATTCCTTCATCGAGAAGCAAGTCATGGTGGTAATTAGAGGACTGAATAATTTTAAGCATTTGGTTTCAAACAACAAAATCCAACTATTGGTCTCCCATACAGGAGTAAAAGAATTCCTCCTCAGCAAGGACCTAAATGAGAAACATGTAGGGTGGATCAATCGTGTCATGGAATATGACATTGAGATTAAGGTCACTAAGTTGTTCCATAGGAGGGGCTTGTGTGAGCAATTATCCTCTGCTCTACAAGATGAAACAAATAGTGATAAAGAGGCCATTCTTATCTTACAGAATAATCAAGAAGAAGGGAGAGATGATATGCCTACTCGTTGTTGGACCCAAGACATGGTGTACTTCCTTCAAATAGGTATATGTCCTCATGGGATGAGTAAAGCAAAAATAAGGCATTTTAGGCTACAGACCATCCCATATGTTCTTATTGATGGTGTCTTGTTCAAAAGAGACATCAATGGTATTCTGTTGAGGTGCATTGGGAAAAATCATGTGGAGAGAGTGCTACAAAAATTCCATGTCAAAGTAGCTAGAGGCCATTTTTCTCTAAGAGTGACAACACTCAAAATCATGAAAGCAGGATACTATTGGCCCAGAGTGTTTAGTGACTATTTCACATGGATCAAAAGGTGCAAGAGTTGTGCATTCTTCAAAGGCAAAGAGAAGCTAGTAACACTTCCACTACACCCAATATCAGTAGACCAACCTTTCATGCAATGGGGATTGGAATTCATTGTAGTCATCAACCCAAACTCAAGCCAAGGTCACAAATGGATCCTTACAACAATTGATTATTTCACCAAGTGGACTGAGGAAGTGGCACTTAAAGAAGTGAGTGAGTCTAGTATCCTATATTTCTATGAAGGGATAGTGACTAGATTTGGAGTACCAGCCACCATCATCTCAAACAATGCATTAGAATTTATAGGTTCTAAAATTATAGGATGGACTGTTAAAAATGGGACTTATTTGAGCACCTCATCAAACTATTACCCTCAAGGTAATGACCAGACTGAGTCTACAAACAAAAACCTATTGAAGATCATCAGGAGAACTCTAGATGAGAATCAAAGGACCTGACACACAAAGCTCAAAGTAGCCTTATGGGCTGATAGAATAATGCCCAAGAGATCTACATGTAGCTCTCCATTCAAGCTTGTCTATGGGAAAGAGGTAGTCTTGCATATATCACTTGAATTACCAGCATTGGAGCTTGTGAAGAACCTAGAGACGTCTGAATTTGAACCAATGGAGGCTAGGTACATGGAGCTAATAGAATTAGAAGAGACCAAAGAGAAATCTCTCTAAGAATTGGAGAAGAACTAGGCCTCAATTAAAAGATGCTTTGACAAGAAGGCTAAAGCAAGGACTTTTAAGGAAGGAGACCTGGTTTTGAAGTGGGATGTAGATCAAGCAAAACCAGGGAGACATTCTAAGTTCGATGCCATCTGAGGTGTCCCCTATATGATAACAAGATGCAAAAGTAGTAATGCTTTCCAATTGTTTACATTAGAGGGTGAAGAGTTTTAGATTCCGGTAAATGAGATCTATCTTAAGCACTGCTACTAAAAGGGAAGTCTCACCCTGTACATATCAGTTAGTTTCTCTTTCCTCCAAGTGCTTTTGCACATTGTCTTGCTATAGTATAGATTTATTTTCTCCTAAGTAATTTTACACGCTCTGCATGTTCCATTTGGAGCATGTGTGATTTCAATTTTGTACATAGTTGTGGTGCTATTTTTTTGCTCTTATACAATTCATTTAGAGAGACAGACAAAGCCCTAGATTTGGAACAATTTCCTACTCTCAGAAATCTTTATTTCAAGATTCTCTTATAAAATATGAGAATGCAAGTAGTTGGGATCGTGAACCAGAGGTAGAATTAGTATTAGACTGCTATTATTGACTCCATGCCCAATAGATATAACAAGACAATTGATCTCTTCATCTAGTAGCCAGATGTCCCCACGAGTCACCAAATTGTTATCCATATTTTTCCCCGAGCCAAATATTGGATTGAATCATGACCCCGCATAAAAGGGACTGAGAGAACTCATTTTAATCTTGTAATTTGGTTGCAAAAAAGATTCAGCAATGAAGTGGCAGAGATGAAGAAAGGGCAACGGATTCTGTACAAAAGGAAATGAATCTATTGGGCCATCTCTGTGCTTTAAATCCATCTTCCAAGTTACAGGCAGGTAGAGCTATAAAATGGCAGAGTTGGATAACCAAGGAAGATACTACAAAATATCCAAAAGCAAGAAGGAAGAAGAACAACAAAGATTGGGTATCCTCGGGCCCGAAACGGTTCAGGAAAGGCCCAAAAACAACTAAGTATGGAGGAGGTAGTGGAAGAGACCACGTGTCCTTACGACGCTTCTCTCAAAGTGAATCTAGAGAGAGGAAATCAAAGCTTGCACTGGACCTCCATGTGGAAAATGGTTAAAGAGAGTCAAGGGGTGGAGAGGAAAAGCTTCAAAATTGACTAAGTATAAAAGAGTCAGCAGAGAGAGCCACATGTCAGCATGATGCATCTCTAAGAGTTAGTCCAAAGGTGAAATACCCAAATGAGCACAAGCTCGCCACGTAGCCCAAAGTCTAAAAGGAAGAAAGAATATTGAAAAGTCCACAGATTAGTGGAGGCTGACAAGTGTTAACTTGATGCTCCTCCAAAGGAAAAATTTGGGTCAGGTTTACAAACAAGTGTAGTGCCTCCACGTGTCCTATCAGTAGAGGAAGAGTTAGTTGAATAGTCAATACATAAACGGACCAGCAGAGGCTACCAGGTGTCTTAAGGGCACTGTTTTAAGGGTAAAATGGAGAAAAGGTTTCCAAACGAGTGCTAGAGTGACACATGTCTTAGAGGAAAGTGGGGCATCGAGGAAAAATTTGGTTTTTTCACCCTTTGCCTCAAAAGAGAGTAAAAGTTGCAAAATGGCGCGCAACTCTGCCCAAGGAAAAAGTCAGCATTTAGACCCAAGTCAAAGCCAAGGTGAGGGGTTGGGGAAAAGGTGAAAATTTTCCTTTTTCCCAACAGGTATAAAAGTAAAAAATGGGAGCACATTTCCCATCTAACCAAAAGGAGCCACGTGTCCGTGTGGAGCTTTGGGGCTGTGGGAATTTTTTAAGTTTTACATTTTTTGTGTAAAAGGATAAAAGGTGAATTTTGGACCCGCGGGCCCAAATTTTATTCCAATTTGGCCACCACGTGTCCCAATCCAAAAGGGGGACCCATTTTTCAATTTTTTTCCCGCCCATTTGTACGGAATCAATTCAAACTTCAAAGGGGCATATCTTTCAACCCAGGGCTCAAAATATTGTAAATATGACACCATTGGAAAGATCTTGATCTCTTCTATGCCATGAGAGTATGAAAATTTAATTTTTGGGAAGTTAGGTGGAAGTAAAATTGAGAAAATTGTTCGAGATTTCAATGCAGGATCATCAATCTCAACAAATAGATTGGATTCGATCTATTTCCATCGTTTCCTCTCTCTTCAAGGCATCAAACTAAAGATCAATGCAAAAAGATGGATTTGGGGTAGATTTTAGCAGAAGCATTAACAACGGTGGTTGAGCTTTAACCCACATTTTCCTGATTCTCTCTCTCTCTCTCTTGTCTTCTCTCAGGCTGAATCTAAAAATACGGATGCAAGGTTCATTGTAAAGGTTTGGATATTCTTAGTTTTGTAGGCTCCCTTCTCCTTCTAGCAAAGGATTTTTGGGGTTCAGGCCTTCCATTAAAATTGTAACGCTTTTTTTGCCTCTTGGTTATTATGCAATGAACTGTATCAATCTATAGAGTGATAAAATACATTTTTGATCGATCTTAGATCCTTCTTATTTCTTTTACTTCTATCTGGTCTCCCATTACAGATTTGGCTATCTATGCTTGTTTATTACATGCATTTTATTTGTTCGTGTTGAAGGAAAAATAAGTGTTCATCATTCTTTTGGCGCATCACCTCATAGTTTAGCTTTGTTTTCATTTATGTATTCCTTATATCCCTATCTCCTTGGTAAAATTTAGATTAGGATTAAGAACAGACCCTCTGCAAGTTTCTACGTATGCACCTAAATAAAGGAATACGGAACCAACCTTCAATCTAGAGACCTTCCCATTTTTGCAAGGTCCCACACCTTGGGGAAAGTTCAATGTTATGTAATCACACCAAATGAGCCTTCCTTAGAAAATCAAACCTTATAACTCATTTGGAGGTGTTGTGATTCTGTACTAACAATTACCTTAGTAAAAATCTTACTCCCATTGAAAGAAATTACACCACCACTGAAAAAGAATTTCTTGCTATGATCTATTCAATTAACAAGTTCAAACATTATATTATAGGATAAAAAATATTTGTACATATTGATCATGCAACAATTAGATACTTGATGAATAAACCAGTGGTTGGAGGTAGACTAATCAGATGGTTATTAATTTTACAAGAATTTTATATTACTATTGTGGATAATCCAGGAAAATCTAATGTGGTAGCTGATTTCTTGTCAAGATTAACCACTACAGGGGAATAAGATCCAGTTAAGGAAAACTTTCTAGATAAACAATTATTTTCTATTTCAGCTAATACACCATGGTTTGTTGACATGGAAAATTATCTTGCAACATGGTAGTTTCCTCATTTTATTAAGCAACAAATGAAAAGATTAATCAAAACCAGTATTTAAATGTGGCCCTAATTTGGTTTTACACAGGTGTGTTAGAGAGGATGAAATTTTTGACATACTTAAAGCATGTCATGATGAACAAAGTGGAGGACACTTAAAATGACAACCCAAAAAATACTTGGCACTGGTTATTATTGGCCATCTATGTATAGATATGTGAATAAATACATCAAGTAGTGCGATCCCTATCAAAGGATGGGACAACCAACTTTTACTAGTGAAATGCCTTTGCAACCTTAAGTGGTGATTGAACCATTTGAAAGGTGGGGGCTAGATTTCGTTGGTCCTTTCAGTCCTCCTTCACAGGGAAAGGAGAACCTTCTTGTATGTAATGACTATGTGACAAAGTGGGCAGACGTGCAAGATTTAACAAATACTAATGAAGATGCAGTTGCTGATTTCTTTTGGCACAGAATCATGATGAAGTTTGGTGCACCAAGAAGTATAGTTTCAGATCAAGGCCCATAGTTCTTGTCTAACATGATCCAAGAATTTACAATGTACTATCAGATCAATCATAGGAATTCATATCCTTATCACCCATAATCCAATGGATAAGTAGAAGTGACAAATAGGGAATTAGAAAACATTCTCACCAAAATAGTTAAAGCAAGTAGAAGAGATTGGGTGAAAAGGCTACCTAAGGCTATCTAGGCTTCTAACACAACTCGAAAGACTACAACAAGGTTATCACCATATGAGTTAGTATATGGGAAGAATCCCTTGTTACCTATTGAATTTGAACTACAAACATTGAGGAAAACAACTAAACTAGGTATTGAATTAGATACAACATAAAAGGAAAGAATTCTACAACTCAATGAATTGGATGAGCTGAGACTGGAAGCACTTTAATAAACAGAGATAATCAAAGATCAAAGGACGTAGTGGCATTATACATATATCAAGGAAAGACAATTCAAGATAGGATATTAGACATTAGTATTTGATTATAAGTAGCAGCAATTCAAAGGCAAGTTGAGGACCATGCGGCTAGGACCTTATCAGATTGAGCAAATATATGATAATGGCCCTGTTTAGCTACTTTCCATTGATGGCAATAGAAGGGAACTTTTGGTCAATGGAAATAGGCTAAAACTCTATAGGAAGCCTCCTACTATGGATGAATTCCTTAAGTAAATTGAAGCAAATAAAGAGTTTGATCATATAGAAGAACCTAGTTCTTCCAAAATGATCAAATAAGTAGATAAAAGGATATAAATAAAGGGAAGGGAATGAAAACTAGTAAATGATGTTCTCTTTCCCTCCAAAAAGGAAACAATAATGAAATGAAAAAAATATATCTAAAAAGGCCAATTGAAAACCAGAAATGGCAGTTGGTCTCATCAATAATTGTTTAATTCAAATAAAATAAAATTCTTTGGAATTCCAGCTATCTTTTCTGACCATTTTTTCACTTTTTTAGGGATTATGAGTCAGCAAGGCATCTGGATTACATCAGCAAGGATGGTAATTATGTCTTGATCTTATTAAAGGTTAAATTAAAAGTTTTCATGTGTGATTAGATTTGGTTTAAATTGGCGGCATAATGAGTTATTAATTACACATCATGATTGTAAAGAAAGGGAAAACAATCATGTCAGCAATGCCAAATAAAATAAATGAAGGTGGAGGTGTATTAATGATAAATTTTCATTCAGGTAGAATCAAAAGAAACAAAAATTTGAAATAGTTGCAGAGAAACTCAAGAAGGTGACTATAAAGGAATATTTGGAGTTCTGTAGCTAAGTTTGGTAGTTCCATAGTTATATCCTGACATAGTGAGGGTTTGAAAAAGGGGAAAATAATTTGAATTTTCCACTTGGCCATGTTTATCGAGAAGAAATCAGAATTAGAGGATGACACAGAATTCCTTATAGATAGAAAAGTTACAACCATTTTTGAGCAGGTAGGTTGGTCAGAGTTTTTGAAGAAATTATCAAAATACAATGATGAGCTGGTAAGATAATTTGTTGTGAATTTAGAACAACTTAGAACTAAGGTTAAGGGCATAATAGTTCCCTTTACTATTAAAATAATAAGCAATGTATCTGGTGTATCAATTGTGAATGTACCAAACCCTGTAAGGGGAACTCTGAAAGAATTGGTAGATACGTTAAGGCAAGAAGGTGAACCTAAACCCCAGTACATTTATACCTCTAAGAAGTTCATAAAAGGGGTCAAAAGAGGTAGACTACCTGAATCCTTCGACAAAGTAGCATTTTGGGTGGTAAAATAGATGACATGTGATGGCCAATATGAGACTGTTGGAAGGGAAGTCCTTAAAATATTAATATATCTTAGGTATGGGGCAGCAAAGCAGGATTATATGGTAAACCTTCATGGTTTCCTCTTCAATTCCATCCATACCATGGCTCAGATATATTCTTGGGAGGTAGGAACAATTCAACACCATGGGTTAATTCATTTGGTCTGTCAGCATGATTTTATTTCTAAGAAAAATGGGGTAGAATCATGGGAGAAATTCCTCCACAAATTCAAACAAACTCCTGATATTATAAGATGGGGAACACCAACCCCTTTTATTCCTAAAAGTGACTTGGAAATTATTATCTTTGATGAGAAGAAGGGATAAATAAGTGGGGTTAAAATACCAAAAAAGAGGAAGTCTGAGAGGATAATATTAGAAGAACTAATACTTGTTGCTGGTAGTGATAGTTCATCTAGAATGGAATTTGGAATAAAAATCAGCATGTTTTCAAGAAAACAACCTAATTCAGAAGATGTTGAAACTCCTTGGAGGAAAAGAATTCCTAAAAAACCTAGGGAAACTCAACCATAAAATATTGAAGTTTAGGAGAATTTGGAGAAGGAAGCTGTTGATATTCTTGGTAGCATGTCAATTCATCCTCCTCTACAAATTCAAATTGAGGAGTTGAAGGGAGGAGATGAAATATTGTAAAGGCAAGATTTGCAAGAAATGCATGACTTGATAGTGCCATCAAATGAGGATGAATAATTGGCCTCTTAGAGATTAAAAGGAAAATTTCCCTTGGTGGAGGAATAATGCTCATCCCCTGAGGAACCTCCAGCAAAAGAATAAAAAAATCAGTTGAGGCAGGCTTTGTTCTTGTCTAAAGAAAAATTATAATTAGAGAAAAAGATGAGGAATTGGACTTCCTCAAACATAAAGTGGAGCACAAAGAAATGCTTATAGAATAATTGAAAACTCAGCTAGTGGGCAAGAATGAAGAATTGGTATTGGTAAAAAAACAAATTGTTGAAAAATAAAAAGAATTGTAATTGGCTACTAAATAGAGCAGTACCAAAGATAATATGACAAAAGTAGATTTAGTGAATCAAATGGTACAAATAGATTTGTCCTATCTGCCACTCAAACAATTATGGGATGATACCTATAGGAAGTTGAATGAGTTAAAAGTATCAAATCAAGAGCTAAAAAGAAAAATGGAAGAAGAGAAAAAGGTAAGGGAAGAATGGAAAGAAAATTTCTATAAGAGTGAGGAAGAAACATTTAAGTGTTTGGCAAGAATACAGATGGTCTGTATGATGAGTGAAAAATTATTAGCATGTAGAAGGCCTTCACCTACATACAATGTCTTCTTCGAAGAGCAATTCATCCGTTAAAAGCTACTGAGGATTTCAGGTGGCCTTCCACATGAATTGAAGGATGAAGCATAATTCATGGCTGCATATTCTTTAGCCACTCCAGAGTAGAAAAATATTCTTTGTGAATTTTATCTCTGTAATTTCATGTTAAAAAAGAACACAAGCTTTATGATTAATTTATATGTGGGGGAAAGCAAACTTAAGGCATTTTTTCTATGCTCCAGAATTAGATAGCCTGGAAGGAAAACAATACTGAACAATTGACAAAGGATGGTTCACTTAGTCTATGTATGAGAGATCAATATGGAAAACCACCTGCATTTGTAATAGATTTCAGGGCTCGTGCCTTTAACCCCTGAATTAAGGAACATTACATTACCAGCATGTAGTGGGATATTGCTACATTCACCTCATATGAAGAGGAGTATTTTGAGGAAGTTTATGATGCATGTAAAATAAGATGGGAACTCCTTACTGTGCCATTGAAAAGAAGGGAAGTTATCTCTCCCACAAATATGATATGGAGCCTGAAAAGGGCTAAAAATTTATGTACAGTCATTCCTCAAAATTTTGAAGAACACAGAGGTATGTGGATAGGTATGAGAAAAAGGCCTCCTCTCCTTCTTACACCCATGTCTCCATGGTAGAATAAGGAGACTCAAGATTCCACTCTTTTTTAGAATTGGCAACTAAAGATGGAGGAAGGACTTGGCACATTCTAGAGAATGCAAACATCCATTCAAGGGAAAGGGACTACATTCTTCTAAATACACATCATAGGAGGGGAATTTGATTCTATTCTATGCACACATCTATTAACATCTTATACGCCTAGCTATTTTCTCGCTATCAAGTGTGACACGCACAAGAGCCACCTAGGGCATGATTTCGACCACACACACACACATAGAACTACAATGGGTTTGAAATGTAGTGCAACACGTAGTTGTAAGATCACTTCTGTGACATATGAGGACATTCCAACCCATCATTTTGCATCTTTATTTTTTAGGATTTGATATGGTTTGATGGTTTTGCATGATATCATTTGTTTTGTAGGTTATGTGAAAATTTGACGATCATACTGCAACAAACAGGTGACTAAAAGTGAATATTTACAACATCCTTCTGACCCAGAAAAAATTAGAACTTAAGGACCTTCTACAACACTAGTGCACACATTGGGTCAGTAGTGCTAGGTGATCCCAACCTTCCTAGGCATTGATGTCTGCCCTCATTCGGTAGCTGCATAATTTTATGAGCATGGTTACGACAGTCTGTACTTTAGTTTTACCAATTTTCCAACTAGGCATACCCTCGACACCATTGTGAATAAACTAAGTATTTTATTCCCTTAATTTGCACCTAGGGTTTCAAATTTAAATTACTTATTTGCTTGGGTCTATTATGTACTTAATTTCATATTCATTTACTACTACATTGCAATCAGATCTAGGCATATATTTCCACATTTAGCTTAATCAGTAGGATGTATTGAGGCATGTGATCTTTCCCCCCAACGATTTTATTTTGTAACCTTGATTATGGATTGGAGATATGTATGTATATATATAAGCATATTGATGTCTTATTTGGTGTTGATGTCTATCGTGAACTATGTGATGATTACTTGTTGCACTATCAATAATTGTCTATATTGTTGTTTTTCTATACATCAGTGGTATTTTTTATTTGATAGATAATGCTTATTGTTGAAATTTTTGATGATGCACAAATAATTGTATAACATTAATTCTTAGGTTGAATAAGAATTACATTTGGATAAAAATTAATATTAGATCATATAGTAGATCAAGATATATAATTGATCAAATGCAACAATAAGTAGTCAAGAGATATGAATGCTTATATGATGAGATAAATGTATAGGAATGGAGGATGCTAAAGTAATAATGCAATGATAATTGTATGTTAATGAGATGCGCAATGACACATATAATTGAATGTGATGAGGATAGAGGGGGCAAGGATGATTTCCCCCACTATGAGAATAAGGTTCATTTAATGCCCTCAACAATCATGTGTGAACCTTAAGAACATGAGTGCACCATTGAGTAATGCTATGGAGATGAGGATAATATACTATAGGCTAAGAGGTGGCTGATGTAAACTAGGAGCATGTGGGACAATGAGATCATGCGTGTAGGTACCAAATTTGATGTCAAAGGAAACTGTACCAATAATCGGATGTGTGATGGTGAGAGATACAGAAGTAGGCTACTTTTGAATTCATTACATTGTAATAACAACATGGGGAGGTTGAGAGGATGTGGAGAGAGGTGAGACAAGTGAATGAGGTGGATGAATGATGACCTAAGGAGGTGTATGAATAATGAGCTTAGGAGGTGGCAAATGAGATAAGATAATGGTTGCAGAAGCTCACCTATGTGAAAGAGGAGAGAAAGTGATCATGTGAGCGGGTAAGTAATAACACCCCTATCTTCTAACTATTGGAGTCTATCATGAAGAACATTAAAATCATTGTCACGGTGGCCATTAATATGGTGTAAATTATAAAAGGGGCATTCACGATGGTGGTATGGGTGGTGAGGGGAACATTTTTGGTTAGAAGGTAAATGAATTAGCCACTTATCAAGTAAAGTACGTAAGATATCATGTGGTTTAGTAGCATGTGAGAAGTATAATGGTCCATGTGTAGGATGGGGGGAGATCTAGGTGGAGGTTGACACACTGGTGGAGGGGAGGGTATTAGAGTTTCTAGATCTCTGATGAAAAATGAATACACGAGTAATTGTAAAAATTGAAATAACTAACAATAAGATGAAATAAGATCAAGAACTCATAAGAAAAGAATGTATCCAAATCAACTCAATGATCCATAAGATAAATTGATGCAATTTATGTATATATGTGAGATGAATGTGTAACCTCTTCCTAGATCAGTGGTGAATAAATATCGCTAATTGATTATAGAAGTAGAGTTGACTCCACACAACTAGTAAGCTAACTCAACATAACTGGTACACCTAAGAAAGCATATCCCATGAGTGTAGGAAATCTCCAAGTAAATAAAAAAATAAAAGGAAAATGAATATCCTACACTAAGACCCCCCATAAGCACAACTTAGGTGGGCAGTGAAAAAGAAAAGTGGGTCCCAATAATAAGGCCTAATGAGGTACCCATGTACAATGCATAACTCACAAATATAGAGTAAAAAAATAAAAACTAGGGGGAAAAAACTCCCCACAAAAGAGAGACAAGAAACTCACTCAAGAAAATTGGAGAAGAAGAAGAACTACCGGGTCTTGGTAACTCATCCTGATGACATACCCACGTACAATGATCACCACCCAGAAGAGAGAAAGATGTAAGGACATGAAGGTCCCCTAAGAAAAGTGTTGATGATGTTGTCCTTAATGTAAAGATTGAAGAAAATATGCTTGTACTGAACAATGTTGCTGACATTGGGAAGGAAAAAAAGGAACATCGAAAGTTGGCCAAATCCACAAAGGAAGAAGAATCCCACACTAGTGTGATCTCTGCATCTAGTATAGAATTAAAATGTGGTATATAGGTCTAGAAAATGTGTGCACAGAATAAAATGGGAAGGCCAATGTAGTCTACGTGTTAAAGAAAGAAAATTTTTGTGGGCCATTAACCCTCACAAAGGGATCCATAAGAAGAGGTGGATCATGAAACATATCTAAAATAGTGGAAGTGACTAATGTCCCAAGGCGGAAAATCCCAACAAGAGAGATGAATGGGTCTACCAGAATGTGTGATAGATTAATCAGAGCATATTCCTAATATGAAATACAAGTGGAATATGCAAATAGACAACTTAGTTTGGGAAGATACTCAGCCTAATGGGGTTGCTCAATGAGAGCAATGTCTGACAAGAATGTATGAACATCAAAACATGAATTAGGAGGAGGAGATTACTACGAAGAGCTATTGGAAGACTAAGATGAAGAAATGCTTCACTCAAAGGTAGAAACCCTTGGATTTTGAGGGTCATCAACTAATAAATTAAGATGCAATGGAGCATGAGATAAAATCCTCACATATATCTCATAGGAAGGTTCTACAATAGAAAATTTCTCTAGATAGTGAATGGAAAGATGAACATGGAAGACAATGAGCTCTATGGTGGAAAAAATAGGGAGAGTGTGATAAATAATAAGATCCCATGGAAAATGATCAACATGGGATTCATGAGTAGAAATAGGTGCAGAAGAACACTCAATAATGAAAGGGATGTGAGAATGGGGAGAATCTATGGTGGCACTAGAGTGGTCTAAAGAAGTATCACTCTCAAATGGTGAAACAAGATCACCATACAACTATCAGATAATGGTTCAAGAAGTGAAAGGGATCTCAGTATGCTCAAATGAAAAGAAAATTTCCATAGAAACGGTAAGATTGAGAAGGCCGTAGAACTCATCATTCTGGTTGAACCACCCATTATTCTGTAGAGGATCAAGAATGAGACCATGGAGGTAGGTCAATAAACAGTGCATAGTGAAATGATTGATAATGTCTTCCTTCCAAGAAATAAAGTTCCCAGAGTTGAGTATAACAAAAAATGGTGAAACTCCATGTAGTCTTTTATTTCACCAAACAACCCAAGGCATGGTAACACATCACCCAGGAAAACCTGATTTCTCACCCCAAAGCACGCAAGGGTACCAGGCCCCCTCTTTTATGGAAGATTTTTCAAGGGGTTAGCATGATAAGAACATACATAGACTATATTCAAAGATCCATAATAATAACGCAATTCCAAACCATAAATAGATCTAGATATTAACTATAGTGAATAAAGAATCAGATAAGGACTAATATTAGATTCACCATACAAGATCCACATCCATATTAATGTCAAAAACCATTATCCAATCACATAGATCCATTGTATTAATCACTGTAAAACAAAAAATCTAAATACATACAAAATAATTTCACCATGAGTCATGCATACACATAAACTAGCAACATAACTCTACTACAAAGTAATAACGAGTCTCTCAAACCATGCAAATCAAAACATATTTATAGGAGTGGGGGAATTTCCCTTCACTGCCTAAAACATCCTCAAAATAGGATACACTGCTAAGAATAGCCATGCACCCTTACAAGATAAATAAAAAAACCATGCAAGCTTGCTAATATTAAACTATCTAATAATATAAACTGCAGATCTAATCCTATTAATAGCTCAAAATTATGCATGTCGTTTGATCTTCCTCTTGTCTAAAATTATCCTTGCTTGACTTCCAAGTATTCATGCTGATGCTATGCCCCATACTCAACATATAAATTTAGCCTCATCATGCAAAATGGATAAGTCATGATATCATGCTTTCTCAGGTGTGCCTTATTTCACTATACTTCCGCGTGCACCTCTATGCCCTATGTGTGTAGTAATTTTTTACTCCTATCATCAAAGGAAGAAACCCCATGCATGCTGGTTCTATCACTCAGCAGAAGCTGAGAGCTCACCTGAGGCACACGTGGGTACCAGAGTCTCTCTTTTATGTGAGTTTAGTGGGAAACATCATCTATGATTACTGTAAAAAGTATTTAGGAAGTTAAGACAAAACAAGAAACCATAGGGCTTAGAATTGCCTCTAGATCCTTGCAGTCACTCAGACCAAAGGCTTTTTAACATAATCCAGAACACATATTATAACAGAAAGAAATATACAAACATCCATTCTTAGCATGACAAGACATAGTACTCATATGAGAGAAATATGCATTAAAACCATTGATATCCATGTCCTATTTATAACAGGTAACCTCATTAATATTCATTGGTTCATTACAGAGTGTCACAGAGAGTAGAAAAACAGTCATGCATATCACTGGACATATGTAACTAAGCTAAAAAAAAGAAAAATAACAACTTCCATGCTTAGTACATTCTTTCTTGAACCCAAAATATCCACTCGAAAGCAATTCTGTGGAGCTCCGCTCACTTTCTAACCCGCTATTCCCTATTTATATCTCCCCATATGTCTATATGTCTCCATGTATCTCTATGAAGATGTACATGTGTATATCACTATATCCTCTACTATGCAGACGCTTGTATTTATAACTTTCCTGGGCTGCTAACTTGCCTTCCAATGCCCTTAGATCAAATGCCAAGTGTTGATTGTGGTCCTTCATGTGAGCATGCTCCTCCAGGCTTGAGCTTTCCACTCCATCTCATGATGATCTTCTAGAATATTCCATTTGGGGTATGCTCTTTCTTGGGCTAGCCTATCACCAGGCTGGAATCTTATCCGCGTGCAATCGATCATGCTTTTCACATGTTCTTCCCTGGGTGCTTAAATTGGCTAAGTCCCCAAACCTCCTTTCACGTGTCGCGTGCACTATGTGATTCCTTAAAACCTTTCTCCTGTGTACTTTTTCCTTGTGTGCCATTCTATAACTAGGATCCCACGTGCTTATGTGCCTTCATACTTGGTCAATATTCTAGGGGGCCCAACATCACCCCCACACTATGCCTGTTCTCCATCCTCGAAAACACACCCTACTTAACTAAGATGCACACTACCTTAAAGAATTTTAGCGATAAGCCTTACATTTTGTAAAAGAAATAAGGGAATGAAAGAATGGGGAGAGAAGAAAGATTGGGGAGGGGGGCATTAGCTTAGTAGGCTAGGGAAATCCCTCTGCAAGTTAGCCTCCAATTTTTTTCCATGCTTCGATCTCACCCTTCGCCTTCTTAGCAGATGTCACTGACCAAGGATGTTTACCTCATCAAAAGTTAGTATAATCCCCTGGGTGCCCAAAGTGTCAAGAATATTTTCCATCTCCTTGCCCAGGTCTTCAATTGTTTCCATCCTTCTGGTGATCTGAGGGTATAGGTCCTTCAGTCATTGCTTTGATTGAGCCCCCTTAGTGCCTTAATCTCCTTAGACTTTCTTTCTACATCTGCCAGGACTTTATCCCTCTCTACCTTGTTTCCTTTATTCTTCTCCTGGAATTATTTTAGCTCTGCTTCATGGGTAGCGACCAAGGTGCTTGCTACCTTTATCCCTATCCATGCATTTGTCATATGTAGCCTCAGTAGATTGGGAAGCAATCTTTACATCTGCGAGCACCTTGCTATACTGAACAATGAGCGCTACCATACCTTCAGCTTGTCGTCTTCCTTCAATCACACTGCTACTTCCCTCCACAGACTTCAGGGCCAATGGTCATCTCTCCATGGTGAGGATGCACGTCAGGTCTTCTAAGCAATCCAAAGTTGATGCATACCTTTGAGGGATTGGTGCTAGGTCCAGGTGCTTTAATATGATGGCGCTCATGATCGATTCCACCTTCTTGCTAGACTTCTTACACCTTTGTCTTCACATCTTTGAACTCGCGCCTTAGTTGCGCTATGATCAACTCCTCTTGCTTCAAGTTCCTAGCCATCTTAGCCAGCTCCTCTTCTTTCTTGGCTAACTTCCCCTCTAGAGCCCTTATGTTTTCATTTCACACAAATAGCCTTGCCTCTGTCTCAACCGTGACCTTATTAAGAGCATTTCATACTTGCTCATCTAAGAGCTCCTGAGAATTCACTAAGGGGTTGTCTCCCTTAGATTCTGGCAACGTGATGAGTGCTTTCTGGTAGACTTCAAATTCTAGCTCATCAATGTGGGACTCGAACACCCAAGAAAGCATCTTCTTGGTCCTGGGGTATGCGCCCTCCTTTTCAAATGACCCCATGGCTAGAAGCCTTTTAGTAGGTATAGTGCTCTGGAACCATGCGCACAACACCTTCCTTGAGTCATCAACATAGTTCATTATTGGCCTTTTCTCTACATCAAGAGCCCTTCTCCCCGAGTGTGCTCCTTTTGGAAAACTTACAGTTAGTCTGGGACCTCCTCCCATACTGGCCTGCTTCCTCTCACTGTCTTCCTCTTTTCCTTCCTCCAGCACTATATCAGCACTGCACTCCAATTCTTAATCAACTAAGGCCTTGAGCATTTTATTTACCTCTCTCTCTGCCACCTTGGTGATCTACTACTTTGTGAAGCTTATGGGTTCCTAATTTTCCATGCTATCCTCAGTCTTTCCCATGTCTTGGGTGCCCTCCTCATCTTGTGTACTCTTTTTCCCATGTGAAAATGAATTCCTATTTCTCCTCTCCACTCTCTTCTCTAGAGTCATATACTTCCAAGACATGTGGCTCCCTAGTCCCTTTCAGGTTCGTCCTCCCCCACTGTCACCTTCTCCACTCTCGTCCTCTCTTTCACCCAGGTGTTTCTCCAAGTTGTCGGTATCCTCTGAGTCAGCTTCTTCTTCTATCCTCTACTATTTCTTTGTGAGGGGTTTCTTTGGTGCCTCTTCCTCTAGTGTCTTCTATTTTACCAGGGAATTCTTTCTGTGTACGTAGGTACTAGGGCTTGGCCACTTTTCGACGGCATGCTCACTTTCTAAGCCGTCTGTACACTTGGTGCTTCTCCTTCTCTTCCCCTCTTCTTGGGTGTGAGCCTCTTCCTACCGATGGGATATTTAGGTATGGAGACCTCATTCTCTAGGTATGCACCCTTCTCAAACTTGGGCCTTATGCGGAGGTACACGCACGTCGTGGATCCTACCATAATGGGTAGCATTATTGGCCTTGTATCTCATGCGATACATATCTCTCTATGTATGCACGCTTGCCTCTTGGGATGTTCAACTTCTTGCACATTTCTCTGTGCTCCCGGTCTAGACTACCCAGCTCCAACCTCAGCTTTTTGAACTCCACAAATCTATTCACTCCCGTTTGGAAGTATTGAGCTGTGAACATGAAGGGAAGCTTGCACCATGGGATCCAAGACTCATCTACTAGTCTGAACCTACCCATGTAGAAGTGTTGGTACACCAAAAATTTGGCTTCTCCTTCAGTGACTACCAGAAGTTGCTCGGGAATCCTCCATTCTACCCCAAATGTATTCCTCAGGTGCATGTACCACTTCTTCAGGCATGCCTTGTGGGGTGTTGACATTGTGCCGCACGCATACTTCTCAAACCTATTTGTGGGCGAAGGTTCCTCGGTAGGGTATTCTCATACAAACTTGTCTGACACATATGGTACTCTAATCTCAAAAAACACTATAGTTAACAAGATTTTTCCGAAGAGGATTCTGTCCCCCTCCTTCGTGCAATTGACAATTTCCTCTACGATGTATGCAGGTAGGTTATAGATGCCTCCCTCTGTAATTTTCCTGTAGACATGTAACCAAGGCTTATTGACTTGAGTCCATATCTCTTGGCCATTTAGCTCTATTACTAGATATGTAGCCATCTTCATCACTGGGTCCTTGATGTTTGAGATGCCATAGTATCTCGAACCTTTCTTGCAAGTGTATTCAATAATGGTTTCCTAAATTTCCACCTTGTCACTCAGGTCATTACCTAGGATGACTCCTTGGCATTTGAGGCCCGTGAACTATGAGATGAGTTGAGGAGTAATGCACATCTTGCACCCTACAAAATGGAAGTAATCCTCATATACTCATGACATCAGCCATTGATATAGGTGCTTTGGGCTTTCCAAAATAGGGAAACTCATAGAGTTGCAGCAATCCTGCCTTCTCCATCTTGACCTTTACATCAATCATTGTAAAATGGACAACCCTTATGGTGTCCATTTATTTATGGGGAACACTAACTCTAGTGTCATCTCCTTCTCCGATTGTGCTTGTTTGATGGTTGTAATCACTCACAAGCATGTTCCTCAGGGTGAGACTCCCATTCCTTACCCATCATTACCCCATTGGGGTACTACATCTCTACATACCACTCTTCATTCGTACTTGTCTCGGGCTCTTGCTGCTTGCCCTTTCCCTTGCCCTTTCCTTTCTTTGGTGCCATTATTTACATCCTCTTACCTCCTTCACTTACTCCTTGTCACGTCTACTTTTCAACTTCCTCCCAATCTCAGTTCTTAATTCTGTCGAAGAAAATTACTTTTCCCGTGCCCTAGCTTAACAAAACCATAACTTGGGATAATCCTTCCATGAAACGGAGCCTCCTCCCAATCCTTCTAATGCTCGTGAAATCCCCTTTCAGTTTTTAGATTCAAACTTAGCTACTCACACCTCAATCCTTGTAGATTCTTCTTCACATGATCAAATTTTGGAAGCCCTAGTTTGCCACAAATGCACAATCACTTCTCCCTATTCGCAAAGTGAAAATGAAAGTGCCTTGACCCTTTATTTATAGTTTTTTTTCCCTTTTTGATCATTAAATGTTACTTCACCTACCACCATACCTTGGTCATTTAATGTGGAATTTTTCAAGCAAATCCCCATCTTCAGCACCTTCACTTGTGCGCCCAACCTTGCATGAAAACTCTTCCAACCTTCTGGCGCATAACCAATCCAACCTGACAGGAGACTCTTGCACGCACGTAACCCACGCCGAAAAAACTTCTTTTTGCCCCAATCCTTTCTCTCCACTACCTTGTGTTATTTTTAAATGCACTTTCTCCTTCTCAGTACATGGGATCTACAAGTAGCTTTACCCTGGCACTAACCGTTCTTTTATCTTCTCTTTATATACCTCTTTCAACCCGGCCATTCAACAAGGATTTTCAACACAACTTTCTTTGTACTTTAATCAAATGCTTCTTCACTTTTCTCCACCCCACACTAAGCGATGCATAGTCCTCTGCGCACTCAAAAATTCTCCAAAAATAACAATAAGGTTACCGGCACCCAAGGCGAAAAATAAAAAAACAACGTGAAAGGGAAACACAAAAAAGGGAAAAAAATGCATAAAGGAAACTTCTAAACTAACTGGAAAAACTACCTTATTTACAAATACCAAGAAGACTTATTTATAGTAGGGCTTCAACCTACTCCCATTGAAGTGTCTAGGCAGCTTCGTCCCATCCAGCACTTGTAACTAGCATGCACCCGAATCAAGGATGTATGAGATTGTGTAAGGACCCAACCAATGGACTTTCAAATTTCTAGGATAGCGCAGAAACTTGGAATCATATAGTAATACCATCTGCCCAACCTCAAAATTCTTGTTTCTAATATGGCGATCATGTCAAGCATTTTGCTTTGCCTTTTCTACTACTTGGCTCCATCAGGAAAGTGATCGTCTCTCATCTATTTTCATTATTTCATCAATTCTTTCTTCTAGTGCTTGTTTTATTGGCTAATCCTCCCATGCGCGCTATTCGCAGAGAAGTCAACATAAATTCAACCAGTAAAATAGCTTCCATGCCAAACACCAATTGAAAAGATGTGGATTTTTTTAGTCTTTTATATGTTGTCCTGTAAGCCCATAATACTACTGATACCTTGTCATCCCAATCTTATCTTCCAACATCACATATTTTGGTCAAGGTATGGCTCAGTATCTTGTTGAATGCTTCTACGGTGCCATTTGCTTGTGGGTGATAGGGCGTAGTCTTGTGATGAGCCACCATGAACTCTAATAATAGAATCCTCATGGTCTCATTTAGAAAATGTGTACCCCTATCACTGGTCAAACTCAATGGGCATCCATACCTCGTGATAATGTTCTCCCATAAGAACCTTGCCGCTGTTGTTGCTGCCCATGTAATATTTAGTTAGAGCTACCTCTACCCACCTTGTGAGATAATCCATGTAAGTGATGACAAAAACGTGACCCAGTCCTACATGTTGTTGGTGTAATAGGTCCCACAAAATCTATCACCCATTTTTTAAAAGGCTCCACGTTAGGGACAGGGCACAAAGTCATTTCATCTCTCCTTCCTAGTTTACCAATGCGCTGACAGTGGTCACATGCTTTACAATAACCTCTACAATCCCTATACAAGGTTTCCCACCATAATCCTGCCATTAAAATCTTACACACAGTGGCATCACCTGTGTAAGCGCCCACCCGCACTTCCTCCATGTGCTTCTTCCATGATGGCCAGGCACTCATGCTCTAATACAACACCTTTCAAAAAACTTCATCACATCCCCAACTTGTAGAAGTCCCCACTAATCAACATGTAGGGTGCGACACGTATGGGCAACTTCTTCTTCTCCAATGCATTCATTCCATCTGGTGCCACACCTTCCTTTAAGAATACTACAATCTCCTCCAAATCTGAGGGCGTGCGCTGCAACCTAAATAGTTGGCGCGTCTAACATTGCTTCCTCAATACTTTGTGCATCCTCCCCTAAATCAATTCTTGACATATAATTAGGCCCATAGTTACTTTTCCCAGGTTTTACTACAACGGTGAATTCAAATTCTTGAAACAACAACACCCATCGATAGATGCAACCCTTGTAGAACAAGCTTGTTTACTAAATACTTCAATGCCATTTGGTTGGTGTAAAACAAAAAGGGTGTTGCCAATAGATATTATTGAAACTTGAAGAGCATGTAGATATTTGATAATGCCTCGTGCTTGGTTGTGGTATAATTTTGCTCTACTGGTGTCAGCTTCCTACTTACAAAACAAAGAGGATGATCAATAATCCCTTCACCTAGGTTATGCAAGTATTGCTCCAATGGTGCTCCTTGAGGCATGTACATGGACATGGAAGGGCTTAGTCCCAAGAGGGAAAACATAAAATAGGCATGGTAATACACCTATCTTTTAATGTATCAAATGCCCACTACTACATGCCTCTCCCCAATCAAAGGAACTTTTATGTCTAAGCAGTTCCTCTAATGGTGTGGCAATCTTGGTACATATCCCTTAATGAATTTTTTGTAATAGCCCGCATGCCCAAGGAATCCGCACACTGTGCTCTAGCTAGTAGGCTCCCTTAACCCCACAATAACTGCAACTTTAGAGGGATCTACCAGCAAGCCCTCCTTACATATGATATGCCCCAATAGAGTCCCAAAAGGGGTAGTAAACACACATTTCTTAATGTTGAGGGATATCCTCAACTACCTACACCTCTCAAACATTAACCTCTAATTGTCACAATGGTCTTTAACTAGACCATATACTATCCAATCATCCAAATAGACCTGAAGAAACTTATGGATGAAGTCTTGGAATGCTTGCACCACTATGCATGAAAAGACAATAGGCACATTCTTTAACCCAAAGGGCATGACCGTATATGAGAAAAAAATTCCCCACTCGGTGGTGAAAGTTGTCTTATTCTGGTCTTCCTTTGCAATCTAGACTTGGTGGTATCTTGAAAAATCCATTCGTAAAGGAATAGATTTCACGCCCAGCGACTCCTTCCAAAATTTATTCAGTAAATGGGGTTGGAAATGGATCAATGACACAAACTGCATTCAATTCCCTATAGTCCACATAAATACTAATCTACCCATCCTTCTTGATGTTGATTAGCATCGGAATTATCCACTGTGATTCTTCCACTGCCTCAATGATCCCAGAAGCTATCATTTTGTCTATCTCCTCCTTAACTTTCACGCGTAAATTAGGGTTCATCTGGTAGGGCCTTTTTCTAACCGGGTGCACACCGTCCTTTAGTTTTATTTTCATCTCCCCCAAGGAATGGTGAACACCTTTGAGCTCATGGTACCAATAGCGGGAATAAATCCTCAAATTCACAACAATAGATCAATGATCTTTGATACTTCCTTCTCTGTCTAGTAATCTCCAATAATAGCTTCCTTAGGTTCTTCTCCTAAACCGATGTTAACTTTCTTCATCTTTAAAGGCTCATGGTAGGCATGTGCGTGAGCATCTGCACTATCCACTACCTCATGTGTCCCTATAGAATGGCTAATATCTAAGCTTTATGATTCCTCTCCATCAATCACATATACCAACTTTCCCTTCTCTTTTTCCAAATGTGCGCGTTCAAGCTATAACTCTCATGTTTCCTCAACTTCTTCAAAACACACTACTACACCTGGTTCACCTAATAATTCCAATAGCCTATCCTCCATCCTAACACTATCTCCCCATGGTAAGGTGCTTGATACCATGTAAGGCCTTATCAATCGATGGCTTGGTACTCCCGATACTCAAAGGTTTGAATAAGGTCAGCCGCAAGCTCCTTCCAATTCCTCGTTTGGTGGCATGTCTCCGAATGAATGTACCATATTGTGTGCACAACCCTATAGTGTAGAATACAACTTGTGTACCCAGAGGGATGGTGGTAAAGCTTCCACTCCTTCTCTCCAGACCTGTCACTCTTGGATATAGAAAGAGGTGGGATCCTTCCCATGGTATTCCTTGATGATGGTGGGTACATTACTCCTAGAAAAATGACAGGGAGACCAATCCTTACCTTATGCCACTCTAAAAGGCTCTCTTGATGTGTGACCCACCAACGAGCTATTGTGCTAAGCAAGACGTAACTCAACATCATTCTCTGTTCTTTCCATTCCTTCCACTGAGCTTCTACCTCATGTAAAAAGATCTCAGGGAAGGCTCCTCCTGAATACTTGGGCAGTTCTTTTCCTCCAAGGTGCCTAACAGTGCACACCTTTGTTACCTTGGTCACTGACCCTCTCAACTACCATCCATGTGCCCAATTATCACATTCCTAGGCTGGTGGTATCATTCACTGATTGAGCATCTTCAAACTGGATAACCCCATTAGTAGGGTGTATCATCTCAGGGTCTTTGATTGAGTTCACATAAATCTTGTCCAGAACTTCTTCCCCTAATGGTTCAATATAGGGTGTTGACTTCCCGATAACCAGGGGTATAATGAGTCCTTTCCTCCTTGTTCTCGAAGCTGATGTACCCTTTGTTGAACTGAAGGTCCACATTATTCTTGTAACACCAAGGGTGCCCAAGTAGTGCTGGGAAATTGTCCACCTCGATGACCACCAAGACTTCAAAGTCCCCAGTAAACTTGGCTCCTTGGATAGTTATAGCTGTATCCTTCAAGACACCAATGGGCATTGCCTTAGTTTTGTTTTCCATAAATAGCACATTCAAAGATGGCTATAATGCAGGTATCCCCATTTGATGCCATGCATCCAAAGTCAAAACATTAACCTCCGCACCAGTGTCAATGAGTATATTGTTGAGGAGCCATCCATCTATAACTACATTCAATGTTTTCTCCTTGTCATAGTCAAGGCTGTGAAGGGGAAGGTTCACGTGCAAGACCTGTCTCTCCTCTCTCTTCTTTGGTGTGTGGTACCTTCTCTCTCAACCAGGATCCTAACAAAGGAATGATGTTCTCCTACCTTAGCATTTTACACACCTCTTTAACCTCATCCAGGTCATCCTTTTGCACCTTGACTATCCTCCCTTGTTCCTCCCTTTTGGATTGATCCTTTAGACACTGGATTTCCCCTTGTAAGCTTCAAATAACATCCATGGTGTCCTGATATATCTCCTTTTGATGTGCGGGGTTTGGATACTTTCCATGAATGACCTCTTCTCTTGAAACCAAGTTCTTCTATCTTGGCACCTCTCTTACGTTTCGCTCGGAATGTTTCGGCTTCTGGGAATAGAGTTGCTTCTATCCTTTCATTCCTTTTAGAAACAGATGAGGTTAGGGTTAGGAGGAATACCTGTTGAATGTCGAGATGGTGTGCGCGTACCGTAGAGAAAGATCAGGCTGACTGCGGAGAACTCCTTTTTGTCTTGGAAGGACTACCTGCAAATAAGAACACAAGACCACAAGATTTTGATTAAACAATAAATGAGGAAACTGCCTTGGGCCCAGGAAATATAAAACTTCCTTTCGAAGGTGGTCAGTTCCCCTGCTAATATGAATTAACACAAAAGACTTGCAAAATATCAATTAAATTGTTTCGTTAAACTGGGTAGGGGGAAATGCTGGTTTTCTGGTTTTGATCAGAGGAACCGATGCCGGTTACTGATAACCGATGCCGGTTACTGATAACCGATACCGGTGGGTTCTAGGATCTTCTTGGTAGCTATGGTGTTTGTAATGGCTGGTTTTTGGATGGTATTAGGAAATGGGATGATTAGAAACAAAAGAATGACAGTTAGATGCAATGGCACGTTGGGTAGTGGATTCAGAAACGGATTTAGGAGCACTGAGATTCAAGAAGCATAAGAAATGTTATAACAAAGGACATGCAAGATGTGACTTACTGGTTTTGACCAAGATGCAAGTTGATCTCCTTGGTTGTAAACACTTCTGGTTTCTTTACTCGTCTCTGCTCTGTCAAGTGAAGATCTGGACTCTGTTCCTCGCTCGCAATGCTCTCTGTTGATCCAAAATCCTTTGACTGATCTCCAAAATGAAATTCCGATCCGTTGTTTTGGTTTGGGGAGCCCATTTACAGGGAACCGATGGCGGTTGCGTAACCGACGGCGGTCGAGTAGGAACCGGCATCGGTAAGGAAAAAGTAGGCTATTTTTAGTAAAATAGCCCACCTTCCCTGCTTTTCTCCCGAGAGATCAGTTGCGGGCTTGGTCAAATGGCTAGAAGGTCGGCTTTGGGTGCGAGTAAGGAGGCATTAGTTATGGATGTGAGTCTAGACCAAGTCATGGGTCTTAATTAGGTTAGTTTAGGGTTAGGGCTAGGTCATGATGAGGTGGCAAAGTGAGGTGGCGGGTAAGGTGATGTGGATTTATCAATTATAAGGTAATTAATAAATAATTGTGTAAGGTTTAGGTAATGAGGTTAGGTTGCGAAATGGGATGCGGGTCACAAGGGGTCGTAAGACACGAATTTGGTGTCTACATTAGCCCCTTATTGTCGTGTAGCTTGTTCTGTAAAGCTGCGCGGACAATAATATGAAGTGGTTTCTCATGTTAAGGATATAGGTAATCCCCCTCAAATCTATCACAGATTGAGTGAACGGGAAATCAGGGATAGGGTTGATAAAGGGTATATGTTGTAGAGAGGATGGTAAGGTGGTGGGGTAGGTCCAAGGAAGCAGACGCATGTTGAAATGCAATAGTACGACGAGGGTACATGATTTGACAAGCAAACCAGCAATGTGTAGGCAAAGGTCGATAGTTTATCCAAACAAGGGTGATATAATCCTGGTATCCAAGGCATAGGAAGTAGCTCCAGGGTATATAACAGGTGAGGTACAGGAACGTTTAGGCATGTTCGGCAGTACCAAATGGTTGGTTTGGTTGAGATAAACGTCACGGTCTAGGTCTAGGCAAAGTTGGTCGACAGATCAAGTCAAGGACCCTAATCATGCTAAAACACGAACAGGTGAGCTCGATTGAACACAAGGTACATGATGGATGGATAAAATAAAACGTTGATTGTGGGTATGGTATTGAAGTGATACGGCCTTGGGTCAGGCCAAGTGGTTGGGCGGTGGCCCTGGGTCAGGTTAGATGGGTAGGTTGAGGCCTTGGGTCGGGCCGGATAGGTAGGTTGAGGCCTTGGGTCGGGCCTAATGGTTAGGGCGAGGCCTTGGGTTGGGCCGAATAGGTAGGGCGAGGCCTTGGGTCGGGCCGGATAGGTAGGTTGAGGCCTTGGGTCGGGCCTAATTGGGTTGGGCCGAGGTTGGGCGAGGCCTTGGGTCGGGCCAAATAGGTAGGTTGAGGCCTTGGGTCAGGCCAAATAGGTAGGGCGAGGCCTTGGGTCGGGCCAATTGGTAGGTTGAGGCCTTAGGTCGGGCCGAATGGTAGGTTGAGGCCTTGGGTCGGGCCAAATAGGTAGGTTGAGGCCTTGGGTCGGGCCAATAGGTAGGTTGAGGCCTTGGGTCGGGCCAAATAGGTAGGGCGAGGCCTTGGGTCGGGCCAATGGTAGGTTGAGGCCTTAGGTCGGGCCGAATGGTAGGTTGAGGCCTTGGGTCGGGCCAAATAGGTAGGGCGAGGCCTTGGGTCGGGCCAAATGGTTTGAGGTCTTGGGTCAGGTCGGACAAGTGAACAAATGGTGTTCAGCAAAGGTGAATAGAGATGGTGTTGGTGAAAAAGAGGCAAGGAGTAAATAAGGGCAAAGAATGGGGTGAAAGTTGGGATACGAACCGATGTCGATTCTACATGACCGATATCGGTTAAGAGACCGATACCGGTTCCTTAGGGCAAAATGAAACCGATATCGGTGAAAGTCGAAAAACCTATAAAAAGAAAAATACGGCTTGTCATTGTCACTTTTGTTATTTGCAAACCAAATCGACTTGTCTGACGTGGAGAGTTGATTTGGAGGGTTATTGAGTGAGGTGGAGCTATTTGATTGGCGGAGAGAGTTGATAGTGGGCCCGATTGAGGAGGAGGCAGCAGGTGATTGGCCAGGGACCCAGTAGATCAGGATTGGAGCCATGGCACAGGCAGGAGGAGCTGGAGGGGCTGGACCAGCTGGACCGCCACCACCCATCCCACCACGACGACGTGTCGTCGTACCGGTAGGTTCTAAACTCGTGATTTTATGCATTGAAATGGTTATTAGGCTAAATGGGGGGGTTTGGGTAGGAATTTGTATTTTGTAGGAAATAATGAGTAAATGGAGGTAATTTGAAAAACGGAGAGGGTAGATAGGTAAAATAGGGTAATGCGGCTAGGTGGGTAAAATTGGAGGGTGTTTGGGTGGGTAAATGGGTAGAAATAGGAAAAAATGGGTTTTGGGGGCCGCGCGGGGGTTCGGCTCCGGAAAGAAAACAGTGACCGATGTCGGTCGCTAAGCGACCGGCATCGGTCGCAAATTTGCAGGGTTTGGTTGAGTTGGGAGGGACCGGCGTCGGTCGCGTATCGGCCGGTATCGGTGGCGTTGGGATGGGTTGAGGGTTTGGTGGTGGGTTAGGTGGGTTGGGTGGTTTGTGGTGGGTTAGTGTGTTTAGGGTTTAGGATGGGTTTGGGTGGTTTGTGGTTGGGTTAGGTTAGTGTGTGGGTTGGGTGTTTAGTTTAGGGTTTAGGATGGGTTTGGGAGGTTTGTTGGGTATTAGGGTGTGGTTGGCCGTGTGAGTGGGTTAGGTGTGGGTTTTGGGTTGGGTTGTGGGTTTTGGTGGTTGTTTAGGGGGGGGTAGAAAGTCGGGGTGTGGTCGGGGGGATACAAAAGGGGGTTTAGATGGTAAAGTAGATGTTATAATAAAGAGTAGGTCTAAGAATGTGGGTTGGTTTTGCAGGCACGTCAGCAGTTGACGATGCGTGATAGGATGCCTCCACTATTGAGTCGGATGAGGCCACACGTATCTGCGGCGCATTGGGCCATCATGCGCGAGGTGGGACTCGGCGGGGTCCAGAGGTACAGAGCGATAGAGAGGGATCACAGCCTGATGGTCGCCCTCATCGAGAGATGGGATCCGGCGGCCAATGTGTTCCATCTTCCGACCGGGGAGATGACCGTCACATTAGAGGATGTGTATCGCATCCTGCGGCTACCGATCGAGGGAGAGGCAGTCTTCCAGGTAGATTCAGAGACTGCCATGGACAGCATACTGCAGGTTTTTGGGGATGCAGCCGCGCTTCTTACGTATCATAGCGCGAGCATTGGATATGGTGACATGTACCGCGCACACAGACATGAGACACGGCTTGCCGTGTTGATGATGATAGGGATCACCTGCTTCGCCCTCCCGGATTCAGAGGGAGGCCGCTTCCCACGAGCATTGATGGGGGTGCTGCTGGAGATGGTGGAGGAGCACACCTGTTTCGCATGGGCACCAGTGTATCTGGTGCAATTATACAGGGAGTTATGGGGCTATCGCCGGAGGAGGCGATTTGGTATTTGTTCTACATTTTTGTTGCACTGTTGGGCATACGAGCACATCGTATGCATCAGGCCAGTAGGGCTACCCCAGCAGCCAGGGCCACAGGTCGTATACCGATATGGCTTTCAGAGGTGGTTGGGGGTCGTGGGCCAGCCACGAGCAGTTGTTGCAGGTCGGGATGTGGCCTACTATAGACATCTGCTAGAGGGCCTTACAGCAGTAGACATTGTATGGAGACCCTACAGAGGTCACCATCCTGGCAGAGGAGCCCGCTTACAGTTGCGCCTAATCCAGTACACATTCTGGATAGCAGGACGGAGGCCAGGAGAGTACGAGCGGATACCCCTGGAGAGGGTACGCAGGCAGATGGGGCTGCGACAGGACGAGCCACCTCCCGTTCCTCAGTACAGGAGAGATGATGTAGAGGCCCCACTGCCTGCACCACAGCCTTTGGATCCAGATTGGGTAGCAGAGAGGCCAGCAGGTGAGGGTATAGATGATGCTGGGTGCACGGGAGCATACAGGGTGTGGTGGGCTGGGCAGAGAGCAGCCAGGATAGTACCGCCTGCACAGCCAGACTTGGCTGCAGTGATAGGAGAGAGAGATCAGCTCAGGGGTCAGGTGCAGCTCTTACAGGGGCAGCTAGCTGCAGCACAGGCACAGATAGGTGTCTTACAGGGGCAGCTAGCCCAGGCTCAGGCACAGGCACAGGCAGCACCACCACCAGCACCACAGCCACAGGTGCAGGTACAGGTACAGGCAGCAGCACAGGTACCAGCACCACCACCAGCAGCGGTACAGCCACAGCCCCAGGCACAGGTACAGGTGCAGGTACCACAGCCACAGGCACCACCAGCGGCACCAGCACAGGCACAGGGGGCACTGGTAGTAGGTGTCAGGGGACCAGCCCCAGTACCTACGGTGGCTCGAGAGCGTTACATGGAGGCTAGAGCGGAGGCCCGATACTATCAGGATATTCTTGATGGTACCGGGGCTGATTATCAGCCCTATGCGGCACATAGAGCAGAGACCTCTCGGAGCCAGAGGTCTCAGGGAGGTGCAGCTACAGCTGGTGGGTCCGTCACAGGCAGGAGGCGAGAGGCACCACAGGGACCAGCGGGGAGAGGTGCCGAGGGCGGTGGGGAGAGCTGAGGGATCCCAGACATGACTTTTGTATTTAGAGATGGGCACCGGTCTGCGAACCGGGTGTATTGATAGAGGCCTGCGTGCCTATGTATTATTCATGTATTCATTTATTCATTTATTGTATACCGGCCTGCGAGCCGAGTAGGGGTTGTATAGTGGATACCGGCCTGCGAGCCGAGTATATATCTATTTTTGATACGAGGGACCGGCCTGCGAGCCGAGTCGAGATTTTTTGACAGTTATTGCGGCCTGCGTGCCGGCTTTGGTGGATTATGAGATCACAGAGGCCCCGATGTAGGGCACATTGTATTTTTGAAAATTTGTATATATATAGAGACGATGTTTTGATCCTCGTGCAGTGTTCAAAATGTGTTTAAATATTTTGTTAATGGTTGGTAATATGTAATGTATGATAAGTTTTAGTTGACATGTTGATAGATGGATGATGTTGATGTTTTTGTTTTGGCACGTATATATGAATGTCAGGTTATGTGATGAATTGGTGGTTTTGTGACATTGTGATATATGTAACTGATGAGTTGGATCCAAATGATGTATAGATTGATAGTTTCTTGATATCCGTAGTTGATGGTTTGTGTATTTGTATAAAATAAATGATGTTAATGAAATTGTAATGCTATGTGTGGTGGATGAACAAATGTGGTAAATTGTGTTGTTTATGCAGGAAAAGAGGCGGGCGCGACAAAAATTTAGGTGAGAAATGAAGAAAAGAACGCTGTTGAGAAAAGATAGGTGTGTAACCGATATCGGTTAAGGAACCGATATCGGTAGCTGATAGACCGATATCGGTTAAGTAACCGATACCGGTTATTTAGGTATGAGCTTTTCTAAAAATAGAAAAGCTAGGGTGGCAACTTAAGTTTTAATTTTAGAGCCATGCAAGAGGTTAAATACGCGAACGCGACGCTTTTTGACGACTGAGACAGGTATTTGCATGAGAGATTTGAGTGATAAGGAGAAGAGAGACAGGAATTTGTATGAGAGATTTGGGTGATAAGAAAAGAGACTGGGAAGGTGAATGCGATCGGAGATTCAGAAAGTAGAAAGGTGAATTTGAAAAGAGTGGTGATAATGGCAGGACGAGGAGAAACATCCAGCAGGCAGGGACAAGAGGGAAGACAAGGGCCACCTCAAGCTACTGCAACCCCAGAGGTAAATGTTTTGGTTGTGATTTGATTTTTGCATGTGTTATGAATAAGAGATTAAGTGGGTAGATATGAAGAAGAAAACATGATAGCAAGGGTTATAAGTGAGGTAAGTGTTACGTGGTAGGTAATCACAGGTTTCGGGTATGTCTGTGTATACAGAGAGGAATAAACGAGCAATTTATTGTCGTAGGTGGTTGTTTTAGGCAAGATGTATGTAATTGACAGTGACCGGTAGCGGTTAGGGAGAACCGGTATCGGTTACTCAACCGATATCGGTTATGTATAACCGATACCGGTTACTGGAGGAATTTCCAGAATGTTTGAAAAAACCCTGACGGATTGAATGGTTGTTTGTTGTTTTGGTGTATGCAGGCAGAGGCAGGATTGAGGATGAATGATAGTGTGCCAGCGCTGTTGTCACGAATCCGAGCGGATGTAACACCAGCTGAATGGACATTGATAAATCGTTTGGGGTTAAGTGGAATCCGCTATTATTCACGAATCGCACGTAATCATGCTATGTTGCAGGCATTGATTGAGAGATGGAATCCCGAGACAAATACCTTTTATCTGCCAACAGGGGAGATGACAGTAACATTGGAAGATGTGTTTCGGATTTTGAGACTCCCTATTACAGGAGAACCAGTATATCAGGCACTACCTAGCGCGGCACGGGGAGCGATAACAGCAGTATTTGGTCCATACGCACGAGATTTGACACAGCGAGGTTTATCTTTTACATATGGGGTAATGTATGCAGCACACCCTGAGGAGACAAGGTTAGCAGTGATATTAATGATAGCGGTAGGGTATTATGCGTTACCGAGGGCGGAAGGGGGAAGATTTCCAAAGGCATTGATGTGTGTTATTTGGGAGATGATAGAAAGGAACGTGACTTTTGCATGGGCACCTGCATATTTGGCGGAGCTATACAGGGGTTTATGGGCTTGTAGGTGAAATCACAGGACGACGCTGGATTGTTCATACTTATTACACTGTTGGGCCTATGAGCACATTGTTTGTGTGCGACCAATAGGCCGACCCATCCAGTCAGGAGAAACCGGAGTGCAGAGGTTGGGATTCAGACGATGGGTCCAGACAGAACAAGAGGCCAGATCCCAGGCCGTGACGGGTGATATTGAGTATTACAGGCAGGTATGGGAGAGAGTGACGGTTGCGGATATCTGTTGGAGGCCATACGGAAACTATATGGTAACAGAGAACATAGCTGAGGAGTTGAGGGGTGTAGAGCGATTGAGGTGGATCGCAGGGCACAGGCCGGGTGAGTATGAGAGGATTCCTATAGATCGCGTGCGGCGACAATTTGGATTTGTGCAGGATATACCCCTGGCTTATAGACCATATATGAGGATCGACGCCGAGGCAGCATTCTCACCTCCCCGGCCAACACCTCCAGAAGGGCCTGAAGAGGTAGCAGCCGATCGCAGGGTAATGGATGCGGGAACGACAGAGGCCTATAGATTATGGTGGGTAGCAGAACTGCGAGGTGTACGTGAGCGTCCTGACATAGCGGTGATTACAGCAGAGAGGGATCGTCTGCAGCGTTTGGTTCAGCAGCTCCAAACGCAGGTGAATGAGACAAGAGGATTGTTAGTGGTTGCGGAGTCACGGGCGGGGAGACTAGAGGCTGGAGTCCTCCATGCGAGAGGGCGTATTCATATGTTACAGGAGAGATTGGCAGATCAGTGGGCGGTACCAATAGCCGTGGTACCTTTGAGGACAGAGAGGCCCGGCGAGAGGGGTCGACGATCACGATCATCACCTAGTTCGGGATGAGGCGTGAGGGTCTGAGTAAATGTTAGCAAGGTATAAGAATAAATAAGGATGCCGACCTGCGTGTCGATGATAGAGAAGATGTATTTGTTTAACATCTAAATAAAACTGAATATGTATGTTGATTTGAGTTATGATAATAATAAGATTGTTTGTGTTTTGATTTTCGGTGTTTTGAAAAAGGATAAAGAGGACTGTGATTAAATAGAAATACACAAAAATATTTATATTCACCACACAGGATAGGTTATGGTAGGGGATGGTCGAGCTAACCTTGGGAGACCCCATGTCTCCGAAGTGCTGCCTACATAGCCCATTGCACAAAGCAAGGAGGGGCCTCAGACCGATGTAGTTCTCCCTTAGGATCAGGGAGAGGTGAATTCAGGCAATTGGGTACGGTTAGGCAATTTGTTGGTTGATAAGAATTTGATGTTGATAGGGTAATGTTGTTGGTGTTGGTAAGGTATGGGCGATGTTGATGTAGGTATAGGTAAAGCGAAAGTTAGCTTACCCAAATAGTAGGGAACCGTATCCTGATTAAGGTCAACACACAATCCTAGAGTCGAGCAAAAGAGGCAAAAGTGTCCCGTAGTTGAGAAGAGCTAAACAAACCACATATTAACATAGGATGAGCTTGAATCCCTAGGTACCTTGCATAGGCGAGAAGTCGATAGGTGAAAAGAGTTGTATAATCACAATATATCGGATATACGTCACGTCCCTTGAGTTTTGTTGCTTTGACAAATGGTGAGGTGAGGTGGATGATATAGCTGAGGTACGGAGAACTTTATTACAAAGTGAGTGTTCTGACGAAAGAGAACCTACCCTAAATAGACAAGTCCATGACTCAAAAGTTCCTTTTGAATGAGGCTTTTCTTTTATTGAATGTAGACTGATCGATGCGGGAAGTCTACAAGGGATATTGATTGTATTATTCTTGAGGTCTTCACGAAGCTGATCAATGCGAGAAGCTTCTGATAAAGGCTGACTGTGTATAGCTGTCCTTCGAGGGAGCAGTCTATTTATAGTAGCAGATATGATTGTAATGCATAGCTGTCCTTCGGGGGAGCAGTCTATATATAATAGCAGCAATAGTTCAGCATATAGCTGTCCTTCGAGGGAGCAGTCTATATTTAATTTAGATGACTAGATGTTCATTTGGCGTGAAGCATCTAGTTTAGTAGGAAGTTTGACTCAAGAAAATCCCATAAGAATACGGCTTATTTTAATATTTTGAAGTCATGGACTAGACTAAAAAGGGGAAGGCTTCATCAAGGGGAGGTGAGGATCAAACTATGTGAGCTTGATTGTTATTATGAAGTGTAGGAAACAGAGTGTATGTAGTGGTAAGTGAGCTCAAGGGACGAGCGGCAGGTAGATAAGAAGTGATATAACACTAATTTCAACAGTAGAATGGTCGAAGATGCAAGGCATTAAGGGGTTCAGGCTCAGGTTTACCATTAAGCGAAGCTAAACGATAAGTACCAGATCCATAGGTATGAGTGATTATATAAGGCCCAATCCAATTGGGAGCAAATTTTCCACGTTTGCTCTTTTCTAGTTTGGTTACATGTTGATTCTCTTTGAGAACAAGATCACCAACCTTAAAGGTACGCTCATGAAGTCGCTTATCATAAGCACGTTTAATGCGTTTTTGATAGATTTGAAGGTGATCAAGAGCTGTAAGACGGCGTTCGTCAAGAAGCTCCAATTGGGCTAACCGCTCTTGGCGGAAATCATCGTTGGTGAGAATATCCTGAAGAGATATTCTAAGGGAGGGTATTTGTATTTCGAGAGGCAAAACAGCCTCGGTACCGTATACCAAAGAAAAAGGTGTGGCATTAGTAGAGGTACGAATGCTAGTACGATAAGCCCAAAGGGCAAAGGGAATGTGATCGTGCCAATTTCTTCCGGATTCATTGACAACTTTCATGAGGATTTTGGTTAGTGTTTTATTAGAGGACTCGGCTTGCCCATTGGCTTGTGGATAGTAAGGTGATGAGAAACTAAGTTTGATACCAAAGTTGTCACACAGGTCTTGCAACAACTTGTTTTTGAAAGATTTTCCATTATCTGTTATCAGGCGATGAGGAACACCAAAACGACAGATAATGTGGTGGTTAATGAACTCGACAATTTTTTCTTTTTTGATTGAAATGAGTGGAATAGCCTCCACCCATTTTGTGTAATATTCGGTCGCTGTGATTATCCAACGGTGACGTTGTGAAGAGGTTGGGTGAATCTCACCAATAAGGTCTAAACCCCATTGTGAGAAGGGCCAAAGATCTCGAGCGATCTGGAGCGGGTGGCTAGGAGTATGTTGAAGGTTGGCATGTTGCTGACACATAACACAACGCTTAACATATTCGTAGCAGTCGTTATTGAGAGTAGGCCAATAATAACCAAGGCGAAGGATTCGTTTGGCCACGGCAAGGCCGCTAAAATGTCCACCACAAATACCGTCATGGACCTGTTGGATGGTATGAGTGGCCTCCGCGCCAGTTAGACAGCGAAGGAGGATGCCATCAAAGCCACGTTTATAGAGGAGTCCCCCCATGACAACATAACGTGAAACACTTTTAAGAAAAGCACGTTTGCCGTTACTAGTAAGGTCAGGTGGGAGGACAGAGATTGTAAGGTAGTCGTGAAATTGGTGGTACCAGGTATCCTGTGAATTAGTAGACACAGTATTTATCATACAAACTACCGGGGTTGAATAGGATGGGGCAAAAAGTTGTTGGACCACGACGAATAATTCAGAGTCAGTTGGCGCGGCGGGAATTTGCGAGGCTAAGCAAGCCATAGTATCCGCAAATTTGTTAGTGGAGCGGGGAATGGTTTGTATAGAATAGTGGGTAAATAAGGCTAGAAGTGAATCCACGTAGTGTTTGTATTTTTGAAGTTCCTCGTTTTTGCATTGGTAGACGCCCATAACTTGATTGACTACCAATTGAGAGTCGCCAAAAATGTTGATAGATGTGATACCTAAGTGTAACGCAACTTGGAGACCCAGAACAAGGGCCTCGTATTCCGCTGTATTATTAGTGCAAGGGAAATCAAGTCAGAATGAAAGAGGCATAGGTTCAGCGTTGAGAGGAATGAGAACAACGCCGGCTCCTCCGCCGCGCTGGCATTTAGATCCATCGAAGAAGAGGGTCATTGGGTACGACTCCTCCGTGAGGGAAAGAGTAGCGATGAGTTCGTCGGGAAATGTGAAATTGGTAAATTGTTCCCCCGGTAAAGGAGCTTCCGCAAGTTGGTCTGCGATGGTTTGTCCTTTGATTGATTTCTGGTGGACAAACTCAAGGTCGAGGTCGGCGAGAAGCATGAGCCATCTAGCAATGCGTTGGTTCAGATGAGGTTTGGCATACATGTAATGGATGGGGTCCGTATTGGTGATGACGAAAGTCTTGTGATTTAGAAGGTAGTGTCGGAGTTTGGTGGCCACGAATGATAGGGCAAGGCACAATTTTTCTACATGTGTGTACCTAGTCTCATAGTCCACCAAAGTACGACTTATATAATAAACGGCTTGTTCGTGATTGTCAGAGTCACGATGTGCAAGCATGGCTCCTACAGCGTGGTCGGTGGCGGAAAGGTAAAGGTAGAAAGGGCGGTCGTCTTGGGGTGGGATAAGCACGGGTGGCTGCAAGAGATAGGATTTGAGAGCTTCGAAGGCTTGGTGACATTCTTCGCTCCATTGGAATGCAATATCCTTTTTAAGGAGGTGATGGAAAGGTTGACACCGATCCGAGAGTTGGGAGATGAAACGTCGGATAGATTGGAGCTTACCTTGTAAACTACGCAATTGTTTGAGATTTTTGGGTGGGGGCATTTCTAGGATAGCTTTGACTTTAGATGGATCGACCTCAATGCCACGCAAAGAGACGATAAAGCCAAGAAGTTTTCCCGAAAGAACACCAAAGACACATTTCTTCGGTTGAAGGCGGACAGAATATTGTAACAGGCGATCAAAAATAATGGTTAAAACATCGAGATGTTCACTACGATGTTTAGACTTGCCGAGAAGATCGTCGACATAGTCTTCAAGGATAGTGTGCATAATGTCATGAAAAATGTAGGTCATAGCCCGCTGATAGGTAGCACCAGCATTCTTAAGGCCAAATGGCATGACACGATAACAGAAGGTTCCCCAAGGAGTTATGAAGGTAGTTTTGTGTTGATCGGCAGGGGCAACCAAAATTTGGTTGTATCCTGAAAAGCCATCCATGAGAGAGAGCATCTCATGACCTGCAGTTAGATCAACAAGTTGGTCAATGCTAGGTAAGGGGAAGTCATCCTTAGGGCAAGCGAGGTTAAGATCCCAGAAATCTGTGCATATCCGAAGTCCCCCTGTCGCTTTAGTGACAGGTACGATGTTAGAAATCCATTGAGGATAGTCAATAGGCAAGATGAAGGAAACAGAAAGGAGTCGTTGGAGCTCCTCTTTGACCAAGAGAGCAATGCGTGGATGCATTTTTCTCAATTTTTGTTTGACTGGTTTGGAATCGGGGTTTAGGGTGATGTTATGGACGGCGATGGTAGGATCAATTCCTGGCATGTCAGCGTAAGACCATGCGAAAGCTTGGTTGCGAGCACGGAGAAAGGTAGTAAAGGCGGCTTGTTCTGATGTGTTAAGGGATTGTCCAATCTTCACAATGTGAGGATCCTCCTCCGTGTGGATATTGATTTCTATGGTAGATTCGTTCAGCATAGTTTGGGTTTCAGATGGTAAGGCTCGTTGAATATAAGAATCATCCGCGCCAAGGTAAGTGAGGATGGAGTCGTCATCCTGGCATTCAACAACATTAATCAAAGGCGAATCCTCTTCGATCATGTCTGGATAAAGAAGGGGCAAAGAAGATGGGTCGTCATTATCACGTTGATAAGTGAGAGGACCTATGAAGATAGCATTTATGAAAAAAAAAAGTTAGGAGGGATGGATTCAGGGTCTATAGATTCTGCGGGTGATGATGGCAAAGTGGGTGATGATGGTTTGGTAGGGGCGACGTCTTCTTCTTCCAGGATACAGCTGACAGGAGGTGTCTCCTGTGTAGGTGTTTCGGGAAAACCGAGACCACTGCGATCATTATGTTTACGGGTAGTCACGGGAATGAGTGTATGTCGGCCTTGTTCGTAAAGGCCAAAACCAAAGCCTTTCCACGCACAGCGAGTCAAGAAGGTGAGGGCGAAACGACGATTTGTCAAGTATTGAAAATCAGATTGGAAAGGAACGACACCAAGAGGAGGTTCAGGGGTAATGGAGGATGCGTCAACACCCCCATACGTTAGGTTAGTGCGGCAATGGGGTGGTCCGTAAGAGATTATCTCCCCCACGCGACGGTCGTAGGTGGGATGTGCATGTAATTGTCCATACTCCTGCGGGGTAGGGAAAGAACTAACGTTATATAGGCGTACTCCCCCAGCGTAAGGCGCTGAAAAACATCTACTAAGGGGTCGGAGGTTGGAATGTTAGCTGCGGGAAGGGAAGTGGTTTTTGCGATGGTGGTTTCATCAATTGAAGGCGTAGGCGCGGTTGAGGTGGATGGTTGAGGTACATTTGAGGAGGATGGTTGGGTTGAATGTATGGGTGTCTTGATTGGTATAAGCACATCGTTAGGGCGGTATAACATATTGCAGGTTTTAAAGGGGGGAGGGTCAGCTTTTACGGTGTAAGACTTCCCCTCGTACTCAAATTTTATGCATCTATGTAATGTTGAGGGAACGCATCCCATGGCTCGGATCCAAGGACGACCCAGCAATATATTATATTGGAACTCTCCCTCAAGGACATAGAAGAGTTCGGGTAAAGTACGTGGTCCTACGCGAATGTTGAGGATCACGGTGCCTAAGGTAGAAGTAATAGCGTCATTGAATGACCGCAACATGATGGGGTTGGCACACATGCAACTAGAAGGGATGTTCATCTGTTGGAAGGCTTTTGAAGAGATGATGTTTAGGCTAGCGCCCCCGTCAATCATAACCCGACGTACTCGAATATCCCGGACGTAAGCGGAGATGAAAAGGGCAGGGTCAGGGTCTTCTGTACCAAAGTCGACAATTTCATCTTCAGAGAAACTGACTGCAGCAGCTTGTTGTACAGAGACAGAAGTGGTTGGGGCAGTGGGTTGTTTGGTGAGAGAAGCAACGTGATTGGGTGTTAGAATGGAGGCGACAGGTAGGGTTTCATTAGGTAAAACCTCTATCCCTTGAAGGATCTCAACGAGAGCTTGTCGATGAGATTCAGAAGTCTGAATGAGATCATACAGTGTCATTTTTACGGGCGATTGGTGAAGCTGTTTAATCATATTTCGGTGGGCAATGCCATTAGAGACGGGATAGGCGGGTCCGCGAATGACCACTTTAGGTGGTGGTGCAATTGGGATGTTTGACGGAGAAAGAGATGCCGTAGGTGTGTTTTCTTTTGCTTTCCCATTGTTTTTCTGCCCTCGAGTAGCGACACTAATCATATTAATCTCGTAGACCTGAGATGAGGAAGATGGTGGGGATAACTCATGGTCTTCAAGAGGTGGGGTTGTAATAATGATAGATCTTGGTGAGGCGGGGACAGATGGTATAGGAGAGGGAATGGAAACTAAAGGTCTCTCCCTTCGTAAGTTGTCTTTCTTAATCTTTCTATCCGGGAGAGGTGACTGACGAAGGATGGTTTTTAGAGCTTTGCATCCCTCCACATCATGTCCTGGTGTGCGGTGATAAGCGTAGATTTTAGACTCATCGTAACCCATAGGTCGGGGCTTAGACAGGTCATAAGGTCTAAGTGGAGGTAGGGAAATGGTCGCATTCTCCACCAACATAGCAAGGATTTTGGCGTAAGATCCTTTGAGTGGGTCAAAATCGGAAGAGGATGAGGGTATTGGTTGTGCGGGTTTTGGTAATGCTTGGGCATGATTGGTTCGCACGGGTGGTGGTTTAGCCGAGGGGTGTTGATACATGGTTTTTACTAAACGTGATTTCTTTGGCGCAGAAGCTATGTTGGATGATGAGGCCGCAGATGATGTGGTATCAGAAAACAACCACGGGGAAATAGGAGTGACTGAAAACAAATCTTTTGATGATGGAATTTGTTTAGGGTTGATAGGTGAACAGGATACGCGGAGTGACGGTGTTGCTATACCCTGGAATTTCTGTATAGGTGCGGAAGGCGTAGGTTGTTTTGAAGAAAACGCAGGAGGTATGATATATTGATGTAAGGTAGAGGGATGGGGTCCCAATATGGAAGGTAGGTATGACGATGATGGTTTTGATTGTGATAGGGGCACAGATTGAGTTTGTCTCCTAGGTGGCGGAGCGGATTTATTTTTGGATAGATCGAGTCGCTTAGGCGGGTGCGTTAGACTGGGCATTGGTGAGGTCCCAAGCGTAGGGGAAGATCTGGTTAAGTTGATAGAAGTGGACGGGGCATTTGGTAGAGGTGAGGGGGGTGAAGGTGAGAACAGGGGCATTTTAAGCTTCTGTAAGCACTTCGGGTATATGGTGGAGACATCAGGATCAGTCATTTGCATTTGAGTAGAAAAAGGGGTACTCAAATCGTTCCCATAGGGCCTGTCTATCTTCTGTGGAATGACAGTCCCCAGGTGTGATTTGTAATTTTTGTACGGAAGAAAGGTGGGTTGTAATTCCAGTCCACTGCGGGTGTGATACAGGAGGTAGATGAGGCACTGTATCAATAGATGTTAAGAGGTCAACCGGTCGTTGAAAAGATTTAGGCAATGAGGGACTAATAGGTAGGAGGGCGTGTTCGAGGGGATCTGTCACGTTTAAAGAATGTGGTGATGTTAGTGTAAGAGATTTCTCATCTAAGGATGTCAAAAGGAGTGGCGAGCCTTCCTCTTGTGTAGCAAGAGTGGTAGAAAGGGACGTTTGGGAAATAGATAAATTAGATAGCATCCGCTCACAGTCTTGTAGGGATGTGGTGTAAGAAGACTCGTCGATGAGAAGAGAAGTCCGGGCAGTTAACTCTTCTATGGGTAAAGGAATGATTTCACTTTGGCTTGATGGTGGTGAAGGAGGTTCAAACTCCTGTGTTGGTGGAGAGGCTTGATTTAAAATTTTTTCAATAGAGGCTTTTGGCTGAGAATCGAAGACTGCATGGATCTCATGAACACTCTCCTCGGCTAAGATATCTTGGTTCACGTTACTGTTGGACGAGTGATTCGGGAATGGCTTGTTGAAAATTTTCAGATTTCGGTTAGCAGGGGCGTTAGGATTATCGAGGGTTATATCCCCTACGTCAACCATTTCCTGCACTATGTTTTTCAACATCTTGCAGTTTTCATGACTATGTCCTTTTACGCGGTGAAAGTTACAAAAGTCATTTTCTTTGTACCAGGAAGGTATTGCGCGGGTGGAGTCAAACCCAGAGTGAGGTTTAACAGGGGGCAAGGTGATAGCCCCAGCTTTGAGCAATTTCTCTAGGATGACGCCATAAGTTTCTCCCAAGGGAGTGTAATTGGTGGGCTCGGCTTTGTACTTATAAGTGGTTTTCGGCGGAGTATTGGACGGTGTTTGAGATTTGACCATTACCGTGTGGACAGCTCCTTTTGATTTAGAAGAAGTGGACGCGTGAGGAGTGGTGGTGTTTGGCTTGTTGGTAGAATCAGGAGTTTGGAAATTGGGGTTTTTGTTACGCAACCGCAATTTCTCTTCTTCTAAGGCTCGAATTTCTAGTTTCCGAGCCATGGTAAAAGCCTCGTCAAATGTGTGGAAAGTTTGAATTTGGAGGGTAGGGGAGATGTGCTTAGTGCAAGCCCGCGTAAATAGTTCAATGAGTTTGGTTTGAGGCAAGGCATACGTAAGTTGGTTGATAAGGCCCCGCCATCGTCCAACGAAATCTGCGATAGATTCATCTTCAAATTGTCAGATGGCATAGAGGTCAGTGATAGATACTTTCTTGGCAATGTTAATGGAGAAATGATCTAAGAAAGATTGGGCTAGTTGGTTAAAAGAGAAGATCGAGTGCTGGGTTAAAGCACTGTACCACTCCAAGGCGGGTCCCGATAAGGACATGGGGAAGGTGCGGAGTAACAAGGCGTCATCATGGGCAATCAAATAACAAGCATGTCTAAATGATCGCAAGTGTTGTTGAGGATCCTCTTTACTGTTAAAACGAGTAAACTTTGGCAGCTCCCATTGAGGAGGATATGAATGAAGGGGGACAGAAGGGTGAATGGGCTCCCGAAAAACTTGCTCGTATGTCAAGGCGCTACGACTTCCTGAAACGGAAGCCTCCAGGTTTTGCATTTTGTCCATCATTTGTTTGATGAAGTCTGTGGTTGGATGAGATGATGGTGCCACAGAATAGGGATGTCCCATATAAGGTGTTGAGGTTACTGGATACGTGTATGGGAATGAAAAGGTAGGCGGAGCTTGAGAAGGAAAACTCGTGTGAATAGGTGGCAGAGAGTAAGTCATGAATGGAGTGGTCTGAAAGAGAGATGAGATAGGGGCAGTTGGTGGTAACGATACGTGGGGTCCAGGGTTAACCAAAGGAAAGCTAATCGGGGTCGTATGAACCTCTGAAGCTGTCGGATTGGGAGACGGGGCTAGAGATGCAGGAAGTAAGGTAGTGTTATCAGGAGGAGTGGGAGCTAAATGAGCAGCTATACTAATAGGCATGCCAATAAGGAGCTGACCATCAGGCATACGGTCGGGGGCATGAGACAAATAGTATTGTACAGCGCTGGGATTAGCATCCAGAAATTTGGCAAAGTCCTTGTCTCCTATAGGAATTTGGGGGATCTCACTGGTGTCCGTAGGGTTCCCTATAGAATGTGAAGGGGGTGATTCAGGCAAAGACACAGAGCAGGCATGTGAAACCATGGCGGCGGCTTGCTTCCGAGTGATGACAACCATAGACAAGAACACACAGGAAAGTTTTAATCTATCAAGAACAAAAACAACCTCAGAATGATGAATTTGGCAAGTTGCTGGTTTGTTAGGGGCTGATGAAGACAGTAACCGATATCGGTTTAATAACTGGTGTCGGTCAGAGAGCAAACGACGTCAGTCCCTTAACCGATGCCGGTGTCAAAAGTCTAGGATAAGAAGATATAAAAGGCTGCTAATTTGATTTTTAGCAACGTTGAGTATATTTATCAACTTATTGATCACAGAAGACAAAGTATGACAGAGAAAACAGAATTTGAAACAAGTAAGAGGCACACGCAAATCTAGAGATTAATCCTAGGGTTAATTTTAGTTATCGTGGGCTTATGCCTTTAGACGTAAGATGATGTCAGAATCCTAAACAACAAGACCTAGGGGAAATGTCAAGTTTGTTTTGGCTTATAAGGTTACCTCAATCGGGCGGAGGAATACCGCGGAAAAGGGGGGATGTTTGAGCTGTTGTGTTAATTGTGAAGTGATTCGATATGTTTTGTGCAGTGAAACTAAGGTTAATTTCCTGTCAATACCGTGGATATCACCCCCACGTGTACGACCTGTTACTTAATCTATGTTCACTAGAATTGAAGAACAACAAGCAGGAATGTAATGCACGTGTTTTAAACCCAAATCGAAAATAATATTCGATGAAGCAAGAGAGATGACTTTCACTAATGCGAAACTAGGAAAGCAAGACAAATTCTTTACGAAATATATAACAAAAGCAACAACAGCAAATATGCTTCCTAAAATGAAAATAAGCAAGAGAAAGAAACCCAAAATGGGTCCCACCGGGCGTGCCAAAATGTTTCGCTCGGAATGTTTCGGCTTCTGGGAATAGAGTTGCTTCTATCCTTTCATTCCTTTTAGAAACAGATGAGGTTAGGGTTAGGAGGAATACCTGTTGACTGTCGAGATGGTGTGCGCGTACCGTAGAGAAAGATCAGGCTGACTGCGGAGAACTCCTTTTTGTCTTGGAAGGACTACCTGCAAATAAGAACACAAGACCACAAGATTTTGATTAAACAATAAATGAGGAAACTGCCTTGGGCCCAGGAAATATAAAACTTCCTTTCGAAGGTGGTCAGTTCCCCTGCTAATATGAATTAACACAAAAGACTTGCAAAATATCAATTAAATTGTTTCGTTAAACTGGGTAGGGGGAAATGCTGGTTTTCTGGTTTTGATCAGAGGAATCGATGCCGGTTACTGATAACCGATGCCGGTTACTGATAACCGATACTGGTGGGTTCTGGGATCTTCTTGGTAGCTATGGTGTTTGTAATGGCTGGTTTTTGGATGGTATTAGGAAATGGGATGATTAGAAACAAAAGAATGACAGTTAGATGCAATGGCACGTTGGGTAGCGGATTCAGAAACGGATTTAGGAGCACTGAGATTCAAGAAGCATAAGAAATCTTATAACAAAGGACATGCAAGATGTGACTTACTGGTTTTGACCAAGATGCAAGTTGATCTCCGTGGTTGTAAACACTTCTGGTTTCTTTACTCGTCTCTGCTCTGTCAAGTGAAGATCTGGACTCTGTTCCTCACTCGCAATGCTCTCTGTTGATTCAAAAATCATTCGAATGATCTCCAAAATGAAATTCTGATCCGTTGTTTTGGTTTGGGGAGCCCATTTACAGGGAACCGATGGCGGTTGCGTAACCGACGGCGGTCGAGTAGGAACCGGCATCGGTAAGGAAAAAGTAGGCTATTTTTAGTAAAATAGCCCACCTTCCCTACTTTTCTCCCGAGAGATCAGTTGCGGGCTTGGTCAAATGGCTAGAAGGTCGGCTTTGGGTGCGAGTAAGGAGGCATTAGTTATGGATGTGAGTCTAGACCAAGTCATGAGTCCTAATTAGGTTAGTTTAGGGTTAGGGCTAGGTCATGATGAGGTGGCAAAGTGAGGTGGCGGGTAAGGTGATGTGGATTTATCAATTACAAGGTAATTAATAAATAATTGTGTAAGGTTTAGGTGATGAGGTTAGATTGCGAGATGAGATGCGGGTCACAAGGGGTCGTAAGACACAAATTTGGTGTCTACAGGTACCTCTCTTGCACATGTGGCTTCTTCCCTTATTGTTACCAAGATAGGCTCCAACCTTCATTCTGTGTTACCTGAGGTATCCACTGTATGTCTTCCTTCTTAATAATGACCATTGCAGTGCCCTTGTCCTTTTGGTGCTGTTGATTCATATGCTCAAATAATTTTGGGCACTCCTCATACTTATGCTTCTTTCTACATCATGAGCACTACAACAGGTCTAGACACTCACGTTTGTAATGTTCTGTAGATCCAGAGTTGAAACATGTTCCACACGGGAACTCACTTCTTTGTCCTTGGTTACCTCGACCAAAAAATCCTCCTCAAAAACCCCTTCCACGTGCACCTCCATCTGTGCGCTCCTCATAATGGAAATCATCATTTTTAGAACCACTGACAATGCTGGTTTGGCGCACCCCATGATCAATGGCCTCATGGATCTGATCAATAATTCTACAGTCCTTTGTATTATGGGTTGTGGAGGTGTAAATTTTGCAATAACAAGATACATTCTTCCTAATCACATGCTGTAGTAAGGGACACCTACTTGCATCATGTTCCCCTTAAGAAATTTCACAATCTACCATCACAGTGTGTACCGTCCTCTGGGGGAAATTATCCTTAACATTCTGTGTGCATGTATACTTTGCTTAATGATAAATCAAATGAAGCAAGAACTACCACCTAAAATAGTTCTACAATTTAGCTAAAACAAAGTATAAACACCATCATGATAAGAATTAAACAAGGGTTAGATGCTAGCATTCATAAATACAAACTTTGAAACTAACAATGCTAAATATCTAAACTCCTCTATTATCTAACAACAAATAAATGAATGGACCTAAGTAAGCTCCATGGCTATCAAAATAGTTGTCCTTAATGTTCCAAGAACCTAGGAATGGGGGCTAATCAAAGTTGGGCTACAAGACCCTTTTGACACCTCCCATATGACCCAAGCACTTTAAGAAAGAGGCTTAACTCTTCAAGATGATAAACTCTCAAAAGGGCAAGGTGCAAGCTCTTAGTCTCTTTGCTATATGCTTTGCATTTGCTTTCTTAGGAGTTTAGGTGTAAGTAAAAAGGTAGGTGGAGGGCTCTTTATATAGCCCAAAGGATAAAGGATTCAACACATTCTCATGAATGTGGGATAAAGGTAAAACATGATTAGGAATGGATAAGGTTGCTTTATTAAAGGTAACCTTACTTCAGAAGAGCTTAATACATGTTTAGCAAGTCATGGGAGTTGGGGGGTGTTTTAATTAATCAAAGATGATTAACTAATAGGTAGATGTAAGCTTATAGAAGATAATTAGAGGAATATTAATACGATTTAGGCTATTAAAAGGGGATTAAATCAATTAAATATTGATTTATTGGTTAAATGGAAGGGAAAGCTAATTAATTAATAATAATTAATTAGTCTAGGTAGAAGGGGTGATTTATTAATGGAAGGTCGTTAATTAGGGTATTTGTTGGATAGGAAACTTAATTAATTAGATTAGTGTAATTAATTAATGATGATATGAGGGAAAATGAGTGCTTTTGACGATATGTCATTGATTTGCGAGAAAGGGGATAATTAGCACAATTTAAGTATTTAAATTTCTTGGGCAAAATTATAGGTGTCTACACATTCCCCTCTATCTCACAATCTGTGCACCATAAACCACTGTGAGTCTCATGGATTGAGTTCACAGATAATTTTTTCAACTGTTTGGCCATAACATCAATCTGCACCTCCAAGAATGGGCTAACGCTAGTATCAATACAACCAACAACTTGGTGTGTAAGGCATCTTCTAATGCTTTGCGTGGATCTGTAAAAGTTTTATGAGATAAGGCCCTTCTAAAAGGGGTGATCAATCCTCTAACAAACCACTGTGCATGCTGAGAAGGATGAATATCATATGATAATTTAGACAAGAGAGCTTTAAAGCATGCATCATACTCCCACACACTCTCTGCCATTCCTTGTTGAATCTCCTTTAAAGTGCTAATGATTTTATACTTGAACTCAGGAATGTGGAACTCTGCCAAGAATGCATTCTTTAAGGCAGTATAGTCCACCACCGTTTGATGAGGGTCATACTTTCTATACCAACTATGCACGCACCCTTACAATGTGGTCAAAAATTGACTAGACTTTCATTCTGGGGTTTTGATACCCTTCACGCACCATAGCAGTTCACACTTGTGAACATGTTCCGTAGCATCCTCAATGCCCTTGGAATTTGGAAAATGTAGACATTTCAAAGAATACTTGAGGTGGTGGCTGGGGTCCTTGTGCTGAACCAGAGCCTTGGTTCCCTCCAGTGTTTCCTCCTCCACCTGATCCACTAGGTCCACTGGGTCTTGTACCTCCAGAGCCATTAGATCCACCAGAACCATTAGGTTCAATAGGGCATGTAGGAGCTGTGCCAAGCACCCCCACGGTCCCACTGAACTGTGCACCGACAGTATGTGAGAGCTTGTCACTACCACTACTTTTTCCCACGCCACTCCCTGATGCGAGACAAAAAGCTTGTACACTTGCCCCTTGTCCAAAGACTCCTCCAAATACTGGAATATGTGCAACCATAGAAGAAGGAACTAAAAAATTACACGAATCTGTCTCTTCCACTTATATCAACTGGGTCAATAACACTTCTTCCTGGATGTAGAAAACCAAGCGTCAGGGCTCGGTCACTGGGTGGGTTTAGATATACGCCAATGACTCTCCTCTCTCTGTGCGATGAACTCTCACCAGAAGCTAAAGGGGTCTCCCTTATGTGGTTACGAAGATGGGGTAGCACAGACTACTTAGGTTCCATTTCCTCCGCGTGAACCTTAACTCCTTCTCGCAACATCTGTCTCCATAAATCCATCACATTAGTAGCCTCACGTCATCTAGCAATATCCCTTTCACATGCTTCACTATACTTGATCTGTCTTTCTTCCCTCTCCTTCTCTATCGTGATATCTACCATCTTCCTCCACCTAAGTTCCCTTACCTAGTACTCAGAATGGTTTAGCCGACCATTAGGAGCACCTCTAAACTCATGGTAACCATCAATATCTTTATAGCTAGAGGAATAACACGTAGAAATGTTCCTCTAGGTTCTTGCAGAAATTCAAACTCAGTAATCTATGGACAAGAATATGTAGAGATGGCATATTACAGAGTGTAGCTAGCTAATACTCCTCTCCACTAATGATCGATAGCACAGGTCCATGTCAGATCTGCATCCTACAACCTTTGGTAGTCTTCTTTGGCCCATACATGCGATCCATAATGCCAACTTGATCTAGACATATAGCTTGAAAGCCATTCATATAACTCTATTGTGAAGCAGTAGAAGAAGGTCTCATACAGATCATGGTAGAGGTTCTCTTCTACCCATCTATGTGTATTAAACTCAGGTCTAGTGTTGTGTCTCCAAGAAAATTCATCCTCCATACTCTTGATCCATGATTCAACATTCTCCAATGTCAACCACTCAGTCATTACTCATTATATAGATCATGATGTATGCTATATCCCACAACAAGAGGTCCCAGTAACAGAGCCAAGATGTATTCATTTTTACTCGTATCACCAGAGGAAGAGACCCCATGCGCACTGGCCTATCACTTAGTAGAAGTTGAGCGCTCACCCGAGGCACATGCGAGTACCGAGTCTCTCTTTTATGTGAGTTTAGTGGGAAGCATCATCTATGATTACTGTAAGAGTATTTAGAAAGTTAAGACAAATAAGAACCATAGGGCTCTGAATGGCCTCCAGATCCTTGTAGTCACTCAGGACCGAAGGATTTTAACATAATCCAGAACACATATTATAACAGAAATAAATATACAAACATCCATTCTTAGCATGAAAGGACAGAGCACTCATATGAGAGAAATATGCATTAAAACCATTGATATCCATGTCTATTTATAACAGGTAACCTGTTGTCAAAAATTCCCCCCCCAAGGTAATTGTTGATAACATGGATCAGATTGTCAGTTCCAGGCAAATGGATTGATTCAAGGCCCAAAATCATGTTTTTTGGGGTCCCTCGGCTCTCCCTATCCAAGAAGAATCCCAACAGGTCGAGCAAATGGAAGAAATGCAGAAGAACAAGCTTGGGCCAGGAAAAATCATGAAAAATGGCTAAGTCCTAGTCCTCACAACAGTTGGGACATAAGGGACATTTGGGCGCGAATCAGCCGAAAGGCCGCCAGGCAGTCTGCAGAGCAAAGGAACATCCGGGCCGTCGGGATGCGCGGGATGTGGAAAGCCGGTTCAGCTGAAGGAGAAGAAAATAGACTAACTGCTGAGTGGCACAGTTGGGACATTTGGGCCGTGAGTACGCGAAGGACGCGAACCACCCAGATTGGCCGGTGTAGAGAACTTCAGTTCGGGACAGCCGGGATAGAGGGACGCGGAAGACACAGATAGCCGAAGGAGCCGAGAGCCAATCACATTACGCCACGTCATAAGCCAAATGAGGAACAGAGAAGCTCGAATTGGGTAGATCAGAAGTTTTTGTCCTAGACAGCACTGAGATAGCTAGGCCAAAGGGACACGAGGGACACGAATATCCAGCAGGCCTGAGGACCAACCAAATCATGACACATGTCACAAGGGGAAGCGTCCAAATGAGAAAAGGGTGAGGTTTACAGGGTCAACCCGAGCCAATCAGAAGAGGACACATGTCCAATGGAATAGATAAGTGTGGAGCTCAGGGAGGAGTTAGAAAATTTGGCCATGTTTCAGCCAAAAAGCTAAAAGTAAAGGTCTGCCCCGCGCCCCTGTCAACCAATCAATGCATGCCACGTGTCCCAAGTGGCGGGGGCGCAGAGGAAAAGTGGAAATTGTTCCAAAATCATCAAAAGTCAAAGATTTCAAAGGGAAATCCACGTAAAGGCAGAGGAGAGAGAATTATGCATCCAATCAGCATTTGACACGTGTCATCCAGGTGGCAAAGAGCAGGAAAAGTTTTAAAACACATTTTCGCCTGTTTTGTGCCCTAAATCTTTAGATCACCATATCTTTTGATCCAAAGCTCAGATTTGTATGTTCTTTATATCAACGGAAAGTTTATAAGATTCTCTACATGATTCCAAGATTAATATTGAATTTTGGTGCATTCTAGAGAGAGAAAGTTGAGAAGCGGCTCTGACACGTTTTCATGACCAGAAGTGACATTTTAGCGACCAAATTTAACATGGAATGGGTCGCATTCTCCTGCAATTCGGTCAAAGATGACAGGGTATAGGTTGGTAAGGTCCCCCATGCTATTTTAATGCATCTGCAATCAAGGAGGAATGGGCTTTCACGTTTTTTGTACGTTTCTGTCTCCTGGGGTCGACCCATGCAATGTAAAAGCTAGATTTGGCTCATTTTGAGAGGGGATTACAAGTTGTTCATCTTTTCGGCTCTGCCCTCCCTCCTTTTCTTCTCTAGGGTTGAGAATGGAGTTCAAACCTCCTCCCCTGCTCTGTAATGGCATTTTTACCTTTTACTATTGAAATGATGTTCTGTGCAAACTTCTAGAGCAACAAAAAACATGTTTTGTGATGCATCTGCCCATCCTTGCTCGTTCTTTTGCTTGTCCTCTTCTTGCTTCTCTTCATTGTAGGTATTTGTGCATGTTCTAATGTTCATTATAGGTCTGGAGCTGTGTTCATGGATTTTTGGGACATTTTCTGTGTGAAATCTATCCTTGGGTTTGTGATGTATCTGTCCATCCTTCCCATTGTTCACCTCTCCTTGTTCCATGACAATTTTGATAGATGTTCAACATTCTCCTTCTCTGGTGTATCACCGTTTTAGTGTAGGCTTTTTGTTCTTTTTCTCTTCTCTCTCTCTCCCTGTCTCCTTGGCATGGTTAGATTAGGATTAGATTAGCTTGCCTGCACTGGAATAGCTTGTGGTAGGTAGTTTAGGAGCAAGAACCAGCCTTCTCTGGAGATTCCTTTCTCATTTTTGCAAGTCCCACACTTGGAGAAAGGTTTCAATGTTGTGCAATCACATTGGATGCTAGAGTGATCAACCTAGAAACCCGATCAGCATCCAGGGGTGCTATGATTTTGCATCAACATAACCTCATTATATTCATTGGTTCATTACAAAGTGTCACAGAGAGCAGACTGCAGTCATGTGTATCACTAGACATATGTAGCTAAGATAAGAAAAGAAAGTAAAAACTTCCATGCTTAGTACATTCTTTCCTGAACCCAAAATATCCACTCGCAACAATTCTACAGAGCTCCGCTCACTTTCTAACCCACTATTCCCTATTTATATCTCCCCATATGTCTATATGTCTCCATGTATCTCTATGAAGATGTATATGTGTATATCGGTATATCCTCTACTCCGTAGGCACTTGTATTTATAGCTTTCCCAGGCTACCAAATCACCTTCCAACGCCCTCAGATCAGATGCCAAGTGTTAATTGTGGTCCTTCATGTGAGCATGCTCCTCTAGGCCTAAGCTTTCCACTCCATCTCATGATGATCTTCTAGAAGATTGCATTTGGGGCATTCTCTTTCCTGGGCTAGCCTATCGCTAGGCTGACATCTTATCCATGAACAATTGATCATGCTTTTCACGTGTTTTTCCTTGGGCACTCAAATTGGCTAAGTCCCAAACCTCCTTTTGTGCATCGCGCGTGCTATGTGCTTCCTTATACCTTTCTCTTACACACTTTTTCCTTGCGTGTCATTCTATAACTGGGATCCCACATGCCTACGCACCTTCATACTTGGTCAATATTCTAAGGGCCCAAAAATGTGCATGTGCCCTTCCCTTCTGTGCATTCAATACTTAAGCTGTAACTCATCAGCCCAACATTACCCCACACTTGCTTCATTTCCGCCCCTGACAATGGGTAACCACGACTTATCTCTCCATGAATAAAGAATAAGGAATGAATGAATAACTGTACATAAATAATGAAGGAATACTTGGGCATTCTGTCCTTCTGTAGGTAGAATTAATTCTAAACATTCACTTTTGATCTCTGCTTCCAACTCATTCCAATCACTCAATGTCTAATTAGTTTTGTCCAAAATGTCTACAAGTGATGCTTCCATTTCATCTATAGTCATATTTTGGCCCTCAATCTATAGTATCCTAAGGACATCTGCTAGACTTGAGATCATCCTGTCCATTACAACCATACATTGTGCGATGAGTTTCCCAATTTATTTGACCTTCTCCTTATGAGGATCACAGGATGCTACAAGCACATCACACTTCTATGTTACTAATATTAACCTCTCCTGATGCCCAAGTGCATCATTATTCATTGCCTTAAGGACCTCATTCTCCTCCACTAGAGTCCTTATATTGATTACAATTTTTAGGATCTGCGCACATGTTCAGTTCCAAGTCTACCTTAGTCATTTCTTCTTTCAATGTATATAGTACAAACTCATACCCAGTTATCTTGCATGCTATTTTTTACCTTTTCCTTTTCTACCTCTGTTGCAACATGCTTATTGTACTTTCATCCATCACCATATGGACTGGAGTGCTCAAATAATGCATGGAAAATGGGAACCTCTTTGCCACTTTCTCTTCCAAATGTGGAATTACCTTACAAATTTCATCACCTATCTACTCTACCATGCTAAGTAATGCACACACCTTCACCTCAGCTATATCTTTCTCCTCTATCAAACACTTAATTACTATCTCTTTATCTTTCCTATCTTCCCACAAAACCTGAATAGTTACCACTTTATCGATGTTTCTGCACGTAACATCTGCAGATGCCTTTGTCAATGCACTACTCACATGCTCATCCGACATATAAGTTGGTTTAACTATTACATGGTAGGAATGCGGCACTTTATTCATTCTTTGAGAGACACATGATTCTTCTCACATGTAAAAATCAGTCTCATCCATGTGAGTCTAATTACTCCATGATATTTTCTTACGTGTGCACGTGGTTGCCATTTATTAATCCATCAATTCCTAGCCATAAAGGTCATTGGGTTCTAAAGTACTTTGGAACCTGACGTGTATGATTTTGGTTGGGTCATTAACATACGCAATTATAGGAGTTTCATACACTCTTTCATCCTTTCCAGAGCACTTACCTTTAGGAATGTGCATGCATCATGTTTTAATTCTTCCTCTTGAGGTTCCTCTACATCCTCAGTGTTTACTAGAGTCTTTGGCATGTTGTCTGTTGGTTGTGGAGCCTGATAGCGATGGGGGTTGCAAGGGGGGATTTCCCCCCCTTGCGGGGTCCAGGGGGATGGCCCCCCATGGAGGGGGGTCCGAGGGATGTGTGCCCTGGTGGGGGTTCAGGGGAAGCACCCCCGTAAGCCACATTTTATATGTATTTAGACATTGTGAAATCTAGACCATTCCTTATTAGGTCACATATCTAATGGGTGGTTTTCTATGTTTCCCAAAAATGATAAAAACCCTAATATCTTTAAAGGGTCATTATGTATGAGGCTCATTGTATCAGTGGCAGAACTGTGAGAGAGAGTTTTGCTGGACTGAATAAAAGGATTGGATGTTTTTGATGGACGTAGCCCATTTTTGGTGAACCACGTTAAATTTGTGTCTCTGTTTTATTGCATTCTTTTCTGTTTTACTTTTTTTGCATTATTCATTACATGCTTGTTTATCTATACAACTGGTATAATCCTAACAACTGGTACCAAATCACATTTGAGATTTATTTTTTGGAAGTATAATCACAGAGGGATTTCTATTTGAGTGGGAGAAACAATAATGGTAGAGGAGAATAAGTTCAGAGTCGAGAAGTTTGATGGCCGAAATTACTAGCTATGGAAAATGCATGTGGAAGATTACGTGTATTAAAAGGATCTATACCTACTGTTGGGAGGTGAAGAAGTGAAACCCTCAATCATGTCTGATGAAGAGTGGAAGGTTTTGGATAGGAAGGATCTCGGTGTGATTCTATTGAGTTTGACATCATCCATAGCTTCAAATATCTCATAGGTAAAGAGTACAGTAGAGTTGATGAAAACCTTAGATAATTTATATGAAACACCTAGTGCATCCAATATAGTTTATTTGATGAAAAGATTGTTTAATCTACAAATGCAAGAAGGTGGATCTGTATCTAACTATCTTAAGGATTTCCACACGATTGTAAATTAGTTAGATTCAGTTAATATCACATTTGATGAGGAGGTTAGAGCATTATTATTCCTATGTTCTTTGCCAAAAAGTTGGGACAAATTAGTAATGGCAGTTAGTAATACATCATCTACTTCTCTTAAATTTGAAGATGTAGTCAGTGTCATTTTAAATGAGGAAATGTGTAGGAAAAGTACAAGGGAAAATTCTTCTTCTAGAAATGCGTTGAATATGGAGAGTAGAGGGAGGAGCAAGGAGAAATCAAAGAGTAAGGCTTGTGGGAGATCTAAATCGAATATGGGTAGATCCAAATATAGGAGTAGAGGCATTACTTGTTAGAACTATGGAAAGAGAGGACATGCTAAAAAGGATTATTGGTTCAAAGGAAACAAAGAAAACTAGCCTGAAGGTATTAAAGAGGAAAATATGAAAGGTAATATTGTTTAGGATGCTCTTATACTTTCTCTTGATACTAGAGTAGAATCTTGGGTAATAGATTTAGGTGCCTCTTTCCATGCAACCCCTGAAAGGGCTATTTTAAAGAGTATGTCTAGGGAAATTTTAGACAGGTTTATTTGGGTGATGATGAGCCTTGCAACATTGTCGGGAAGTGTAATGTACACCTAAAATTACAGAATGGAAATACATGGATATTGAGAGACATGAGGCATGTACCTAGCTTTAGGAGAAATCTCATCTCTACAGGATAGTTGGGTGGTGAAGGTTGCATAGTCACATTCACTTCAGATGCTTAGAAGGTTTTCAAGGTTACCCTGGTAGTGTCACGGGGTAAGAAAGTAAGAACTCTTTATTTGTCTACTTGTATATCTAATTATTCTACCATATTGTCTACTTTAGATGAGGATGCCAACATGTGGCACAATAGATTAGGACATATGAGTGAGAAGGGAATGAAAATTCTATAGGAAAAAGGTAAGCTTTCAAGTTTGAAGTAATTAGACTTAGAGTTTTGTGAGCATTGCATTTTTGGGAAATAGAAAAAAGTTAGATTTCTCAAGGCAGGGAATACCAAGAAATAGAAAAAGTTGGACCTAGTTCATATAAATGTGTGTAGGCTAGCCCATGTTGCATCTCATGGTGGTTCTCTGTACTATGTCACATTCATATATGATGCCACAAGGAAGGTATGGTTATATTGCATTAAGCGTAAGTATGATGTCTTTGATACATTTAAGAAATGGAAAGCACTTGCTGAGAATCAATGCGATTTTAAATTGAAATGTTTGAGATCTGATAATGGCGGTGAGTATTGTAGTAATAAATTTGATGATTATTATTCCTTGAATGGGATTCATAGAGAGAAAACAGTTCCCAGGACTCTGCAACAAAATGGTGTTAGTGAGAGGATGAATAGAACAATAATGGAGCATGCACGGTCAATGAGATTGCACTCGAGGTTGCCTCTTCAGTTTTGGGAAGAGGCTGTAGATACTAATGTGTACTTAATCAACTGTGGGCCATTGAGTGCACTAGATGGAGGAATTCCTGAAGAATCCTGGACTGGGAAAGAGGTAGACCTTTCATTTTTAAGAGTATTTGGTTCAGAGGCATTTGTGCATGTTAATAAGGAAAACAAGAAGAAATTGGATTAAAAATCCAAACGTTGTACATTCATACGCTATGGCTCTAATGGTGATTATGGATTTTGGTTTTGGGATCTAGATGAATCTAAGATAATTAGGAGTCGTGATGTTGTTTGGCATGAAAATAGAATGTATAGGGATCAGGTACAGGATGAAAAAAATCCCAAGGAAGAATTGGTTGAGGTTATGGCTCCTAAAAATTAACTCTCGGGTGGAAAATATCCACCTACAGGTACCAAGGTTGACAGTTCTATAGGCCGAGCATGACAGCCAGTGTCAGAATTGACACCTCTCTCAGAAATTCAAGAAAATGAGCAACAAGAAAATAATGATCCTGTGACACCCCCATCTTTGGTATGAAGGTCATAACATATTAGAAGACCTCCAAAAAGATTTTCCCCTGATTTTTATTATTTGTTACTAATAGATAGTGGTGAGCCAGAGAGATTTGATGAGGTAATGTAGGTGGAATCCAATAAGGAGTGGGAGTGTGGCATGAATGAGGAGATGGAATCCTTGGAGAAGAAGCAAATATGGGATTTAGTCAAATTTATGCATAGGAAGAGAGTACTACAAAAACATGGGTCTATCATGTGAAAGAAGAAGGTGGATGAAAAAGGTACAAAGCAAGGCTTTTAGTGAATGGGTATGAACAAAAGAAAGGTATCGATTTTGATGAAATTTTCTCCCCTGTTGTAAAGATGTCTTCCATTTCTATTGTATTAAGTTTAGTTGCTGTTGAATATTTACACTTAGAGAAACTTGATGTCAAGACGAGATTTCTCTATGGTGATTTGGAGGAGGAGATTTATATGCAACAACCACTTGGCTATGAGGTGAAGGGTAAGGAGAAATTGGTTTGCAGGTTTAAGAAGAGCCTATACGGGCTCAACCAATCTCCCTGACAATGGTATCTAAGGTTTGATAGTTTTATGCATGAGCATGGTTTTACTAGATGTAAATCAGATCATTATGTGTACTTTAAATGATTGGATAGTGGGAGCTACATTATTCTTCTATTATATGTAGATGATATGCTTGTAGTAGGGTCTAATATGTAGTAAATTGCAAAGCTTAAGGAAAATCTTGCACAAACATTTGCAATGAAGGATTTGGGTGTAGAAAAGAAAATCCTCAGTATGCAAATCAAGAGGGACAAAAAAATAAGAAATTGGTGTTGTCTTAGGAGGAATATGTAGAAAAGGTGTCAGAAAGGTTTTAGATGTAGAATGCGAAACCAGTTAATACACCATTGGCTGGGCATTTTAGATTAAGTAAAGAGAAATGCCCAACAATACAAGAGGAAAACAATTATATGGCATGGGTTCCTTGTTCTTCAGAAGTTGGGAGCCTCATGTTTGCCATGGTTTGTACTAGGCCATACATTTCCTAAGTAGTGGGAGTTGTTAGTAGGTATATGGAAAATCTGGGTAAAGTACACTAGAACGCAGTCCAGTGGATTCTCAGGTACTTGAGAGGGACCAGTAGTAGACACTTGTGCTTTGCATGGTCAGATTATAATTTACAGGGATTTGTGGATTTAGATATGGTAGGAGATGTGGATAGTAGGAGGAGCACTATTGGATACATGTTTATAGTTGGTGGTGTGATAGTGAGTTGGATCTCAAAGTTGCAGAAGGTAGTTGCCCTATCAACTATAGAGGAAGAATATGTTGTAGCAACTGAGGCAAGCAAGGAAATGTTATGGATGATCAAGTTCATGGAGGATTTGGGTAAGGAGAAAGGTGATTATAAGTTACAAAATGATAGTCAAAGTGTAATTCACTTGGAAAAGAACTCAACATTCCATTCAAGAACTAAACACATTCAGCTAAGATATCACTTCATACGACAAGTGTTAGAGGATGGGTAACTTGTGTTAGTGAATATTCATATAGATGATAATCCTGTTGATATGTTTACTAAGCCAATGAAAAATGAGAAGTTGGATTTTCATTCAATTTCTCTGGGTCTTCAAGATTGATCTTGAAGTGGAAGAAACAAGCCAAGAAGAAAAGTCCAAGCAGGAGTTGTAGTGGTGGAGCCAAGTGGAAGATTGTTGGTTGTGGAGCCTGATAGCAATGGTGGTTAAAAGGGGGCCTTTGCCCCCCTTGCAAGGTCTAGGGGGTTTGGGGGCAGCTCCTCATAAGCCACATTTTATATGTATTTATGCATTGTGAAATTTGGACCATTCCTTATTAGGTCACAGATCTAACGGGTGGTTTTCTATGTATCTCCGAAATGATAAAAACCTGAATATCTTTAAAGGGTCGTTATGTATGAGGATAATTGTATCATTGATGGCACTATGAGAGAGATTTTTTCTGGACTGAATAAAAGGATTGGTTGTTTTTGGTGGACGTAGCCCATTTTGGGTAAACCATGTTAAATTTGTGTCTTTCTTTTATTGCATTCTTTTCTATTTTATGTTTTCTTCATTATTCATTGCATGCTTGTTTATCTATACAATTGGTATAATCCTAACACTATCCTCTAATTTTTCTCCCTCATCATCCTAATTATGGATATACCTCTTCATTTTCTTTGTCGGTTCTACCTTCACAAGAGAGGTCCTAGGTGACCTCCTTGGTGGCTACGATGGCCCTACATCTTGAGTCCTTGTCCTCCTTAGCACTCTCATGTATTTTTGGTCCTCAACGCCTTCTCCTGAATCTACAATGCCTATCTCCTTTCCCACTTCCTCACCTTCCTTTTATAATGGAGGGGTTACCTCGTGCATCCTCTTCTCCCTTATAGTGGGCTGCCTCCTCCTACCATGTTCCAGGATGCCACTGTCTTATTTTATTTCTTCCTCATCTTCTTCTTCTTCATCACCATGGGGAAAGGTAGTCCCCTTATCTTGAAAGGTGATGAGGCTAAAATATGCCTCATCAATGTGCAATGAATACTCTCATCTTGCTACCTTTTTAATCAAGTTTGACTGTATTTCATAACTTTTTTTTGATCTAATATAAGTTTAGGATGTAATTGTCCATATTTTGTTTGATTTAGTTCAAATGTCTAAAAACTTTATAATTCCTAACAAATGCTGTGGAAATTCAGTTTTGGAATAAGTAGGTCATACTTGGTCATGATAAGCAAATTGTGGAGTGACTAACATCTTTTTGAGAAAGTTGGCTAACTATGGCTTAGCTCCGGAAGTCTAGAAATTAGTTCTGGAAGATTCCCCTTTGGTTCCAAAACTTTTCCAAAGTTATGGAATCAATGGGATCCTCCTAATCTGTCAAAATTTTATTATGGAGTAAAGAATTATCCTTCCAAGAAAACATAGACCAACAATTTTCTAGTTCTTCACACTCTAAATATATATGTATAAGACCAACAAATGTATATCCAACTAGTTTTCTCAATTTCATAGCTACTTTGGGTACTATTCAGTTTACTAGGATTTGTAGGGATAAGGATAGCTGTTGATCACTCATTATTGTAAATGTATCTTCAGATGGGAAAATGATATATAGATAACTGAAGGTAGATATAAAGGATCCCTTTTAGTTCTGTAAGACTTAATAATTCAATAATAAGAATAACCATATAATTTTGAGAGAAACATATTGTGTTAACTCCCGATTCAAGGTGGAGTAAGGGCCCACTCCTCCAAGGAAAAGTATCTTTTCTGTCGTTGGTATTTTTCCTTTCAAGTAATTTGTATAATTTTGTTATTTGGTAATTTTGTAGTACTTTTGATTCAACATGTAAGTTCTGTTATGTGGAGTTATCTACTGTCCCTACAGGTGTCGTAGTTTACATTCTTATCTCCTTAGAAAGTATTTTAAACAATATATACAAGGTGTGTTTATTTCAGCATTGTGTTCAATTCAGTAAAGTGTGTTTATTTTAGCAATGTGTGTTTCCTTTAGTAAGTTTTTTATAGTTTAGCTTCAATAATGCTTTGGCCAAAAGAACTTAAAACACTATAACACCCCCCCCCGAGTAAAAAATGAAAAAATAATATTAACTACAATCAATTACTAGTTCACCTAAGACTTCATTTGTTGCATATAGATTTAGACACACCCCTAGTTTTAATATGACACCAACCACGAGTTGGTCAAATGAAGGGAATAACGAATCCCATCACAAGGTTCCCATAATATGTTTTCCCTTGGGAAACTTAGGGGGATTGAATTCATTTCTAACATATTTTCTATTCTTTAACTTGGGCTTAAGGTAGATGTACACCTTAACCACTCTATCCTTCCTGATTTCAAAGCTCATTAAATTGATATTAATATCATCTGAAATCAACTTCTCAATATAAGAAGACTTACTTGGGTATACATATGTCTTCATGAGTGTATGATATTCATAGTATACTTTGTCTGCATTGAAAATCAACTTACACGCCATGTAAAACCTATGTACAGATGCTTGGAAGTAGTTCATTGTGAAGACATATCGAAGTTTGCACCATGGACTCAGTTCCCATCCTTCATTCCAAATCTCCCTATGCAAAAATGCTGGTAAACATCAAACAGAGCCTGATTTTCTAATGCCACAGGAATATCCTTGGGTATCCTCCACTCACAATCAAATGTAATGCACATGCGCTCATACCAGAGCTCTTTCCTCTACTTGTAGGGTCCACTCATGGATCCATCACATGTATATTTAGAAAATATCTTAGGAAGGGACTTATTTTCTTCAAGGTATTGCCACATATTTTCTTTTGGATCGTCATACACTCCAATTTCTATAAACACAATTTCCAAAAGGATAGCACCAAAACCTATCTTATCTCCTTGGTGTGATTATGTGATGATGGTCTCGGCAATGAAATCAACCAAATTATAGATGACCCCTTCAGTCATCTTCTTAGAAATGTGCAACCATGCTTTGTTCACTTATGATCAATGCTCTTGATTGTTCAGCTTGGTGAGGAGGTGTGTTTCCGCTTAAATAACAAGGTATTTTTGCAATTTAGAGATATCCATTATGTGCCCACCCTTCACGTAAGCCAACACTTTCCTGGCTGCTTTTATGCCCTCCTTATTAGTGAGATCATTATTGACTTTGGAAACTGAGCTTCTTAACCCTGTCAATCTTGCAATCAGGGGCGGGGTAAGTATCATTTGCCACCCAATAAAGTAAAATAATTCCTCATGGACTTGGTTCATCAACCATTGGTAAAGCTTCTCTAGTTTTCCAAAGTAGGGGAGTTCAAATAGCTGCAAAAGTCCCATATTTGATAGCAATTTTTCCCTATGTCGTTGTACACATCCATGCCATTTTTTGTTCGTAGCACTATATTTGCTACTAAAAGTTTTTCTAATTCAACCTTGTTATCCTTTGTTCAATGATTGTAGTCACTTATTTTGTATCGCCGAGCATGTGACTCCCAATCACGGCCCATGAATACCCCTTCTAGGTAATGAATCTCCAAAAATTGAATTTTGGGAGTGTCTTTAACCTCTATCTCTACTTACTTTTGCTTCCTACCCCTTGTAGTCACTAAAAGTGCTCTCTTTAGTGCCATAGTGATGATAAAAGTGTTGTCTTGTATTTGATTCAATCTCTGCAACTTAAAATCTTGCATGTCCAAGCTTAAAATTTGAACCCTAACTCACGGATTTTCTTCCCTGTATGCCTTTGTGTCACTCAAACACGCTCTCTCCAATAGAGCATTTCCAATCACTCCCATGCACAAATTTGTCTGGTTCAGATCTCTATCACAACTTCCTCGCACTTTCTCTACTTCAATCTCACTCGATCAACTCACTCAATAACTTCACATGATCGAAAGGTAAAAATGATTTCACCAACCCATCTTTTATAACCTTTGATAATTTTTCCATATTTATTTCTCCCCACCTACCACTGTACTTAGCATTAAATGGTGTTTTCTTTTATTGTTCTACACTGATGTTTTCTATGCCTCCATTCGTAACCTTCTGGCAGTTCCTACTACTTCCTTGCCCACAACCCTACCTTTCGTGTGCCTTCATGTGCCAAAGTACCTATCCACTGCACCTCTCACCAAGATAGTTTCCCATGTTGTAGCCTACATTGCGTGTCACACTGTGCATCCATTCATCCACATCGTGGTATTTATTTAAGAAAAAATCTTCTTTATCCACACCTTTACTTCAAGCACATGCACAACATTTATCTATGCATACCCATTTTCCAAGAGAACGTTCAAACCTGGCCCAATTTTATCATGTTTATACAATCCACCTCACACTAAAAGTATGCTGCGGTACTTTGTGCATGAATTCAAAAGATATTAATTAGCTTCTGGTGTGCAAGTGTGCTTATTACACAAAACACTAGAACTAAATTGACAAAGAATAACAACGATGAAAGGAAACACATATAAAGAAATGTACATAAAGGAAATCTAATCTAACTGGAAATACTGCCTTATTACAAACACCAAGAAGACTTATTTATAGTAGGGCTTCAGCCTACTCCTATTAAAGTAACTAGGCAACTGTGTCCCATCCAACGCCTATGGAACTAGCAAAGCGCCTGAATCAAGTATATAAGTCACAACATACGGTCCCAACCAATGCACTTTGAACTTTCCAGGGTGGCGTAAAAACTTTGAATCATACAGAAGAACCATCTGTCACAACTTCAAATTGCTTATTTTTAATATGCCAATCATGCCATGCCTTCTACCTGACCTTTTTCTGTCTTATGACTCCATCAGGAAATTGGTGCACCTTTCATCCAATTGCATCATAGTTTATCAATGCACTCTTCCAATGCTTGTTCATCATCCATAGACTCCTTTTTTCACAATACAATAAAGAAGGTAACATGAATTCCACTGGTAAAAACGACCTCCACGTGCCAAACACCAACTGAAAGGGTGTGGCCTTATTTAAACCTCTTGTAGAGTTGTCCTGTATGCCCAAAGTACAACAGAGAAATTTATCATCCCATTCATTCCTTCCAACATCACAAATCATTTTCAATGTATGTCCCAATATCTTGTTGAAAGCTTCAGCAGTGCTATTTGCTTGTGGGTGATAGGGTGTTGTTTTATGGTGTGCTACCATAAATTCTACCAATAATATCTGATGGTCTCATTAAGAAAATGAGTGCCCCTATCACTTGTCAGACTCAAAGGACAATCCATACATGTTGATTATGTTTTCCCACATAGAACCTTGCTGCTATAGCTGCTGTGTAATCCTTTGTGGGCATTGCTTCAGCCCACCTTGTAAGATAATCTATACAAGTTATAATATAGCGTGATCCAGTCCTGAGTGTGGGTGGGGAAATAGGACCCGCAAAGTCAATTTCCCATTTTAAAAAAGGTTTTGCACTAGTAATAGGCCTTAGAGGCATTTCATCTCCTATGCCTAGGCTTTCCAAGGTGCTAACAATGGTCATAGGCCTTACAGTATTAAATGCAATCCTTATAAATTCTTTCCCACCACAAGGCCTACAATAAAATCTTGAGCGTGCAATGGCATTTCCTGCACAATGTCCACCTACAATTCCACCATGAGCTTCCTCCATAATGGCAAGTATGGTCATGCTCTAGTACACACCCACGCAAAACCTCATCTCTGATCCTAATTTGTATAAATCTCCACCAATTAACATCTAAGGCATGGCACATGTATAGCAAGTTGTTTCTTCTCCAAATCCATTTCATCTCTTTAGGTGCCACACCTGTACGTAGGAATAACAACAATATCCTTCTAAGTCAAAGGGTGCATGGTTCAATCTAAACAAATGTGCATCTGAAATTGTGTCCTCAATGCTTCTGCGCATCCTCACTCAAATTAATCCTTGACACATGATCTAGTATGGAGTTACTCTTCCCTTTCTTTACCACAACCGTAAAGTCAAATTCTTGAAACAAAAGAATCCAAAGACATGTGCACCCCTGATAAAATGAGGCTTGTTGACCAAGATATTTAAGTGCTCATATGATCTGTATAGAAAATAAAAGGAGTTGTCAGCAAGTATTTCCTGAAACTTATGAAGTGCGTAAATCATGGACAATACCTCACGCTTTGTAGTTGTATAATTTTGCTCAGTTGGTGTCAACTTCCTGCTTGCAAAACAAATAGGATGATCAACAATACCTTCTCTAGGATGGGCTAATACAACATGCCAATGGCCATGCCAAAGGCGTCCACATGCACATGAAATGGTTTGGTCCATGAAGGAAAGCACAAAATAGGCATTGAAGTAAGCCTTTCCTTTAATGTTTCAAATGTGAGCTGTTGCGCTTCATCCCAATGTAACTTTCCCTTACTCTTCAACAATTCCTCCAAGGGCACAAAATCCTAGCATAACCTTTGATAAAATTCCTGTAATAACCTATGTGCCCCAAGAATCCATGCACCTTGCTCTGGTTAGTAGGTTCCTCTAAGCCTGAAATAAAAACAACCTTAGCATAAGATCTACCAACAAGCCTTCTTTACAGATAATATGTCCCAACAGGGTCCCAAAGGGTGTAGTAAAAACACACTTCTTAATGTTTAGAGAGATGCTCAACTGTCGCACCTCTCAAACATAAGTCTTAAATTGTCACAATGATCTTTCACTAGCCCATAAATTATCCAATCATCCAAGTAAGCCTGCAAAACCTTATGAATGAAGTCCTGAAATACTTGTACAACAATGCTTGAAAATACTGCAGGCGCATTCTTCAATCCAAAAGGCATAACTGTATGACAAAACTTCCCCACTTAGTGGTGAAATTTTTCTTCTCCTGATATTCTTTAGCAATCCTCACCTGATGATATCCAAAAAATCCATCAGTGAAGGAGTAGATCTTGAGCCCTATAACACTTCCAAAATCTCCTCTGTAAATGGTGTGGGAAAGGGATCTATTACACATACAACATTCAACTCCCTATAATCCACACACATTCTTATCCTTCCATATTTCTTTATGCTTATCACCATAGGGCTAACCCACTCTAACTCCTCAATGGGCTCAATGATCTAGATTTCAACATCTTATCAATCGCTTCCTTTACCTTGATGTGTAGATTAGGATTCATCTTGTAAGGCCTCTTCCTAACCGGGCATGCACCTTCCTTTAAGTTAATCCTCATCTCACCCAAAGAGTGATGTAATCCTTTCAACTCATGATAGCCTCTAGGAAATAAGTCCTGGAAGTCATGTATCAACTCAATTATCTTTTCAACCTCTGAGTCAGACTAGTAATCACCAATGATGGCCTCCTTAGGTTCCGCATCTATCCCAATGTTGACCTTCTTCATTTTCATAGGCTCATGAACACATGCACCTTCTCATCTACATTTTATAAGACCTCATGTGTACCCTCAGTATGATCAACATCTAGATTCTCCACTTCTTCATCATCAATCATGTAGACCATTTTACCTTTTTCTTTTTCTAGGCAGGTGTGCCCAAGATTTTCTTCATTTGTCTCTTCTTCTTCAAAACGTACCTCTAGATCTGACTCACCTAGTAAGTCTTGAATAAGCTCCTCAGCCTTTGCACTATCTCCCATATGGCAAGCGCTTCATAACATGTAATGCCTCATTCACTGGAGGTTTAGTAGAAAAATAGTCAAAGGTTTGAATCATACCTACAGTCAGTTCTTGACAATTCCTTGTTTCTCTATTCAATTCCACATAGACATACCATGCACGTGTGAAACCACATAAAGTGAAGTAGAACTTATGCACCCACAGTGAATGGTGGTAAGGTCTCCTGCCCCTCTATCCAGATTCTCTCACACTTCTGAACATGATGTGAAGAAAAATCCTTCCCATGGAATTCACATGTCTTGGTAGGTGCATTACTCCGAAGAAATCTAGCAGAGAAGGTGATTCTCACTTCCCATGACTCTAAAAGAATATCTATTTTTGTACCATCCTCCATGTGCACTGCTGTCCCATGTAAGGTATATACACTAGCATATTCCTTCTTTCCACTTGATCTGTCCATAGGGGTTCCATTGCACATCATGAAATATGTCAAGATTTCCTTCATCAGTGTACCTTGGTACCTCATGACTACCTAAACACCTAACACAACGATGGCTTACTTACATGCGTAACTGCACTCTTTCATCTCGTGCCCAACCATTTCATAAGTCCCATGCACCCAGTTATCACAAGCAACATTTGTTGTATCACTCATAAACTGTGCATCATCCCATTGAATAACTCCTTCCTTTGATGGCTCAAGCACTTCAGGATCTCTGATGGTGTGCACATAAATTTTTTTCAAATCCTCTTCACTCAAAGGTTCCACATAGGGTACCACTTTTCCATCCATTAAAGGAATGATCACGTGCTCGCTCCTTGTTCTCTCAAAAATGATGTAACCCTTATTGTTAAAGCATAGATCAACATTGTTTGCATAACACCAAGGGCACCTAAGAAAGACCGAAAAGTTATCTGCTTCGGCAAGCTAAGACCTCAAAGTCCCCAGTAAACTTGGCCCCTTGTATAGTAATAGTTGCATCCTTTAAGACTCCAATGGGTATGGCTTTAGTCTTATTCGCCATATACAACATGTTTGAAGATGGTTGTAATGGTGGCCTCCCCATTTGATTCCATGCATCTAAGGTGAGTACATTCACTTCTACACCTGTATCAATCAAAATGTTACTCAGCAATCCATCCATCAACAGCTGCATTCAACAGTGATCTCTTTTTCATAATCAACACTGTGAGGAGGTAAGTTAACATGTAAAATCTATCTCTCATGCTCAACTCCAGTGCATGCGATATATTTCCCCTTAACCATTCCCCTAACAAAGGAATGATGTTTTCTTGGCATAACAACTTACAAACCTCCTTCAAGTCATCAACATCTTTCTGAGGAAGCTCAACTACTTTTTCCTTGCTGTAGCTTCTGTGACTTGCTCATTCAAGCATTATATCTCACCCTATCAATTTTGAATGACCTTCATAGTCTCTTGATAGACTTGATTTTTATGGGCAGGATCTAGATTCTTTGCATGCAATACCTCCAATTTTTTAATGAATAGGGTTTCTGTTGTGGAGTCTTATGCGCATGCGAAGCTTCAGCACAATATGTGTAGTAACTAACACCGAAATTATCTCAGGGTCAGGTGCTAACTTTAGCATCCATTGATCTTCCACATCGCGTTGTACTCTAACCATTCCTGTGACCCTTATCCTGCTTGTGCTTCTTGCTCAGGTGCTCATACAAATCCAGGAATTCTTTATAATTGTGATTCTTTCCACACTAAGAGAAAATAATATTATGAGGGAATTCTCACTTATAATGATCAGGGGATCCACATGTATAACATGCTCCATGTGGGAATTCACTTCTTCCACCGTTGTGACCTCGAGCCTATGAATCCTCCACAATAACCTCTACCTCTATCACCTCCATCAGAGTGCCCTTCATTATGATTATTGATCATGATGCTCACCCTGTTCCTTAGAATTATTTGCAATACTGGCCTGGCATACACCAGTTTCAATGGCATCATGAATCTGATCAATCAATCTGTAATTCTTTGTATCATGTGTGGTAGACTTATAAATCTTACAATAGCATGATACATTCTTTCTTATCGTGCACTACAACAAGGGGCACCTACTTGAATCATGATCTAAGTGATAGATATCTTGTAGTCCAACAACATGGCGCACACCAATTTATGAGGGAAACTATCCTTAAGTATGTCCTTCTACTTCACAATCTATGCACCAAATACCATTGCGTGTCTCATGAGTTGAATTAGCTGACAAATTTTACAATTGTTTTACCATAGATGCAATCTGAGCTTCCAAAATGGGCTAACTCTAGTGTCTACACTCCCAACTGCCTCAGCACACAAATTTTCCTCGAGCACCTCGTGTAGATCTTGTATAAGTCTTGTGTGAGAGCACCCTTCTGAAAGGTGTGATCAAACCTCCAAAAAACCATTGAGCATGTTGAATAGGGTGGATATCATAGGACAAATTTGATAACAAAGTTTTAAATCACATGTCATACTCCCTAATGATCTCAATCATGCCCTACTTGATGTCCTTCAGTGCATGCTAATGCTCTTCTATTCGAACTCAAGTATATGGAACTCTGCTAAGAAAGAATCATGCAACACAGTATAATCTACACAAGTTTGGTTCAGATCATACTTCCTGTACCAACTATGTGCGCGCCCTTACAAAGTAGTAGTAAATTGACTTGCCTTACGCTCAGGAGGTGTAATCCCCTTAGCGTACCATAATATCTCACACATATGCAAATGCTCAATGCATCTTCAATTCCTATATAATCTTGTAGGAGAAGGGACATCTCGAAATAAACTTGTTGGGGTTGGTGTGGACCATGCCCACCAGATCCAGAACCTTTGTTACCTCTTGTGTTCCCTCCTCCTCTAGAACCACCAGAATCACTAGATCCCGAACCACCTTGATCCTCCTGATCCTCCTCCTTGTGGCTCATTCAAGACAAGAGGATTTGTACTTCCTTGTGTCCCAATATATAGTGCTAAACTGAACTCCCATAGTCTGTGAAGTTTTACTACTTCTAGACGTAATACCAATGTTCTGCATGCCCACATTCTGTGATGATGACACACCAGAAAATATACCTCCAATTGGACCCCCAAATAATAAATATGATCTGTGTTGCACATAGATGAATGCGCTATCTGATTAACTCCTGAACTTAATGGAAAATGAAATCTATCTATGTCACTACTCTACCACCCGTACTAGCTTTCTTGTTAATGACTGTCGCAGAAACTGGAAAACCAAGTGCAAGGGCTAGGTCGCTAGGAGGGATAAAATGTGTGCCCATGCGGCCCCTACAGTTTCAACCGATGCACTCTCATCTAAAGATGAAGAGGGTTCTCTACCATGGTTACCCAAATGGGGGAGTACCAGATGCTCTAGCTCCATGTCTTCTACGTGAGCTCCAAATCCTTCATGAGCCATCTCTCTTCACAACACCATTCATTCCACAACATCACGTTACTTCGCCAAATCCCTCTCATGCACCTCATTAAACTTAAGCTTCCTTTCTTCTCTCTGTCTCTCTGTCTGTCTAAGTCTTGTCATCTTTCACCACACCTGCTCCTACCCCCACACATGGTGGGGTTTAGCTAGCCATAGGACGTTGTTCCAAATCTAGGGTCACAATCAAGATCTTAATCGTTAAAGGGATAACATGTAAATAAGATCCTCTGGGTTCACATAGGAACTGGAACTCAACAACCTCTGGACAGGAGTAAGTAGAAACTACGTAATCCAAAATGTATCTATTCAAAACACCACTCCACCAATGATCTACAACGCATGTCCAAGTCAGATCAACATCATGCAGAGCCTAGAATTCTTCCTGTGTCCAAACAAGTTCTCTATATCTCTAATTTCTCTTTGATGATGTATGCTACCAGCCACTCATACAACTCTATAGGGAAACAACAGAAGAACGTCTCATAGAGCTCATGATACAGATTCTATTCAACCCATGCACGTGCATCAAATTCAGGTCCAATGTTAAATCTGTGAGCAAAATTCTTCCTCTAAATCTTCTACCCAACTCTCAATACTGGCCAAAGTCAATTGGTATGTCTTCATCATGCAACATCCTTGCAAATATCTTGAAAAGAGGTCCCGGAAATGGAACCAAAATGTAGTCTTTTATTTTACTAAACAGCCCAAGGCGTGCTGGCACATCACCCAGGAAAACCTAAGCGCTCACTGAAGCACGCAAGGGTACCAGGTCCCTCTTTTATGGAATATTTTTCAAAGATTTATCATGATAAACACATTTATAGATATATTCCAAATCCATAATAATAATGCAATGTGATAAACCATAAACAGATCTAGATCTTAAACATAGTGCATAAAGAATTAGACAAGGACTAATATCAAATTCACCATACAAGATCCATCCATATTAATGTCAACAACCATTATCCAACCACACAGATCCATTGTATTAATCATTGTAAAACACAGAATCCAAATACATACATAAGAGTATCATCATAGTCATGCACAGACTCATACATCCAACAACATAACCTTACATGTAATAAGGGTCATCTAGCTCTCTCATACCGTGTGAAATCAATACATATTTATAGGTAGTGGGGAATTTCCCTTCACTACTCATGCATCCTCAAAATAGGCTACATGCTAAGAATATCCATGCGCCCCTATAAGATAAATATAAAAGCATGCAAGCTTGCTAATAATAGACTATCTAATAATATAAACTGCAGATCTAATCCTATTAATAGCCTCAAAACTATGCATGTTGTTTGATCTTTCTACTTGTCCAAAATGGCCTTGCTTTCGCTTCCAATTCTTCATGTTGATGTGTGCCCCACACTCAACATCTATATTTAGCCTCATCATACAAAATGACTAAGTCCCAAAATCATAATTTCCCGGGCATGCACCTTGTTTCTGCTATAACTCCACACGTGCACCTCCATGTGCCCTATGTCCACGTGCAACCAATACCTTCATGCACCTTTTGTAATTAGGCTATAAATCATAGCACGAGAAAAAATTCAATTTTTAATAAAACATTGGAAGCATAATGGAATACGAGGGGGGGGGGATGAATCATTCCTACATAATGTCCACTTTATTTTCCATTGTTACAACATCCATTCAATCTTATACATTCAACATTAACTTATTATGTGTGCACCATACATTCATATAAACATGAAACAAGAGAGATAACACATAGACACAATATGTAAATGGGAAACCCTAAATGGGAAGAAAAACCACTGAAACCTTTTCTCATATTATGCACAATAAAGACTCAAGTGAATACTACACATCATAAGATATTTCTTTAGTGAGGTACCAACCCCACAAGGAGCAGCAACCCCTAAACCCTTGTTGATATTACACACAACAAGATACTTGTATGAATATGAATCATCACATAATATTTTTACGAAGAGATCATTGATGATATGTTGCAACAACTTAGATGATGGCGATCACAAGATTCAGCTCAAAACTCCTTCAAACCCTTGCTCAAACACACCTTCTTCAACTTGATCTCTCTAGGTCTTTCTTGGACTAATTTGTTTTCAAAAAATTGCACACATATTATAATTCAATATTTAAACTATAAAATATCTGATCAGCTCTCAAAACCTACCCTCATACATGCTATTCACCCACCTATGGGTCAAAATTTTCACCCATGAAAGACCAACTCTCAAAATGAGCTTAAACTTCACTTTTATATGCATTTCTTCTTTATAACCCAAGGAATTCAACCCATAAAACTTTAATTTTTTCCAATACATCTATTATAATGGTCACATATGACCCACATAGGCCAGCCATGCCAAAAACCTTCATTCTTGCACCAAAAATCCTCAAAACCCCATTAATAGGATGGAAAAACTCCACTCATGCCAAAAATATGCTTCTTAAAGCTCTAATATTCAACATATATGTGTAATATAACATTTACAAATCAACAATGGTCACACATTTACTCATACCAATCAAATTATTTCATTAAATGGGCCCACTGGCTCATAACCTTATCAAAACAACAGTTTCTAACACCATGTTTTTACCTTTAGGCCTTAAAAACCCTAAAGATGAACTCAACTATGGAATGTTACAACTATATAGAATTCATAGAACCTTTATAACACTTCTAAGCAAGTTAGAACTTCTAAAACATGCACTAGTTCAAACCACAAACTTTTGTCTTCACCAAATCAAGCTACCAAAAAACTTGTTTTGCAAACTTAACTAGTTTGCACCCTTGATCATACTTTCAAGACCTTAAAATGGATTTTATGGATGAAAAATTCATCCCTATTCACTTTCCAGGTGATATAAATAATCACCTAATCCATTTCATGTGCTAACCAACTCAATCTTTCAGCAAAAACTGTCCTGGCCTAAAAAACCAAAACATTTATTGTCCAAAAATTGACCTAGAAACCACATCAGACCTCATCATCATGAAACCAAAATTATACAAATAGAAAAACCTATGAATCATATTTTCATAACATATTTTAAATCCTTCCAAATCCAAGTGGAATGCCTTTAACTAGGTCCATCTCTGCAAATTATTTTTTATCCTTCTAGAACTTAAAAACTGAGTATGAGCCCAACACACTCCATCACTTAAAAACACCCTTCCAAAATCAAAAAATGCATGTAACACACTTAGAAATTATGTCTAAGACATAAAAAACCTTCACCAAGCTTGATCAAATCAGAATCATCATCTTACCTTATGTAGCCATTTGTACCCTACTAGATTGAACATCCTCCAAACTTGATCCTCAAATGTCAGCTCATTACTTTTGCAAATATTGTCCAATTTTAAATTTTGATATACCAATGGAAATAAATCTAAACCAGATTCACAAACAAACTTGAATGGAGTCCTAACTTCCCTTATAGCTCTTGCAATGTCAATTTTACTACAATATGTACCAAGCTGCCCCAAAAACCAATCTTCATAAATAGGGCACACTTTGGAAATTTTCAGCATCACCATTACCTTAAAAATTCATAGAAATAAATAAAAAATCCTTGGATAAAATAAATACTAATTTAGTATTTACCTCATTTGGGAAACTTCTCCTTAAACTGGAACTCTTCAAAAATAATCCTTTTCATGTAGGGCCCACGTATCACCGCATGCTCTAATATACCTTTCTAGAAATATGGAAGAGTAATATATAACATAAAATCACCACTTTGTCATAAATAATCAAAACAAGATCAATATACCTCTTCTTCTACAAGCTGCTCCTAGCTAGGGTTTAGCTAGGGTTTCAAACATCTTTATCTTCTGAACGATCGTTCATAAAAACATGACAATCAAACCAATTTTTTTTTGTGAAAGATGAATAAATGACTGAAGAAGTTATCCCAAATATCTCAGGTCCCCATGTAAATCATAAAATCCACAACTAGCATCAGAAGGTTCACTTTTGCTTTAAAAACACATTGTGACTTAGCCGGTTTTTCCAAAACTTGCATAACTTTCAATTCCCAAATTAGAATGACCTGAAATTTGTCATGAAGCATCATGAAAACATCTTATAACTTCTAAAACTCACCACATATCTAAAATAAGTATTAATCTCTCCAAACAATCTCCTTTTCCCATGCTAAACTGTCTATTCTCACCTGATTGCTTCCCAATGACCTCATAAATGCATCATACCTCTAAATTATGACATGAAAATAACCATTAAAATCAAGTACACTACCACCATACTACTACCATGTTTCAACATGACTTAATTTGTCCAAATATCACATCTCTACCCCATTTTGCATGCTCTAAGGCTAAAAACAAGTTTGGAATGACCTGACTCAACACTTATACACCATGAATTGACCATGCTGACTCAATACAGAAATTTAGACACATGTAACACACCTCATGGACCATGAATGTCCTCATGAAAACCTCTAACCAAATCTCTAAATCTCAAACTGTTACTATACTATATCAACCATACACTAAGACAACATAAGACTTCACCAAAATTGACACAATCACTTCATCTATATACTTGACACCTGAATAATACCATATGGATACTCACATGACACCATGAAACCCTTTACAATCAATGTATTTGAAATAAATGAAACCAAAAACACACAATGGCCAACAATCTCTCCCTTTTCATTGATGGCAACCAACATGACCAACACACATACTAGTCTCATTTCCATGTTTTTGAAGCTTCTCTCCGCCTTTCATAGCTATGAAAAAAGATACAATAATGATGCTACATGGAAAATGACAGCACATGACTAGACATAATGACAACAATGCAAAAATGACTTACATTCTCAAATAACTCCCCTGGGACTGAACTTGGCCTTACTTTGACTCCTTAAACAACATATGAAGATGCTATGGGCATAATATAGCATGAAAACTAGCTCCCCCTAAACATATGCTCACCATTTGATCTTCATCTTTACTCAACATATCTTTCTAGACTATTCTCATGCACAAAAACTCAATTTTTTTCCTTAAATCTCACAAAAACCCTCTTGGGGACCATTGTCCTTAAACAACATTCTTAGTCAAAAATAAAATAACTTCACCAAGCAATAGAATCATCATAAACATACTAAACAATCTTCAAATGCCCCCCCTAGAATTATACCATCATACCCAACTGTCAATGCAAAATTTTAAATTCATACCTTGTTTTCATGCATTTGAGAGGGATCAAACTCTTTGTCCACAATCCTGAAGATGTTTCTCAGTGTAATCAGCCTATTTAAGCACAAAATTTGTACTTCCTCCTACTTTAGTAGTCCATGTCAGACTTATAACACTTCTTTCTCTAACTATGCACATGGAAATGTGGTATATTTCTCCTTACCATGTCCTTAGCATACCCAAAAAAACTAAGAAGATTCATTGATCATTTATATCACTTTCCAACCTCTGGATTTATTCTCATACCTATACCTAAACAACATGCCTGTATATATTACTATACTCACTATTTTCTTAATTATGTGCCTAAGAACCTTTAATAGGTTACATAACCACATTGTTAGACCCCAGATGACATACCTACACTAGATACTTCAAGTCAATGACTATCCTTTAGAGCACTCCAGACAAATAGACATATTTATTATTCAAATAATCTGGAAAGTCTACTTGAAGATCATCTAGATAACCTTAGACTATTTCATAGACATTAACATACCCATAATGATCTGGACAACCCTATACTCAAACTTTGAAGGCAAATATCTATACCAGCAGCATGACATTGCATCCTATCCAACTCTGATGACTACATCATGATTTAACAGAATGACTTCACATACTTGTGATAGCACATATGATAAACCTCATATATACTGGATCCCTGTTACAATCCCATTTTAAGTGGAACACTAGCAACTATGCTTACACCTTATTTTTTATCCTTTTGAAGTACTAACTCAAAATAACATAGTCTACTATCTTTCCTTTCTATAATTACTTAGCCTACCTAGGTCACGATGAATCTAGAACATAATCCAAGGACTCAGGGCATATCTCAAGAAGACTTCTTACTAACTTATAGCTTGTCACAATTACATTAAATACCTTTCACAACTTCATTGACACTGATTTAGACCTTGAGTGAGGATAACTCTTCAATATTTACCTTGTACAGTTGTCATGACTTCAACATGTAGTTCTAACAATATTGCATGCCATAATCACTGTTTTATCATTAACAATGAATCCACATCAAATCACTCACGTACCATATTCATTTTATCATACCTGTAGCACCATATTTTTCCTTAACACATCCTTGAACACTCTAGAAGAGGGATAGATACCTCGTACAACATCTGCCTTTCCTTAGACACTTCTTCAAACTTAGGTTTTGAGATGCAATCATTCATCCTTACCTTAAGATTACATGTAGACCATTAGGTAACATTGAACAACTCCATGAGTTTACTAATAAAATCACAATACAAAAACCTGATAGATCTAAATTCTTCAAGCTAACTATTTTGCACAAGTGATGATCTCAAGGCCTTACTTGGCACTTTGTATCCTGAGCAAAAAACATCACTGACTTAGACGCCTGTAGACCAGATTTCACTAATCATCCTAAACACCACTGTCATACCTTTGATGAAAAAGTCATCACTCTATATAACTTAACAGTCCATAAGCTTCTTCTAAATATTATGCCAATAATTATTGAACTACAAACCTATGTCATTCTCCATCCCTCATAGATCATTCTAGATCAATATGCAACACTCAACACTGACTTTGATCGAGATCCCATAAGGATTTCTGAGTATGAAGAGCATTCGTTGATATCCATCAAGCACTCCAACATACCTGGGTAATCTCATGAAATATTTCATAGCATCAATACTCATACAAGGTACATACTTGATTCCATATGAAGCCAAACTTTCACAGAAACCTTTTAGTAGACCACAGTACATATCTTACAACCTTCAAAACCCTCAAGTGTTCTATACCTTTGACAACCTATATCATGCCTTCAGAATAGACTTAAAGGAGATTATTTGTTCTATGATACATATCCCTAATCACTTATGATAACTTCTTGAAGTAATTTTATAAGATCCTCAACTGTAGCCCTTGCCTATCTTGAATTGATGTAACTCAAACACTGCACTGTAACGAGACTACATTGCACAACTTGATAGAAGAAAATGTAGATACATATTACTCTGTAGACATGGAGATAGACTATGGATACAGGAGTTTACCTTCTACATGATATGACAAAGGAACATGCACTACAGATCTCCTTATACTTTGAATATAATCATATGCTCATAGATTCTTGACAGAACCCATCATAGACCTACCATATTCAATGAACATGAATCAATTCTTGATGCATGACTTTATAGTTTACACAATGCACATGATTATGAAATCAATAGGACAGTGACCTGATACAATAGATGATGATGACTTTAAGACACTACCTCAAAACTTAGCATATCTCTTTGATCACTTAATATAACCCTTACCTGATGGCAGAATCATTTTGACATGAACAACACGTAGTAGATCCATTTTGATATCTTTAGTACAATGCACAAGGCTTTGATGGAACAAATAAGGACATACTAACACTTTTGATTTAGATACGCTATGATAGAAAAACATATGAAACATACATTGCAGGTCATTAACATGATCATAGCTAAATGTCAACCTTAAGCACATTACTTCATACTTAGGAAATATTATAGATCATAGAATGCATTCACAAAACTTGTTCTTGTAATTTTGAACTCCGAGACACAATGTTCATGTTTCCAAAATTAGTAGACTTACTTGACACTTCTCAAAGAAACTTCTTGCAAAACACTTGACACAACATTAGAGATCTCAGACAAAAATGACCTGTAACTCCATTAAATCACAAATATTTTCAACATTAGACTCATGATATCATTTGGAAGCTCCAAAGACTCATTTCTTAGCTTGAAACACGCTAAAAAATTGACCTTCACATTCATGACATGACTATAAGTTTCATAGTTTTGGTATAAACCGTTTGATTCATGACTCAGAGAACACATTTTGGCTATGATGACCCTATAGATTGAAAATATTCTTTGACAGTGATACAACATATTGTTTTGACACCAACTCAGACTATAGACCAAAAAGAACATCTTGAAACACATTATGAAAATAACTCAGGACATAATACAAAGACTATCACTTCCATTCCTTACTCATAATACACTTATAATATTGTTCAAGATAAATGATTATCATTTGATAACATGGTAGACCTAAGAGCTTAGAGATATCAGACCAAGAACCTTGATACAACTTTGACAACTCAGATTATACATAGATTCTTAACATGATATGCATAGATATAGACATTTCAAACCCTTGAACAAGGACAATACATACCTTAACATCCTTTACTTTACTAATTGACAAACCTCACACAAGGAACACATAAAAGAATCACAAACTCAGACACATGATAATGATAGGCGACTCAAAAGTACATGGGAAGAATAACTTTCCATACCTTATAACTTTTTTAGTGTCCCATACACCTAGAATCCCTCAGATTCTCAGGAATAAGGGAATGCATAACATTTAGGAACAAATGGTCTTCTTCAACAAGAGAAAACATGCTTCCTTGACCTGACATGAACCCTTCCTTGAAGCCACAAGAACCTTCTTTGAAAAAATTCACTGGATTAGGTTGCATTTCAGACTGAGAATATGATATGTTAGATTTTCTTTCTTGAACAACCACCCTTATTTCCCTTAAGATTTGTAAAAACATCCTTGTTGTTGTAAATCAGCAGCACCCCTGGATGCAAATCAGGTTTCTAAGTTGATTATAGAGCATCCAGTGTAATTGCACAACATGGAAACCTGTCTCCAAGTGTGGGACTTGTGAAAATGAGAGAGGAATCTCTAGATTAGAGGCTGGTTCCTCAAACTACTCTGATTTATATCTATATTTTGCACAACTACAGAGGTTCTAATCCTAATTCTACCCTAGATTGCAAGGAGATAGGGATAAAAATGCAAAAATGAAACTAAACTAAAGATGGTGATGCACCAAAAGGAGTGGTGAAACATTTCTTGCCATATAAATAGACAAAAATTCATGAAATGCAACAAGGGAAAACATACACAAGTTGATAGATGTAATTAGAGGTCTTGAAATGAAGTAAAACAATACAAACAGAGGACTGAAAGCGTTCACAGAGTTTACACTGTCAATTTCATGAAAAAATCTCTTGCATTCCACCATCAAAGAGGTATAAACCTGTTACAAACTGTGAAAAAGGTCTAATTCTTACAACTATCACTTGCTGGAGGTGAAAGAAGAAGTTTTCAATGCCAAAAAGTGTTCAACCTTCAAGAAATGAGCCAAATCTGGCTTTTACAATGCATGGGTCGAGCCTAGGAGAGAGAAAACGTAAAAAACATGGGAGCCCATTCCTCATTGATGTAAAATGCATTAAAATAGCATGGAGGACCTTACAAACCCATACCCTATTATTTTTGACCATGTTGGAGAAGAATGCGACCCATTTTGTATTAAATTTGGTTGTTGAAATGTCATTTCTGGCCATGGACACGTACCAGAACCGTTTTTGAATTTTCTCTCTCCAAACTAAACCAAAATTAGAAATTGACCATGTAATCATGTAGATAATTTTAACATCTTTCCAATGATATCAAGAACGTGAAAATCTGAGCTCTGGATCAAAAGATATGATCGTTTGAAGATTTAGGGCAAAAACGGCCCAAAAACGGATCGGCGGGAAAATTTTTCAAATTTTACCTCTTTTTTATCTTTGGAAATTTTTTCAAAAATTCCCCGTGCTCCATTGGTTGGATGCCACGTGGAAAGCTCTGATTCATTCTGGAATCCTCTCTCCTTCGCCTCCCGTGGGTTTTCCTTTGAAATTTTGACATTTTTAGACTTTGGAAAATTTTTCATTTTTCCCCCGCGCCTCGCTCGGCCGGGACACGTGTCGGCTTTTGAATGGATGACAGGGGGTGCGGGCCCTTCTTTCACTTTTTAGTTTTGGCCGAAAACTTTTGCAAAATTTTCAAAAACTGCCCCGAGCTCCATATCTACCTTCCCCTTAGGACACGTGTCCTAATTTTACTCGCTGTGGGCTCTCCGTTCCATTCTTCTACTTTGGAAAATTTGGCAAATACTTAGCAAATTTTCCATTTCTTCCCTGCGCCACGAACTCCCTGCCACTTCACCACCTAGTGCCTTCTGGTTGGCTCGGGCCAACCCCTCAAAAATTCACCATTGAAACTCGGCCAAACACTTAGAAATTTTTTTATTCTTCCTCCCGCCTGTTTGATTGATGAGGACATGTGGCCCATTCTCACTGGGTGTGGGCTATGCGGGCCGATCTTGACATTTGAAATCTTCACAAAAACTTCAGCAAAATTTCAATTTTCTACCCACCGCCCATGAGCTTCCTTCGACACGTGTCGATTTCCCATTGGCCGCGGGCCAAAATTTCGAAATTTGCCCATGGAAACACTTACCAAAATTTTTCATTCCGCCCCTCCTTGTGACACGTGTCACAACCTGATTGGTCCGCGGGCCCCACGGGTAAAAATTTCCATTTGAACCTTCAACCAAAATACTTGGAAAAAATTCAAATTTGCCTCTGACCCCCGAACTCCTTTGCCACGTTGCAGCTTCCTATTGGCTACGAGCCTCAAATGGGAAAATTTTTCACAAAAACTCCGCCGAGCCATAACTTGAAAAATATAAGGAGTTAGGAGGCAAACTTTACCTTTCTGGAAAGCTAAGAGAGAGCTCTATCTAATGGTGCCATTTCCAGAAAGCCTTGAGTGCCTAAAAATCAAAAAATGTAGAATGAGGCACAAGAGAGGAAAGAACACAAGGAGTTAGCCACAAAAATGAGCTGGGGCACCATTTTGGATAACAATTTTGGCAACTCAGAGGGGTCATCTGCCTGTTATATGAAAATACTAGTTGCCTGAAGTAGTCCATTGGGCATGGAGTCATCAAATATTTTATTTAGAACCTCAACTGACTTAGAATGTGCAAGGAGGAAGATGGAATATCACCTAATGGAAGCAAGGACTGCAAAACATCTCCATGGGCAGCAAGTTGTGCCAAAGCACTTAGGGAAAACAAAACAAACCTACAGCAAAACAATGTGCACAAGCACTTGGAGGAATGAAAATCTAATCTAATATTTACAAGGTGGTAAATTTCCCTCTAGAAGCAACGCTTGAGATATATTCCATTGACTGGAATCTGTAGTTCTTCACCATCCAATGAGGCCAATTGGAAAGCATTGCTGTTCTTGCACTTCGTGACCATGTATGGGCCACTCCAAATGGCATCAAATTTTGAATGCCTTCCCGGTTTTGCTCTATCCACATCCCATTTCAACACTAGATCTCTAACCTGAAAAGATCTATCCTTGGCCTTCCTATCAAAGGTCTTTTTGATCAAATCTTGGTCCTTTTCCATTGCTTGGGATGCCTGATTTTTGACCTCCTGCAGCTCCATCAACTCTACATATCTCACCTCCATGGGCTCAAACTCTAGCAAATCTAATTGCTTCATGATTTCCAATGTTGGCAACTCAAGTGACATGGGCAAGATTGCCTCTCTTCCATAGACAAGTTTGAATGGAGAGTTACCTGTGGATCTCTTGGGAGTTATCCTATCAGCCCATAAGGCTGATTTCAGTTTGGTATGCCAAGACCTCTGATTCTCATCAAGAGTCCTCCTAATGATCCTCAACAAGTTCTTGTTTGTAGACTCGGCCTGGCCATTACCTTGAGGGTAATAGTTTGATGAAGTGCTTAGGTAGATCCCGTTCTTGACAGCCCACTCAGTCACCTTGGATCCAATGAATGTCAATGCATTATCTGAGATTATTGTAGCAGGTATACCAAATCTGGTTGCTATCCCCTCATAAAAGTCTAAGATGCTAGACTCATTTGCTTCTTTGAGTGCTACTCCTTCAGTCCATTTGGTGAAGTAGTCTGTGGCTGTCAAAATCCATTTGTGCCCTTGACTTGAATTGGGATTAATGACTCCAATGAAGTCCAAACCCCATTGCATGAATGGCTGGTCAACTGAGATTGGATGCAATGGAAGGGCAGCAAGTCTCTCTTTTCCTGTGAAGAATGCACAATTCTTACACCTCTTAATCCATGCATAGCAATCACTAAAATTTTTAGGCCAATAATAACCAGCCTTCATAATTTTTAGAGCTGTCACTCTTGGTGCAAAATGACCACCAGCTGGTCCACCATGGAATTCTTCCAACACCCTATGAATCTGATTTGTGCTAATAAATCTCAGCAGCACTCCATTCACATCTTTCTTGAACAAAACTCCATCAACAATGGCATATGGGACAGCCTGCAATCTGAAGTGTCTTCTTTGGGTCTTGTTCATCTCTGGGGGGCATAGGCCTGTGCTTAGGAAGTGTATAATACCTTGGGTCCAGCAAGGAGTGGGGACAACATTGTCTTCTTCTTGATTGCCACTTGGCTCATGGCTGTCCTGGACTGTCAAAACAGCCTCTTCTTCAATGCATACTTCTTTTTGCTTCCCCAAAACCAGCTTCTCACACAATCCTTTCCCTCTTACCAGCTTGGTGATCTTGATCTCAATTTCATACTCCATGACATGGGTGATCCAACCTGCCCTTTTCTCGTTCAAATATTTGTTGAGGAGGAAGTCCTTAACCCCAGCATGTGAGACCAGCAACTGGACCTTGTTGTTTGAGACTAAATGCTTGAATTTCTTCAAGCTTCTGATTACTCTGCCAGCACATGCTTCTCAATAAAAGAGTACTTCACCTCATAGTCATCTAGGCTCTTGCTGAAGAAGGCAATTGGCTGCTCATCATTATCCTTGTTCTGCTGTACCAAAATGGCAGAAATAGTGTCATTACCTCCAAATGCATAGAGGATGAAATCCTTGGAGAAGCCCGGGTTGATGAGAGTTGGTGCTTGAGAAATGGCTTCTTTGATTGCTTCAAAACTCTCCTTTGCCTTCTGTTGTCCACTTAAAAAGCCATGCTCTTCTTTAACATTTTGGTGATGGGCTTGACAAGGGTTGCAAAATCTGGGATAAACCTCTGAACAAAGTTTATCCTCCCCAAGAAACTCTGAAGGGCTTTCTTGTGGCTTGGCAATGGTAGTGTTCTTATGGCTTCAACTCTCTCTGGATCAATTGTTAATCCTTCTTTGGAGACAATATGGCCAAGGAGCTTTCCTTCATGTGTAAGAAAGATACACTTCTTAGGATTCAAAGACACTCCAAATTTCCTACACCTCGTGAAAACTTGTCTCAAATGAGAGAGGTGGTCTGCTGCATTTTTGGAAAAAACAGTGATATCATCAATGTAAATCAGCACCACGTTGTTAATCAAACCTTTGAACGCCATGTCCATTGCTCTTTGGAAGGTAGCACCAGTGTTGGACAGCCCAAATGGCATCTTCCTGTATGCAAAAGTCCCCCATTTGGTTGTGAAGGCTGTCTTGAAATGGTCTTCTTCCTTCACCATAATCTGATTGTAGCTGGAGTAGCCATCAAGTAGTGAAAACCTCTCAGAGCCAGCCACAACTTGCAAGATTTTCTCCATGGAAGGGAGTGGGTAATGGTCCTTGAGAGATGCTCTATTTAAGTCTCTGAAATCAACACAAAATCTGATCTCTCCACTCCTCTTTCTGACTGGAACCAAGTTGGCAACCCAACTAGAATGCTTGATTGGGAATATGATTCTTGACTCAATCAGATTGTCCAATTCTTTCCTCATGAGAGGCTCCATGTGTGGATTGACTAGTATTTGTTTCTGCCTAACCAGGCTTAGTATTTGGATCCAATTCAATGGTATGCTGAGCTAAGTTGGGATTGAAACCTTTCAAATCTTCATAGCTCCAAGCAAACACTTCAGGGAACTCTTGACACAGCTGTATGAACTCATACCTTTCTTTCTCAGTTGTCATTTTTCCAATTTGCAATGGTTTGTTCTCTTTCTACCAAGATGGATACTAAATCCTCTCTCTTGACCTGAATGTTTACTTTCTCCTTTCTAAACTGATCATTGGGATTAAAAATGGACTCCAAAGTGATAAGTCCCTTGGGCAGCTTGTTAGTTCTCGGCTGTACCACTTGGTCACCATACTGCTGTTCTAATTTTTTCTTGATTCTTAGCTGAGAACTCAGCTTGCTTCTTGCAATAAATGGATGATTTGCTGGTCATTCTCAAACACTTGCCAACTGACCATTGTTATCTGGCACTAAAGGCCTCAAAATCACGTGGATGTTTGGCTGTACCTTGTCTTTTTGAATGCTTCCCCACAATGTCAAAGGCTGCCCCTACCTGCTGCAAGCATATCAGCAGCTTGATTCTCTTTCCTAGGAATGAATTTTGATGCCAAAACCCTCAAAAATCTTCCATGAGGTCCCATACCCCTGTTCTTGTAGCACTTGATTAGATCATTCTTGGCAGCATGTTGTCCCTTGACCTGATTTACAATCAATTCATTGTCACCAAAGACTTGCAAGTTCTTTATTTTCTTCTTGATTGCCCAATGCATCCCTTACACCAAGGCCTCATATTCAGCAGTGTTATTAGAGCATGCAAACTAAAATCTAAAAGCTGAATAATACTTTACCTCCTTTTGGTGCATCACCATCTTTAGTTTAGTTTCATTTTTGCATTTTTTATCCCTGTCTCCTTGCAATCTAGGGTAGAATTAGGATTAGAACCTCTGTAGTTGTGCAACATATAGATATAAATCAGAGGAGTTTGAGGAACTAGCCTCTAATATGGAGATTCCTCTCTCATTTTCACAAGTCCCACACTTGGAGAGAGGTTTCCATGTTGTGCAATCACACTGGATGCTCTAGAATCAACTTAGAAACCTGATTTGCATCCAGGGGTGCTGCTGATTTGCAACAACAATCCTTAGACTCATTCACAATAGTATTCTTCTTGAAATATGCTAGAGTACCCTGAAGAATCCATTTGGTGACAATATCTTGAAACATCACCTTGCTTATGAAAAATTTTTGACACATAATCCCAATCTTCTTTCTTGGTTAAAAAACACTTAGGTTCTAACCACAAATCCTTAACCCTATGACCATACTTAAAACAAGAAAAAACATTCATCTTTGAAGAATCCCACATCATTTCTAGGAGACTTCCTTTTGCAATCTCTAGATATATGACCAAAAATCTTGACAAACAAAGCAATATCCATTAAATGAAGAACCATACCTCATAGCTGAAGTCGAGCAACATCGACAAGCAGGGAATGATGCTTAGAGATAAATATATATCAGAATTTAAGTCATTTTGTATTCGAGGATAGATTAAACTGAATCTTTGTCACTCGAGCATGGAGAAGTTGGATAACACCATGCTGAGGGTATGAACTACCCTCCTACTTTAGGTTGTACCTTTAAACCAGGGTGAGAGGACCCGTTTTGTAACCTGTATTTGTAATGGATAAATAATATTTGACTCTCCTTCTATGATATTGGAGGAAAACCTTGAGAAGACATGGTCAATGCAACATAATATAAATCTCACGAGTTGTCACACTAGAGAATGAAGATGTCTCCTAAACAAGGTTCAAGTTACTAAAGACAACAATAAAACCTGATTTCTCATGCATGTTTTGTATAAGGGATGGGTAAATTCAACAAATCTCCCTAGCATTTATGGACAAATAGTGCAAGCATGGGTAAGTCTTGTAGGATTTATCATTTATAGATGGATTTTTTGGGGGAATTAAGTAGGATAAAGTTGATTATACTCAGATTCTTGGGAAATTTTAACAAATGTTGGAAAATCTGCCAAGCAAGATGATAACAACACTTCAAATAATTAACAATGAACCTTCAACCAGAATGTGTACACCCATGGAAGCCCAAAGATGCATAGTTTCACACATTATTTGAGAATTTAACATAAAATATCATGTCAAAGACTCAACTAAACATCAAAAATCCCTAGTCCATCATGCCTAAGATACACTCATAAGCTAACAAACAATCTGTATCAACAAAATGGAAGTAAAGTGAATTTAAATTGTTTACTGTGCAGTGAAATGAAAGCTCTTCTCACAGCACAATTGTAAATGCCACAATACTACCACAAGGACAAGATCTTGTGTGATTTAGAGGAATTCCTAACATAAGATTGCGACAGGAACATGAATAAATATTTGAAACATATTCAAATTGAAAGTAGACACAACAATGCTCATGATTAACACAATTAACTCAGGGCTTGTCAAATTCATCAGCAAGGGAAAGTTTCATTTATAGTCTCAATGCTTGTCAATGGTTGTACACTTGTAACCATCTTGACATGATTTATTTTGAAGGCTCAAGAAATTAACATGTTTCTCAGACAAGTCTTTTGGAAAAAATGATTTTCTCAGTCTCTTCTCTCTTTTCTCTTTTTCAATTTCTCAGAAATCTTAACCCCCCTTTTGTGAGAGTATTCTCATCACCTTTATACAATTCCATCCCCATTTTCCTTTCAATTTCCCCCCCAAAAACACGGATATTTCACAAGTATATTTTACTCTTACAAAATTCCAGGTGTATCAATGATACCTTTATAAAAATACTTTATTTGGCCTTGCCAGGTGTAGAGAGTACGGGCCTTCTTCATTTTGCTCTTATCATATATGACTAGAATATCATGTCATTACTTATGACTAATGTTTTCATGATTCCTTCCACCTAGTGATTGGATGGTTACTTCTGATATCCTTTGAGCACTCTGAGGTGACCTGAAGTGACAAAAAAATTTCATCTACTATCTGAAGATACATCTTGGATGTTGTGCATTCCTTCTCACATTTTCTTGGTTTAACTATCCCATGTGGTTTTTGTCAAATCCAGTTAATTCATCAATCATGCTTGTTCTGGATTCACTTCAACCTTTAAATTTTCCTCGTGTGAGCTGAGAAATATCTTCCTTTATCAGGTGCAAATGATTTCTTTCAATTCAATCAATTTGTGCCACTTCTACTTATAAAACCCAATTTTATCCCATTACCAGGATGCATTTCTCTTCTTATCCTGTAAGTGAGGAAATTTTTCACAACCTTCTACCAGTGACATGGTGAAAGTACATGTGGAAAATAGTTTGAAGGAAATTTTGTCAGAAGATTTGAATCAAATATTCGACCTGTGTGGTCTTGATGAGGCTTTTGTTAGGGCCTTGTTTGACATAGAATGTGTAGGAGATACCTGAGGACCCTTGACCTATCAGCAGGTCTGGCTCACACTCCTCATAAGGCTAATTAGGATCAATCCTATCTTTGTAGCCTTTCAATTCATGTATTTTCATCTCTTTCAATGGGAACATCTGAAAGCTCCATAAGACCTTGAAGAAATTATGGATTGAAAGGAGGCCCCAAGTGTCTAGGAAAACTGACTTTTAGTGTCCATTCCTATGTGATGAAGAATTTTTATTAAAGGAGATTCCCAAGGAATCTTATGTGTTATATGACAAATATTCCATTGACATTGTGTCTGCCATCTCTCACAAGGTGGATGAATTAGAGTGGAGGATTGCCTCTCTAGAGAAGGGGAAAAGGAACCGTATCCTTACAACCAAGTTCAATGCTAGTATCATCCTCAGGAAAGAGGAAAGGGATGAATCAAGCTCTCATCCCCCAATCATTATCTCAGATGGAGAAGAGGAGCTTGTCCATATCTACTCATCATTCAAGAGCAAGCAATCTCTTCTACTCAGGACAACAGGGTAGGTTTGTAGTTTGGTCATCTACTCACTCAGGGTGTTATGTTCCTTTATCAGGGCATGGCTTCTCAGGTCCTCAGCCAATCCCTTCCCCAAGAGAGCATCCACCCTTTACAAGGAGATGGAAAGATGAATCTAGCTCAAAGTCTCTCATTCCTTTTGGCCCTCATGATGTAGTCCTTGGTATTTCAACCACTCCAGCCATTCCTTCTCAGTCTATTCTCAATAAGTCTACCCTTCACAAGGGGAAGGGGAAGATGACATTCCTCATAGGTGGCCTGGATCTTCTAGAATGGGTGTCTTCCTACCAGAAGAAGATTGAGCTAGAGAAGATCATGCATGAACCAAGAATGACTCTTGAGTCATTAATGGATATGGGGATGTCATGGATTTAGCAAGGGTCCATCATGTTTATCCAAGAAAACATAGGGCTCTGATGAATTCATGCTAAGGAAGAATAAGCTACTAAACAAACTACCTCTACTGGGAGGGGGGACTTATGAAGGAGTGAAGGGTCTCTGAGCATTATGTTTGTCTTTTATGCCTTTTTTTTAATTATGTAAATAACCCTTTCACCATGGGATGGGGCCCCTATAGAATCCCCATTTTGAATTACATATGAGACTACTTTCAAATGATGTCACATCTAAATTTTCACCTTTTGACATGTAACTCTTTTTTGTTCCTGCATTACAGACTCTTTAGCTTAATACTAACACCAGTAATGAAAAGAAACAATTACTGTGCTCTCAATGGTTTTGCAATCATGTGCTTTTCCTCATCCTCTTAGTGTATCACATTATTTCAAACCTATTGTGACTCATCTAGAAGAGAAAACCTATCCCATGGTGATTTCACAATCCTCCTCACACTGTCTTCTTAGTTTACAACACTACCCTTGAGTTGCGCATGGCTCTGAACATCACTTCTCGGGATCTCTTTCTCGTCTCAGGGGATTTCCTTCCCTCTCGTGGGCCCTTCCTTTTTCAAAATTATGCATGGGTGACACGTGGTAACATCCTCATCCTCCCCCTTTCTTTGAATTTTCAGCTTACTGGGACTTCCCTGTTGCGCATAAGCCACATGGTGAATGCTCGCACTTGGGGGGGTCCACCTGTTATGTCCTCTTCAAAGGTGTGTCAGGGAAACACATGGACACCCTTCTTATCTTCCATGGGGATATTCTTTTAGTGGTTTCTAAATTTTTTCTCTGACCCTCTACCAAGTTTATGGGAATTTTTTGTAGCCTTTAGGATCTTCAACCATAAGAGGGGATTTTCACAAAATAGAGACCGGGTCCCACATAATCTGAGTCATGAATTTTCCCTTCAACATATACACATTTTAAAACAGATCAACTAGGGCATGAGGAATTTGAAGGCATTACTCAAGGAAAAAGGGGCAAGATTATTCAAGCTCCAACACTAGCTCTGACCCGGGGATGGGTACCCCTTGTGGGTGCCACAAGAACTATTCAATGTAGACCAAGTGCCAAAAATCCATTGGGCTATGGAGTCAAATATCATATGTACCAGGTCAAGTGATAACAACCCATTCTCCCAAAAACAAACCAAGAAACCAAAGCAACTAGTCATAGAAGACCAGGGAAAGAAAAGGGAAACAAAAACACACACAAGAACACAAAAACAAAGCAGGAAAACTATACACTATACATTGGTTCATACCTTGCTCTAAAATCTAATCAAGAAAATGCTTTAGGTGCCTACCATTGACAGGAAAATTGAGCAGCTCTCCATCTAGGTATTTCAAGAAGAAAGTATGTTCACCAATCCTGATATCGATGGAATAAGGGCCCATCCATAATGCATCAAACTTTTGTGTTTTCCCTTATCCTCATGTCTATTGTCCCATAACAATACAAGATCCCCAATGTTGAATATTCTGGGAGTCACCTTTTTGTCAAATAGTTTTTTGAGCTTTTCCCTAAACTTTAAATGCCTTTGGTGGGATTCTCATCTTTCCTCATCCAACTTAATGATTTGGTTTATTCTCACATTATAAGGGCTAACTTCCTCATCTTCAAGTTGTTGGATGAACTGATAAGAAGACAATTGTAGGTGTAAAGGAAGGAGAGCTTGGAATCCATAAACTAGCTCAAATGGAATTTTCCCAGTGGCTCTCTTAGCAGTAATTCTATCTTCCCAAACAAAAACTTCAACTTCTCCCCCCACTTTCTTTTGTTGATTGCTAATGTCCTTTTAATTATCTTCAGTAAATTTTTGTTTCTTGATTCAACTTGTCCATTTCCTTGTGGGTTATAATTAGATGCATATGTTAATTTTATACCATATTCTTCACACATGGAAACTAATGGTTTGGCTCAAAAACTCATGGCATTATCAACAACTATCTTTGCGGGTACACCAAACCTGTAAATTATATGATTCATGATGAAATCAACAACAACCTGATGAGTCACCTTCTTGGTGGGGATAGCTTCAACCCATTTGGTGAAATAATTAGTAGCCACCAATATCCATCTGTGGCCTACACTAGAAGGTTCTGACAGTTCCCCTACAAAATCCATGCCCCACTACTTGAAAGGAGCCTCAATCGATACTGGTTGTAGAGGGAGAGCACCAAATGCCTTCATTTTCCCTGAAAATCTTCTGACAACTTTCACATTTTCTTACCAACAAATCATATCCTTGAAGAGTGTGGGCCACCAATAGCCCACCCTTAGTATCTTATGGGTAGTTACTCTTCCAAAAAAATTCCCCCCACACACTCCTCCATGAAATCTAAAATTAACCCAGGGGCTTCATCCTCCATTACACATCTGAGAAGAACCCCTTCAGGATTTTTCTAGGCAACCCATAATCAGTGATGATATATTTTTGGGAAGCCAACTTGAGTGTCCTTCTTTGATTTTTATCTAGATACCCTAGACATTCCAAGTTTCTTAGGTAGAATATGATGTCTTTGTACCATATGGAATTGATCAACTTCTCATGTATCTCCGCATCTCCTCCTTCTACCTCATTTACTTCCATCACTTGTAAGTTTCTTTCAGCCATTAGCTTTTCCAAGCCCAAACCTCTAACCAATTTAGTAGTCTGAATATCCATGTCATACTCTTGTAGTTTGTTCACCCACCTGACATCTTTTGTTGGAAACCTCCACCTCTGATAAAATGTCTTTGACCATTGTATGAGGAACATAAGCTATGATCTTTGAGCTTAGAATATATGGCCGGAAATATTTTGTTTCTCTAACCAAGGAAAAAGCCTATTTTTCCATAATGGTGTACTTCAACTTAGCTCCCTGCAATGGATTTACTGAAAAAATCAATTGGCCTTTCATTCCCCTCCTCATTCTTTTGCAATAACACAGATGCGATGGTATTTTCAGATGCAAAAGAGAAAATTTGAAAAATATTCTTATAATCAGGGGCCACTAAAACAAGGGAATTTTTTAATGCCTCTTTTATCCCAGTGAAATATTGGATAGCTTCATCCTCCCATTTAATAATTTTATCCTTCCTCAACATCTTCATGATAGGAATAGTCATTTCTGTAAAATTGGAAATGAATCTTCTTATGAAATTGATTTGGCCCAAAAAAGATTGAATACCTTTCTTGTTCTTTGGGACAGGAACTTTCCCAATGGCTTCCACTCTCTCAGGGTCAATCATGACCCCTTCCTTTGACATGATATGCCCCAACAACTTGGCTTTCTAAACCCCAAAATGACATTTTTTAGGATTCATAGTGAGATATTGTATTCCCTGCACCTCTATAACATATTTTCCAAATGCTACAAATGATCATCCCTTTTTCTTGAAAATACCATCACATCATCCTGGTATACATCTATAAAATCACTTATATATCCATGAATGCCACATCCATATCTCTTTGAAAAGTGGACACCAATGTTCATCAAACCAAATGGCATTCTTACGTACACATAAGTACCCCAGGGAGTGGTGAAGGTAGTTTTGATTCATTCTGATTGCTTCACAACCACCTGGTTATATCCCAAGAATCCATCTAACGTAGACAATAGATCTGACCCAGTGATTAATTGCAACATATTATCCATGTTAGGAAATGGATAATTATCTTTTATTGAGGCCTTATTCAGATTTCTAAAATCTACACAGATTCTTATATCCCCATTCTTCTTTCTAACTGGTACTAAATTTTCCACCCAAGAAGAATATCTTGTAGGTTGTATAATACCTCCATCCCTGAGTTTCTGGAGTTCTTCTTGCATTTTCAAAGACAAGAGTGGATTAATTGGCCTCTATTTTTCCTGAATGGATTGGCATTGGGTTCCAAAGGTATTTCATGTTGGAAAATATCCTCCCTATATGCCTTCAATTCTAAATATGACCATGCCAAGAAATCCTAGTACCTTTTTAACAACTAGACATATGACTGCTTCTCTTCTTTACTCAAGTTACTGCCCAACCATATTTTCCTAGGTTTATCATTAGTCCCCAAGTTGTGTTCTTCTACATCTCTTGAAACATGGATGTGTCTGTGAACAACCCTATCAACATTGTCAAAATTTGATTCCAAAGAAACTAACCCTCTTGGAATTGTATTTGTTTTTAGTTGAATAACCTCTTGTCCAAAAAGAGTCTCCTTACCATCACACACAGAAATCATCAGTTCCCAGTCCATATTCTGATTTGTAAATTCTCCCTTATTTTGTAAAAATCTCTGAACCTAGGCATCATCTTCGAAAACCTGCCAATGTTTGACATTTTCAGGGATAGATGGTCTTGTCAACACTTCTATATCATACTCACAGTAAGGAGACATTGTAAAATTTTCAAATCTAGATCCCAATACTGCCAACCTATCTATAGTAGTATTATTCTTTCTGTCATGGTAAATTATGTTGAAAGAATCAAACATTTCAATAAAATCTCAAACTACATGCTTATATTGTTTCATTCTTTGATTCTTAGTTACATAGAGCTTCCTAACTTGTTTAACCACCAACTCTGAATCTCCCTTAACAATAATTTCCCTAATACCATACCTCCAAGAAATCCTCAAACCCAAGAGTAGTGCTTCATATTCTGCAATATTGTTAGTGCATTCAAATATGAGTTTAAAAGAAAAACTAAAAACCTCCTGATTTGGAGATATTAGGACAACACCAACACTGTTCCCAAATTTAGAACAAGCTCCATCAAACATCAAAATCCAAGGGGTGCCCAGTTTCTCAGGACACATACATTTTTCAATGCTATGCTCTTTAAAATCTGCATAACCCACAAAATTATCAACATCCACATCAGTATACAACACCTCATAGGATGCATTCTTAGGGTCCTTAATCAGATGCAACATTATTTTTTCTCCACATAGTTTAACAAGGCTTCCATCTATTGGTATAGTCGCATATGAAAAATCCATCTACACACTTCCTCCAACACTAGTAGCCCATTTACTTGACAACAACATTCCCCATTTAGCAGGACAATCCACAATGACTACATTCATGGTTAAACATTTTCCCAGATAAGCTACCAATTGCACTACCAATCCTTTAACATACCCAATCACTGGTACTTCTCTTGAATACATAGCGGTGCACTTTCCAAAAGTTTGTTACTTTTATATTCAATTCATTCATCACCTCAAGGGGCATCACATTGCAAGATGCCCATGAGTCAAACATGCAGTTGTGCACTAACCTATATTTTATGATCAAAGTAGTGTAAAAAGGGTCAACATCTAGTTGGGATTCAACAAGAGAAGTGCCCAAATATACCTCAGGTAGTTCTCCCAAATCCTCTAATACTTGAGGTACTTATAATTCTGCAATGATAGGGGGAGTGTCCACATGATTCACATTTTTACATGAGGGTAGTGCATCCTCTTTGAATCCCAAGTACTCAAATGCTCTTTTTCTATATTTCAAGGGATTCGAAGTAATTCAACAATAGGAACTGTGACCTTTATTTGACTCAAAATATGGGCAATATCACATGGGACATATTTTGGTAAGGTCATGTTAGGAGGAAGAGTAACGGTTCCTTCTGGTGGTATAAGACTCTTTACATTTTGGGCATGAACTAGGCACAAGCTCTATTTGGGATAATCGGACCCTTAGTTGGTGTATCCTTCTTAGGAGACTCATTTAGGATATTGGTAAGAAGTGGAGTCTTGGGTTTGGGCTGTAGTCCTCCTCCTTTAATAACTCTGACTTCTAAGATTGTATTCCTTTTCTTGAGCTACTACCGTACGTTCATCAAAAGTTACCTATCTTCCTTAGAAGGAATTCCCCCATCATATTTCTTAATCATTAAATCCCTCAGATATTCAAAATCATGATTAGGTAAATCAAACTCTTGCACCATATCAACTTCAATATCATCATCAAGAGGAAGAGGTAATACCTGGTGAATGCAATCCCAGAAACTTTCTACAGTCCTGACACTTATCAGAGCTCAGTTGAAGTGGCTCTTTGCTATGGATTTTTAGGGCTTTCCATCATACATACATCACCATAAGTCTCATCATCATTTTTCTCTTCAATTTCCTCAATAGATCCACAAGGGGAATGTGGAAAAAAACACTTATCACACCATTCAATAGCATGATTTTCTTCCACCATGGCAACCCTAGCAGTCAAAGGATCAAGGATCTGTTTATTTTCTCTAGGTTGTTGTTGTTTATTTCCTGATCCTATGGGTCCCTTTCCTTTTTCATCTATTTTGTGATCACTCCTAAGATGATTTCCAAATCTATCTTGGCCTTGTGGTTTGTGTTGACCTTGAGAAATTTTTCCTATTCCTTTTTCTTCTCTGGCAAGCTTATAAGATATTTCTTTAACTACTCCAGCCAAAGTCTTCACAACCTCCTCTAGATCCACTTCCTTGTTTGACTGAGGTTTATCAGGATTAATCAGTTTGACACCCTCCCTCTTAGGTGGTTTTCTAGCTACCTTAATATTATTTTTGATTTACAAGGCCATTGTAAAGGCTCATGCCTTAAAGTTCCAGTGTTCTTATCTCTCAAATAATAAGTGACCTTTTTGTCAAAAGCATCAAAGTACTTAATCAAGTAAGACTCATTACTAGGCCTCAAAATTATGGGTAATCTATTTAAAGTCTTATTGAATCTAGTATTGAAGTCCTAGACAGACTCATTAGGGTTCTTATTTATATTCTCAAACTCAGACAGGAGGAACCTTGGGTTTGTCTTATCCCCATATTGTAATCTGAAAGCATTCTTCATCTCATTCCATGAATCTATTGAGTTATCTGGAAAATATTTGTACCAATCACATGCATCTTCTTCAAGAGTATGGATGAATAGATTTACATATATATCTTCATGTTCTATTTCAAAATCCTCCATCATATTAACAAAAAGTCTCAAATGCTGATCACCAGTGATGGCATTATTTCCCTGGAATTTAGGCAACCTATTTCTTACATCTTGCGGTACAACATTAGGATACCCAACCATGCCTCTAAAATTTATTGGTCCAAATGTGTTGACAACAAAAGGAGGTCTAGGTGGAGGCTGAGCCATGTTATTTTGAGGAGGTGATCCTATAATAGGATTAAGACAGTGCAGGACCAAGGGTCTTTGGGATACATGAATATGATTTTCAAAGTAAATAACCTCTAGTGACTCATTTTCATAAAATACCTATCAGTCTTGAGTGATAAAGGAAAGGAATGAGGGACACCTATTATAGATACAAATAATGACCCCTCACCAATTGTGGTGAATCAATTTTCATTTGAAATTCTTGGTGAATACCAGTGTCTTAACCTTCATCAATTAAGAATTGTTGTTAATATTTACAAAGCTAGAAGGAAGAAGGTATTTATTTAACAAGAACCCTGCTAGAAAATTGTTTCCATAGATTTGGAAAACAAATCCAAAATAGATACAAGTCTGGAAAGCATTGGGGGGTCAAGAATCAAGAGAAAAGGTAGTACTTGTCATATAGGTTAATGTACCTATAGTTGGGGATTATCTTACATCTTCAAATAGTTATGAATCAAAATAGTCCTCAGGTGGATCTAAGATTTCTAACTTAGATGTGCCAAAGCACTGTAAGTAACTTCTCAAGTGCCTATCAATACTTAATTTGTACAAATCTTGATAGATCTGATCATCATTCGTTAATATTATCACTAACAATATAAATCTAGTGCAACATTCACTTAAACTATAAAATATTACACAATGAACCTCTGATCTTGCTCAATATTTACAATAATTATCAAAGGATGACGTTTAAACAATGTATTTTCATCTACAACATGTAGGAAACATTACCAGAGATCAATATGTGTATGTATTTACACAAATAGTCCTTGACAGCAGTGTCAGATCAGTGTTTGTACCCAAATTGGTTCTCTTTTTGAAGTTGAACAACATCAACAAACGGGGTAGGATGCCTAGAGACAAATATATCAGAATTTGAGTTGTTTTGTAGCTAGGGACAGATTTAACCGACTCTTTATCACTTAAGCATGGAGAAGTTGGATAACACCATGCTGAGGGTATGACCTACCCTTATACTTTAGGTTGTGTCTTTAACCAGGGTGAGAGGATCTGTTTTGTAACTTGGATTTGTAATGGATCAACAATATTTGATTGTCTTTCTATGATATTGGAGGAAAACCTTGAGAAGACATGGTCAATGCAACATAATCTAACTCTCACAAGTTGTCATGCTAGAGAATGAAGATGTCTCCTAAACAAGGTTTAGGTTGCTAAAGACAACAATAAAACCTTATTGCTCTTGCATGTTTTGAGTTAGGGATGGAAAAATTCAACAAATCTCCCTAGCATTTATGGATAAATAATGCAAACAAGGGTAAATCTTGTAGGATTTATAATTTAGAGATAGATTTTATGGGGTAATTAAGTAGGATAAAGTTGATTATACCAGATTCTTGGGAACTTTTAATAAGTGTTGGAGACTTTTCTAAGCAAGATGATAACAACACTTCAAATAATTAACAATGAACCTTCAAGTAGAAGGTGTGCACCCATGGAAGCTCAAATATGTAGGGTTTCACATATTCTTTGAGAATTTAACATAAAATCTCATGTCAAAGACTTAACTAAACATCAGAAATCCCTGGTCCATCATGCCTAAGATACACTCATAAGCTAACAAGGTGGATGAATTAGAGTGGATGATTATCTCTCTGGAGAAGTGGTAGATAGGACCTATATCCTCACAACCAAGTTCAATGCCAACATCATCCTTGAGAAATAGGAAGGGAAAATCAAGATCTCATCCCTCAATCATTATCTCAGATGGAGAAGAGGAGTTGTCCATATCTGCTCATCGTTCAAGATCAAAAATATCCTCTACTTGGGATAACAAGGGTAGGTTTGTAGTTTGGTCATCTACTTGCTTAGGGTGTTATGTTCCTTTATCAAGGCATGGCTTCTTAGGTCCTCAACCAATCCCTTCCCCAATAGAGCATCCTCCCTTTATAAGGATGTGGAAAGCTTAGTATAGCTCAAAGTCTCTCATTCCTCTTGGCCCCCATGATGTAGTCCTTGGTCTTTCAACCACTCCATCTGTTCATTCTCAGTTTGTTCTTAACAAGTCTACCCTTCACAAGGAGAAGGAGAAGACGACATTCCTTATAGGTGGCATGGATCTTCTAGACTAGGTGTCTTCCTACCAGAAGAAAATTGAGCTGGAGAAGATCATACATGAACCAAGAATGACTCTTGAGTTGTTAATGGATATAGGGATGCCATAGGATTTAGTAGGGTCCATCGTGTTTATCCAGACAACATAGGGCTCTGATTAATTCCCATTGAGGAAGAATAAGCTACTGAACATACTTCCTTTAATGGGAGGGGGGACTTACGAAGGAGTGAAGGGTCTCTGAGCATTATATTTATCTTTTATGCCTTTTTTTAATTATGTAAATGAACCCTTTCACCACGGGCTGGGACCCCTATAAAATCCCCATTTTGAATCACATATCAGACTACTTTTAAATGATGTCACATCTAATTTTTCACCTTTTGACATGTAACTCTTTTATGTTCCTACATTACAGAATCTTTAGCTTAATACTGATACTAGTAATGAAAAGAAACCATTATTGTGCTCTCAATGGTTTGCAATCACGTGATTTGCCTCATCCTCTTAGTGTATCACATTATTTCTAACCTTCTACGACTCATCCAGAAGAGACAACCCATCCTATGGTGATTTCACAATCCTCCTCGCACTGTCTTCTTAGTTCGCAACACTACCCTTGAGTTGCGCAGCTCCGAACATCACTTCTCAGGATCTCTTTGTCATCTCATAGCGATTTCCTTCCCTCTGTGGGCCCTTCCTTTTTCCAAATTAAACATGGGTGACACATGGTAATGTCCTCATCCTCCCCCTTTCTTTGAATTTTCAGCTTATGAAACTTCCCTGCCGCGCATAAGCCATGTGGTGAATGCTCACACTTGGGGGTGGGGTCTGAAATGCTATGCCTCTTTAAAGGTGTGTTGGGGAAACACGTGGACACCCTTCTCATATTTTTTGGGGGCTATTCTTTTAGCAGTTTCTAATTTTTTTCTCTGACCCTCTGCCAAGTTTATGGGATTTTTTTGTAGCTTCTAGAATCTTCAACCGTAAGATGGGATTTTCACAAAATAGAGACCGATCCCCACATAATCCGAGTCATAAATTTTCCCTTCAACATATACACATTTTAAAAAAAATCAACTAGAGACGAGGACTTTGAAGGCATTACTCAAGGAAAAAGGGGCAAGATTATTTGAGATCTAACATACTTGATATGATCTTGGTAGGAATTAATTCACGAGTGAGCTATTTCATTCCTCTTTCCTATTATAGCCTTAATAATTGAAGACTTACCCATATATTTTTCTTATAGGATCTCCTTCAATGTGTTAGACTTACTTCTCAAGGACTTGCTTTAATACCAATTATTTGAAGAAAACTAGACTAAGAGGGGGGTGAATTATTCCTACACATTTTTCACTTTATTTTCCATTGTTACAACATCCATTAAACATCCATTCAATCTTATACATTCAACATTAGCTTATTATGTGTGCACCATACATTCAAATGAACATGAAACAAGAGAGAGAACACATATGCACAAGATGTAAGTAGGAAACCCTCAAGGGGAAGAAAACCCACTAAAATATTTTATTATATATCATTCAAAACAAATAATCAAGTGAATATTACACATCACAAGATATTTATTTAGCGAGGCACTAACCCCACAAGGAGCACTGTTATCCAAAATGTTCCCCTTGCACATTTTGTGGCTGACTCCCTTCATTCTTCCCTCTCTTGTGCCTCAGCCATAATTTTTTACTTTTTAGGCACTCAGGACCTTCTGGAAATGGAACCATTGGATAGAGATTTTTCTCAGCTTTCCAAAAAGGTAAAGTTTTCCTCCTAACTCCATGTATTTTTGAAGTTATGGTTTGGCGGAGATTTTGTAGGAAATTTTCCCCTGAAAAGCCCGAGCCAATAAGATGAGGCCACGTGTCCTCGGGAGGGTGGACCATGGAGGTAAACTTGGAATTTTTACCAAGTGTTCGACAAGTTTTCAAAAGGAAATTTCACCCTGAAGGCCCGCCGATGAATTGGATACTGCCACGTGTCCAGGCGGGGAGAAATTAAGAAAATTTCCTAAGTATTGGCGCCGTGAAAAATCTCCAAAGGGCCTGGGCGAATCAAATCAGGCCATGTGTCCCAAGACCAATGGACTGCGGAGGGAGACTTAAATATTTGGTGAAGTGTTTTGGTTAGGTCAAAGGAGAAGTATTGGCCTATCGGCCTACCGACCAGTCAGAGATCACCATGTGTTGCCGCGGGTGTCAGGGGTGTAAAAAGATTCTTTCTTTTTCTCCCAAGTGAAAAAAATCAAAAGGGAAAAGCCACCCCCCGAGGCCCGCAAGTGAATAAGATCATGCCACGTGTTCAGGGGGCGTCAGAGCTTCAGCCACCGAGAAAAAATTGGGAATTTTTCCCAAAGAATAGCGCAAAGAGAAGTTATCACCTCCATGGCCTGCAACGAATGGAAACCTGCCACGTGTCATCAATCGGCGGAGCACGGGAGAAATTGGGGAAATTTTTTCCCAAGCAAAATCAAACAAAAATTTTAAAGGAAAAGCTCGCCCCCAAATATGAGCCAATGGGATCGTGCCACGTGTCCATGTGGTGGAAAAAAAATGCAGGACAGGCCCGCAGGGAAAAATGGCAGAGAAAGCCTGCAGTCAATGGGGTTTTGCCACGTCTCCAAGTCAGAAAAATGGTCAACAATGATGGAAAATTTAAGGGAAGATGCCCACGGTGAATCACATCTTGCCACGTGTCCTCAGGTCATCGGCCTGGTGGAGAATTTTTGGAAAATTTTCCAATGACCAAAACGGTGAAAAATGAAGCGCAGAAGGCCTGCGTCCAATCAGAACGTGCCATGTGGCACCATATCATTGGGGTGTGGAGATTTTTGGAGAAATTTTCCCAAATACAAAAAGTGGGAAAATTTCAAATTTTTGGCCCGCCAACCCGTTTTGGCCTTGTTTTGCCCTAAATTTCAAACGGCCATAACTTTTGATCCAGAGCTTGGTTTTTCATGTTCTTTATATCAATAGAAAGCTGGTGTAATTATCTACATGATTCCAGGATCAATTTTGTGTTTTGATGGAGTTTGGAGAGATAAAATTGAAAAACACCTCTGGCACGAGGTAATCAACAGAAATGATGTTTCAACCACCATTTTTAATGAAGAATGGCTCGCATTCTCTCCCAACATGGTGAAAAATGTTGGGGAATGGACCTGTAAGGATGCCCATGTTTTTTTATTGTATTTTGGTTGGTGGTTGGAGCTCCTCTCATGTTTTCCTATGTTTCTCTCTCCTGGGCTCGTTTCTTACATTGTAAAAGCCAGAATGGGCTCATTTTTTGAGGGAGAGACACTCTTTTAGCTCTACAACTTATCTATTTCTTCCCTTTTGGTAAAATTTGTGGAAATTTTTACTTTTCCATGCAAATGCATCACCTCTTTTGCCTCTTGGTCATTGTAATGCACTGTGTTGGACCTGGGATGATAATATATGCTCTGTGATTAAAAGGTTTCTCAATCCTTTCATATGTTTATCATTGTTTTTTCTAACCTCTCACCACATTTTGGAAATTTGTGCATGTTTTGTGCTGTATTTCTTCCTATACTGTGTATATTTTTTTAGTAGCAGGTGTCTACTAATCCTTTGGTGTATCACCTCATTAGTCTTAGTTTTATTTCTTTTGCATTCTCTATCTATGTCCCCTTGGAATTTAGAGTAGGATTTTGAGTTTAAACCTCTGCAACTTGCAAGTAAAACACTTGATTAGAGGAGTTGAGGAACCAGCCTCTAACTTGGAGATTCTTTTCCCATTTTTACAAGTCCCACACTTGGGGAAAAGATTCAATGTTGTGCAATCACACTGGATGTCCAAAATGTCAAACTAGAAATCTGATCAACATCCAGGGGGTGTTGCTGATTTGCACTAACAAGCACCAACCCCTAAACCTTGTTGATACTACAAAAAAACAAGAGACTTGCATGAATATGAATCATCACACAATATTTTGATGAAGATATCACTGATGATATGATATAAAAACTTAGCTGATGGTGATCACAATATTTAACTCCAAATTTCTTCTAACCCTTGCTCAAACACACCTTCTTCAACTTGCTCTCTCTAGGTCTTTCATGGAATAATTTGTCTTCAAACCCTTACACACATCTTCTCAATAAGTATTTAACATGTAAAATATCTTATCAGCTCTCAAAACCTACACTCATACCTGCAATTCACCCACAGATGGGTCACACTTTTCCCCCATGTAGGACTAACCCTCAAAATGAGCTCTAACTTCACTTTTATATGCATTTATTTTTCTAACCCAAGGGAGGTCCATCCCTCATGAATAATTTGACCCATAAAAAATTTAAAAAATTCCAATACATCCATTACAACATTCACATATGACCTATATAGGTCGGCCATGCCAAAAACCTTCATTATTGCACTAAAAATCCTCAAAACCCCATCATTAGGATGAGAAATATCCACTCATGCCAAAAATATGCTTAGTCAAGATCCCATATTAACCATATATGTGTAATATAACATATAAACATAAAAAATGGTCTCAAATTTACTTATACTAATCAAATTATTTCATTAAATGGGCCCACTGGCTTGTAAGTTTCTTAAAACAGTTGTTTCCAACACCTTGTCTTTACCTTTGGGCATCATGGTCCATCAGGATGAACTCAAATATGGCATGTGACCACTCTATAGAATTTTTATAACCTGTAGAACACTTATAAGAAAGTTATAATTCTTGAAACATATAATAGTTCAAACCACATTAACTTTTGTCTTCACCAAATTAAGCTTCCCAAAAACCTGTTTTCCAAACTCAGATAGTTTGCACCGTTAATGATTATTTATTGAATTAAAAATGGATTCATGGGATGAAAAATTCATCCCTCTTCACTTTCTAGGTGATATCAAGTATCACCCAATCCATTTCATGTACTAACCAACTCAATCTTTCAGCAAACACTGTCTTGTCCTATAAAACCAAAAAAATTCTTGTCCACAAATTGACCTAGAAACCACATAAAACATCATAAAAATGAAACCAAACTTATACCACTAGAAATAAATTTGAGTTTTGTTTCTCTTGGAACTTCTTCCAACTCCAAGTGGAAGGCCTTCAACCAGGTCCATCTTTGCAAACTTCTTTTTATCCTTCTAGGACTCAAGAACTAAGTATGAGCCCAACACACTCCATCAATTAAAAATAACATTGCAAAATCAAAAAAATCATGGATCACACTTTTAAATGATTTATAATCCATAAAAAAAACTTTACCAAGCTTGATCAAATCATAATCATCATCTTACCTCATGTAGCCATTTACACCCTGTTAGATTGAGCATCCTCCAAACTTGACTGTCAAAGATCAGCTCATAAATTTTGTACACCTTTTCCAATAATCAAGTTTGATATTCCAATATAAATATATCTGAATAATATTCACAAAAAACTTGAATGGAGTCCTAAATTTCTCTGTAGCTCTTGCAATGTCAATTTTGCTACAAACCACTCCAAACTGCTCCAATAACTAGTCTTCATAAATAGGGCACACTTTGCTATTTTTTAGCATCGCCATGACCTATAATATTCATGGATACCAAGAATGAATCATGGGCTATCAAATGATAATTTAGTATTTATCTCATTTGGGAAACTTCTCCTTAAACTTAAACTCTTTATAAAAAAGCCTTTTCAAGTGGGGCCCACATATCCCCACATGATCTAATATACCTTTATGGAAAGTTGGAAGAGTTCTATACAACATCTAATCATCAATTTTTCAGAAAGAATGAAAACATGCTTAGTTACCTCTTCTTCTGCAAGCTGCTCCTAGCTAGGGTTTAGGTGTGGTTTCAAACCTTTGTATCTTCTTAACGATTGTTCATAAAAATGTGAATCTCAAACCACCTCGTTATAATTTTGAAAGCTACATAAATGACCCAATAAGATATCCCAAATATACTAGGTCCCCATGAAAATAATATAATCCACAACGAGCATCAGAAAGTTCACTTTTTCTTTAAAAACAGACTGTGACTTACCTGATTTTGCCAAAACTTGCATAATTTTAAATTCCTATGTCATAATGTCTTGAAAATTATTAGGAAGCATAATGAAAAAATATTATAACTTCTCAAAGTCACCACATATCTCAAATATGTCTGAAAAAAATCTTATTTTCCCATGCTAAACTGTCTGTTTTTACTTGTTTACTTCCTAAACACCTCATAAATGTATCATAACTCTAAATTCTGAACTAAAACTCACCATAAACCTTAGGTAAATTGCCAAAATTCTGAAACCATGCTTCACCATGACTGATTTGGTCCAAATCTCACATCTATACCTCATTCTGCATGCTTTATGGATATAAACAAGCATGGAATGACCTAAGTCAACACTGACACACCATGAAATTAGCATGTTGAATTAATGTAGAAACTTAGAAACCCATAAAAAACCTCAAGGACCATTAATAACCTCTTGAAAACATCCAACCAACTCTAGAGAGCTCAAACTGTGACTATACTAGCTCAACCATGCACCAGGACCACATAAGACTTCACCAAACTTGACACAATCACTCAATATTCATACTTGACACTTGAATAACACCATATGGAGACTCACATGACACCATGAAACCCTTTTTCATTAATGGATTTGACATCAATGAAAACAAAAACACATAAAGGCCGACACAAAATAATGATCAAATTTGATCCACTGATCAAAAGTTATAACAAATACAATTTCCCGTAAATAATGGTTTATTTAATTAAAAATTTTGGACACTGATTTTAAAAATGTCAAAAATGTGAGGAAAGGGGGTCATGCATATACTCATTACAACCAGAAAAGAATGAATAACACAATGGCTTAGCTTGTGAGGGGGAATTCACCCCTGCCAACCTAGGCCTTCCCCTTCATCTTCGTTGGTCCAAAGATACAATGTTCAAAAATAAGAAAAACAATAATAGTGCCTTTATAATTCCAATAATGTTATTTTTGTACAAAAAAATAATAATGACCATCCCACTTTTACATCAACTCTAAGCACCATACTTAGGTTACCAAGCCTATTATTGCACATAGGTAACAACAAAAACCACTTTAACCCTCCCTTTATAATACCATGCAAAGAAAAATCAACAGGATTTCTAACTTGACCTTGTTGAATGATCAAGGGTAGTAGGGTGGGAAGAAATAAAACCTAGAAATTTAGGGCATTATTGGAGAATTGGTAGAGGAGTTGGTTGGTGAGTTAGGGCATGGGCCCATGTGGAGATGAGATAGGGTTCCATTATTGTTGAGTCAAGCACCAAGAAAGGGATGAGCTCAAATCAAGGTTACAGAGGTATCAAACAAAATCAAGTCAATCTGGATGTATAGACCAAAATGCTCATGTGAAGAGGATGAAGAAATGACTATGGTAAGTCTGTGTTAGAATTTGAGGAGGGAAGATTGTCAGGGAAGAAATGAAGGTAAAGGGAAGACTGAGTATGGGTTAAAAACCATTGATACTACCTTCGAGACCTTTTGAGTTACCATGGAGTTTCACAGTGAAGGAAATAGTCAGGCTGAGAAAAAACACCGATGATTTGTGTTAGGGTAAAATCATTCCAAGTAACTAATTAAACCGAAACCTAGAGAAAAAGGATAACACAAAATTGAGCCAATGATGACCTGATCCAGATCCGAACACAATGTCATTGCAAATCAAGTATGGAGTTGTGGAAACATGGTTTGAGGTTCAAGCAGACTAGGTGAGCTGATCATAGAGAGGGGTGAGCCGTGTTGAGATATGTCCCACCTGTAGCGGAGAGCCACACACCAAATATCAGATTCAGGGCCGAGTTAAAATGGATCAATGAATAGGCTGAGTCAAAGAGTAAGAGACATTTTTTAGAGGTCCTTGAGTCAAACAACATCAAGTTGGATAGTGAGCCAACGTAACTTGCTGATTTGGTAGAGTTAGACAACAAGTTGGCTCTAATGTGGGTCAAGTTAGGCATGAGATATGTAAAGGAAATGAACCCAACCCAACACATATAAATGAGCAGAGATTATGATGAAACATGCAATGCACTCAACCAAGGCAACTCACAAATTTCTTAAAAAATCCCCTATTTGTTTTTCAGTTGCTTTGGGTGACTGAGGGATTTTAACAAATCCTGAGTTTTTCTTTGGAATATTTTTGTAAACCCCTAAAATTATTGACAACCCTCAACTTGTCAATAAGAAAACACCAAAATTCACAATCGTAAAGAACCAAGACAAAGTCAGATCTATTTGCACATGAATTGTTAGTTTCAAAAAATTAAGTATTTAAAAACTACAAATAATTCAGTAATGAAAAACATATCATCAGAATCACTCTGATACCATATTAGAGTTTCTAGATCTATGATGAAAAATGAATGCATGAACAATTGCAAAAATTGAAATAACTAACAATAAGATGTAATATGATCAAGAACTCACAAGGAAATGGATCCAAATCAACTCAATGCTCCATATGATAGACTAGTGCAAGTCATGTACATATAGAAGGTGAATGCATAACCTCCTCCCAAATCAGTGGTGAATAACTATCTCTAACTGATAATAGAAGTATAGTTAACTCAACACAACTAGTAAGCTAACTTAACATAACTGGTACACCTAAGTAAGCATATCCCATGAGTGAAGAAAATCTCCAAGTAAATAAACAAATAAAAGGAAAACGATTATCCTACACTAATAGAGGGATGCTTATGTGGAGGAGGAGATGGTGACCGTGAAGGGGGTTCAATAGGTGCGAGAGGAGAGGACTTAGTAGGTGGGGGAAGAGTATGTACCATAAGAGTATCCACAAGTAAGTATTTTTCTAAGTCAATAAATTTATAACAAAGAGTAGTAAAGGAACCACATGTATCATATAACAAAATTTCTTTTAAAGGAGGAATTAAGCCATGCCAAAAGATATATTGCATTTCTAGATCAATATGCTGAAAAATTAGATGGTACATGTAAGAATTAAAATGTAAAATATAATCTAGAATTGGTTCTGTCTTTCCTTGATGAAAATAAGGTAAGTATTCATATGTAACTTTAGTCCCCATCATTAGAAATAAAACTTATAAGGAATACATCCTCCATATCATAATAAGTGCTAATAGATCCACTAGGTAAATGAGTATACCATTGAAGAGAAATATCTTCAAGACTATGATGAAAATACTTTAGTAATAATCTATCATTGGAATATTAAGATATCGATAATCTAAAATATTTAAGATGTAAGTAAGGATTTCCTGTGCCATCGAAACATGTGAAAGTAGGCATAGTGAAACCCTTGGGGAAAACAAAAATGTGAATTTTCTTAGGGCTGAGATTTCCATGAATGGAATTATTGTTGATAGAAGCATAATAATATTTTCTATCTAAGGTAAGGGTATTAAATTTTATTTACAAATCACCAACAACATGCATGAGGGAAAGGATGTATGGTTTGAAAAGTGAGAGGCACATTGAGGGGTTGGGTCTTACGATTATGAGTAATCATAGGAACTTGGGGAGGGGAATGGGATGTGGAAGGAGGGGATGTATATCGAGGATCTAGAGATTTAGTATTTTAGGAGTCAATTGGTGTATGATCACCATGAATAATAGGAGATTCACTAGGAGTAACATTGGTTTCAATATGGAAATCATTGGAATAATTTTAGAAGTAGAAGAGATATGAGGAATAGACTCACATTTGACAATATCAATGCAAGAAACATCTATCATAATCATTATCACTATCATCCATATTTTCACAAGAAAACATTTCATCATATAAATAATATATATTAGTGCTAGCATTTAATGTAGTACAGGGGGGAAGATGGAGTAACATTTATGTCTTTAGTGGGTGGAAGGGTATATTCATGAAGTTTTTAAATGGGGGAACACAATAAGAGTCAGGAATTGGGAGGTCATTAGGATTAGATTCTTGGAATGCAAGGATTTTTTGGATGACATGGGGTTGATACTTGATATTTTGAATGAAAGAAAAAAATTTAGATTCTTCATAGGTGTTGGAAAAAAATTGGTTGAATGTTCATAAAGGTCATAGGATGATCTGGGTATGGGTATTATTTTATAGCCATGAGGGATCCTAAGGCAAGGAGTTTGAGCACAGAGTAGGTTCACCAAATGATTTAATCTAAATTAAATTAAATGTAATTTTAGAGTAACTAGTATAGAAAATAATATTCCGATGATTATGTACAACAATATTCAATTCACAAGTCTATAAAATTGATTAACTCTAAGTAAATGTAAAAGGGATAGAGACTTATCTGATTTTGATTGATATAGAAGTGGTCTACACTATCTGAATGCTGGATCTAGCTAGAAATAATGTCATGATGGTAGATTGAGGGTTTTTGGAACTCAAAACTATATTGGATAAAAGTGCCTGCATAAGGACAAAAGTGCCCTGGGTGTTGGTGACTGATCTGGGTGCTTATGCCTATGTAAATGTTTAGTATTTGGTCTTTTCTGGGTCAAAATATCTTCTCTATCACTCACTCTTTGTCACTTTGGTTTTTCTATCAGGGCTCTGATGATACCTTATAACCTATAAAACAAAACCCTAGCTATCTGCATAAGCTCATAAAGACATTAGATCTAAATAATATATACAATATGTGATGTTGGATTGACCCCATCGATTACCCAATGAGTGAACTTATTACCAAGCATTGCACTACATTTTATACTCCATGTAGTTTTTTTTTTCTTGTGTGTGAAATGATATCCTTAGCCTAGGTTTTTCCCTCATGCCAATGGCACCAAGATAACTGGCTATAGCTATCTTTGATCTAAGACATACAAATGTGTGATATGGAATTTGACACTTCCCTTTTCCTATATAGTGTATGCAACCCATAATACAGTCCCTTTGAATAGAAGTAGTAATATGTAGATGTAATATTCCCTCTTGATTTTCTAGCCAAAATAATAGTTAGTATGTTGTGTATATATATGAGTCGCTTGCTTAAATTTTAACACTAGTGACATAGAAGGCTGACTAAGAATAAGAGATAAGGAGAAGAAAAGAAACAAGGCTGACCAAAAATGACAAAATGTGTAAAAAGAACATGGAGGACATGAGTGCCCAGAAGGGACATAAACACTTGGGCACTAGTGTCTAGAAGTGGGCGTTAGTGTCCCGAGACCAAAAATGACAGATGTGATAAGATAGACAAATAGGGATCCTCGTGACCTAGCCAAAAGTACATACCAAACTGAGAGATGTAGAAGAGAGTCACAATAGAAATAAATCAAAGAACATAGAGGGACAATGTCACCAGTGTCACAAGGGAAAGTTTCACTAGTGTGTAATTTTCTTACTTAGAATTCATGGATATAACAACATACTGATGGCATATTAAAGTGATGAAATGGAATAATTTTGTGTCTATATTTACTATAGGGATCAAATTTGTTTTGGGATCCTAATAATTTAAATTGTTAAAGTCACAATTAATTGATAGTGGGAACATGATTCAAAGTTGAGGTGTTTTGGACAATCAGTGGGATGGTGTTTTCATTATACCTTAGAAATACAATTGTTTGGCCATTGTGATAGACTATGCATATGCTAGTGTAATATTAGCAACATTATCTTTCATAAAAAATATATAAGTAAGGGAGTCTAATGTATTTTTCCACATTTCCAAGGAAATGCTATCATTAGGCTAGTATAATGGTTTGACCCTTCACAACATGTGTTGAAATTTAGAGGTAAAGGTTATGATTGGTTTTGTATTTCATCTCTTCACACTAGAAAATTTATGGTATAGCACACTGGGATCTATGGCTTAATCAAAATTTTCTAAAAAAAATATTTTCATATTCAATCCAATTATGAATGCAGTTATGTGGTAGATTAAGGAACCAATCATAAATAGTGTCATTCAAAGTAAAAGAAAAGAACCTACAAGAAAAAACTCAAAGCATATTAAAATATATTACTTATTCTTTAACAAATATGCTACCATAATATTTATATGTGGGGTAAATACTTCTTTGGGTTCCTAGGTAAATCATAAATATCCTAAACAATATCAAGAGTAGTACCTTGTAAAAAAAAAAGTTGTGGTGGTGTGAATGGGGGAATACAAGTGATTATAGGAATACATATGGGAAAACTTAGGATTGTTTATGACCCTTTGATTTTTACTTTATCATATTTGTGGTTTCTATGATGCAACAAAGGTTGAAGCAAACCCCACAATTATTCTTGGACCATGTAAGGTGAGGTTATAAATCTAGTTCATGGAAATTTATGAAATACCTTCATATTGGGTGTGATATTTAAGAACATAAAATAAAAGAGAAGAGATAAATAAGATGTTAACCACTTTCAAACCATAAGAAACCACATTAGACTTAAGAAACAAACTCCAAATCAAACTACATCAAGCTAAGGTAAGAAGAGGGCCTCCTTCTAACTCCAAATTTTTGTTGATGTGAATTGTGATATAGGCTCTAATAGAAGATGAAAATTTAATGTCACTCATTATAGGATCCTTTCTAGAAATAGGATCAAAGTTATGGAAAATCGAGACATATAGAACAGGGGAGTATGTGGCCTTAATAAAATTTTGGAGGGGGATTGCTCAATCTCTTATAACTTTAGGGGAACCAATATAACCTATGATACAAATTGAATATTAAAAATAGTTCTAACTAGGAGGAATACCTTTACAAGATGCATACTCACAATTATTATTAATAAGGTGGGTTTTGGATCAGAAAACACAAAAGAGAGGGAAGGGTAGGGAAGAGAAGAGATTCATAAATTTTCCATATCTTAAGATTAAATCAAAATACACATGATGCTAACCTAATATGAAAAATCCATGATTCAAATAACCTAATTCACCTCTCAAATCCTCACAAATCTTGGGAAAGATATAAAAGGAAAATGAATATTATTTTTGCATGCATAAGAATAAATTGAATACACAACCTACTTTAATTCTTTATAATTTATGAAACCATAAGAATGACTGAAATGAATAATTTTTCCCATTTAACCCAATTCATGAATTATAATGAAATCAATTCAAGATTACACTAAAATACAATTCATGCAATGTTCCACAAATTTCCTAAGTACAAATAATTAATCACGCATAGAAAATGATAGAATAGTTTCTTAAAAAACATAAATACATACGTGCTCAATTGGCATTCATTAATAAAAAAGTTTTTAGTTTTTAGATCTTTATTCAAAATAAAATAATAAAAGTTATTTGAATGAGTCATAAGATAAGATAAATATCTACACAAGTGAACACAATGATTCCTTACTAGTGTTTGTAAAATAAAATATCATCTCCTAATAAAAGGAGCTCAATATAGTAATTATATCAAAACAACATGCTAAGACACTTACCGCCAAGTTTAAAAACAACTAAAGACATATTTTAGATCTCTTTATAACTCTTGAGATATTTTTAGTGTACTAGTATTATTCCAAAGTGATGCCTAAGATTAGATCTTGCGGTAAATATTCACTACTTGCGTATAATTCCCACATCGAGTTCAATTAGGATTATTAATAAGATTAAAGTCAAATCATCTTGTGGTCTCCAGATTTCCACTTTATTCCTTTCACTTAAATGTGTAAGAAATATCACACAGAGCTTGATGGAGCTATTTTAGATCCCAACATTAAAACCATAACTAAAAAATGTGGAGTCTTGGGAATTAAGGCCCAATATTTCCTTATCTCTTATTTTTTCCCTTTTTTGCCTCCATAAAAAGAAATCTCTTTCCATTTTACAGGGTTCATCTTCTCGTCTGGGTCTCCAATAATTATGACTATAAAAAATACCTAATTTTTAGTTTTTTTAATACACCCAACTCTTTTTCTAATTTAGATTCCATTTTTCTCTAATTTGGATTCTTTATGACCATGAAATACAATTAGAGACTGTGCATGTCCATTTAAGGTAACTAAAACTCAAAAAGTGTCTTTAACTCAAGCTTATTCTCTAAATCAAGTTTATAATGGAGTCTATATGAAAAAATAGTTTCTAAAAAATTCAAACATGAACTTCTCCTCAAATGTGCCATCAAATCCATTGTGACCCACACCATTTGAAATTAATCTCCAAGAGCTTTCCAATGAGAATCATAGCATAGTGTTCTTAGCTCTATCATGAAAGCTATGGGATTTAATAATTCTCAAAGTTGTGCTACCTTGTTTTACCTATTATTTTGACTATCAATTTTAAAGTGATAATCCTAGTCACATGTAGGTATTTCATGTTTTTAATTTCACAAGTTATTTCCCCCTTCTGGCCACTTTATACACTCTTCACAAAATCCTGGCTCTCAAGGATTGGTCAACATACCTTAGTTGTCTACTTCACATTGTTATTTATCATTATCTATCTCCTCTTTATTTTTACCTTGACCCCCCTTTCGAGATTCACATGATTGCACCATGTGTCACTTGTTTTGGGGTTTTGAGTATCAAGTGTTTCGACGCCTTTGATTGTCCATGCATGTTGGCCTATGAATATAGAGATTCACAATTAGAGCCATGTGTTTATTGTTTTGGGGTTTTGGTCCTTTGAGTACATTATTACTTCTCAACATTTTGTATGAACTTTCAAAATTTATCAATAATACGAGTCATAGAGTAATCACCATGTGTCCTCCTATTAGCTTTACACCACTTAAAGCAAAAAAATTGTGGAAAAAGTTTATTTTAATGTAACACTTTTAAGTATATATATATATACACATACATATATATATATATATATATATACATATATATATATATATATATACATATATATAATATATATATATATATATGTATATATATATATATATATATACATATATATATATATATATACATATACATATACATATACATATACATACATATATATATATATATATATATATATATATATATAGGAATCATGATTTCAACATGTGTCACCCCTTATGGGGTTGAAATCCATGAGAGTTCAAACAAAAAAAAAACATGTGATTGGTTTGAATTTTGGTCAGTTTTTGAAACATACTTTTTATATGACTTGGCATATATAGAATACCTAAGCATAATATAAACCAAGGTTTTTTGGGAGAATTCAAAATATGTTTTGACATCAAGTTAATACCAAGATGGGGGCCTTATTTTCACTAGTGTTTTATGAATTTTTTTTTGGGTATCCTTAGGAACATGGATAACAAGAATGTTGTATAAATACAAGAATAGACTAAGGAGAGTTTTTGAACCATTCGTGAATTTTTTTGAGGTCTTTTTAATTTTTTTTCCTTATCCCTTTTATCATATTATTATTATTATTTTTTTCATTTCATTTAACATTCATTTCTCCATAAAACCGAGTCTTTTAATACTCTTTTAAATTTAGAAATGGTCCCTAAAAATTGATTATGGGAAAAAATATACTGCAGCTAAATTAGAATCCATTGACACTCATTATTCCTAAAAACTATTGTAACCGTTAGATAATTAAAATGTAATTTATCATGAAGTAATTAATTTGGAGTAAAAATACGTAGATAAATATATATTCAGTAATGGATATGCTCAATACTATGAGGATTTAGCAGTAACAAATAATTTGGGGCTCCATAAGGTCACAACCAATCCTAAAGTTATTCCTTGCAAACATTTCTTCTCACATGTAACGGATAATTATATAATGCAATATGGAGCTCTGAAATCTAGCATGAAAATGGATTCCCTGGTGAATGAAAACATGTTTAGGGAGCTATATAACGTTCGAAAGGCCAATATGATTTATCATGAGAACATTAAAAATAATTTGATGATAGAGATAGATATATAAAATTATGACATGGTTTATTTTTGTGAGGATTCAGATGGATTAAAGAATAAAATTCATTTGGAAATGGAATTTCACCACTTTATGAAGGGAATTAGGGTGGCATTGGTTTTTCTCAATTGAATATGGGGGAAAAACCATTGAAATTGTAGATAAATAATGGATTCCTATCATAGTAGGGATTATCAAGAAGAAATCAAAACCACATCAGGGGTGTTTAATTTCCTCAAATCTATAAGAGAAATGAAACTTGGTCCATTCGTATCCAAATTAGAATTAGGATATGAATTCCTACTTAATGGATGTAATATTCCCTAGACTAGATTTTTAGTATATGATCTCCCATCTATGGCCCTAGAATCAACCCATCCATGTGGCCTATAATTCCATATACTTCCATAGGTATGAGAAACATATTCATGAAATATGTAACTATATTTATGCCACAGTGTATAGAGTTGCTTATGTAAGAGATACACATATGAAATCATCCATGAAGAAAAAAGAAATCATGGCGATAAAACTTAACAAGATTATGATGATTGTATATTCATTAGATTATATGGGATGCTACAGTAATCCAAATGTGTTTTCCAAGTACGTACTTAATAAAATAGTGACAATTGAGATGGAAACAAAATTGTGCTTAAAATAACGAGAATTGACAAGAGCAAACAACAAAGAGTTTGGTTTGAAATTTCATTCAAATTTGTTGATGTTAATTTTAATATTTTTCCCTCTAAAAATGAGTGAGATTAAATTATCATATTCTTTCAAATCTTGTTTCAAAACAATCATCAATAAACCCCTTGATGAACATCAAAAGGAAATATTTATCCACTTGAATAAAATCATGAGAAAACTTGAACACTTTTCTCAATTGAAAAACAAAATGATGCAATATGCCTCACCCTAAATGTAATTGACAAAATAAAATCCATACCTATAAAAACATACATAACATAGATTGAAATTTAAGTTAATATACTCTAGATAATAACCAAGCCACAATTTATTGAAGATAATTTTGAGAATTTCTGCTCCATGTCGTGAAGACATTGAAAATAAAAAAAAGATAAATGCAAGTATTTAAAAACAATATGATATTAAAAAATTATAATCCAAAAAATAAATGAATAAAAAAGTCTGAAAAGATTACATAATTGGAAATGCAAAGGCATTCAGGTGGTAGATGTGAAGACAAAAGAATATGCATTGTAGTTATGAAGATAATGGCATGCATGTTCCATTAAAAACATTAGAGTATGTGTAGAGAATAATTTTCTTGGTTTACTACGATAAAAAAATATTTTCAAAAATAGCTTGGTCAAGGCATTTGTCCCTTGTAGTAAGAATTCAAAATTAATTGGGGGGGGGGGGGGGAATAGATTAACCCTGATATATTTTCATAGAAATTTCACCAATGATTAACTACAAGTTACCTATAGTGAACTATAATTATCGTCATTGTTATCAGTCTAAAGTACACCTATTATCAATCCAAAGTGCACCTTTGGTCTGGATAGGCTATCTGAATTTGAATTCAATCAGTACAATGGGATCTCCTCTGATTTGTGGGCACCTCAGACTGAGGAGAACCTCTAGAGAAGGGATATTTCCCTTGATGGATCAGCTAAAAACTACTAAAATTGATAGGGTTGAGGTTTAGGAATAAATTGGAAATCACTGAAAATAGAAAATGAGTGATACACCAAATTTTTAGGAAACTCAAATCTACACAAGACACACTAATTAATTGAAAAATACTTGTAATGTTCACTTCAATTGTAGTTTGATTAACTTTGACACTCACAAAAGGCATGCACAAGTTCTCATTCAAGCATGGAAGGGCGTATTTTCACTTCCAAGCTGATTGATAAACTAAATTTGCACTTAAATGACTTGTAAAGATTAAAAAAAACTTAAATGAGGTGTTGGAACAATTCACATGCATGCAAAAGAAAGAAATATTCACTGAAACATACCAATAAATTGCTGTGACACACTTTGAAAAGATGCAAGTGGAGGAAATCAGTTTTTATTCATTAAATAGTTGATATAGCACAAGACTGGCATGGTCTAAGTGCATGAAAATAAAAATGATCCCCCTTAAAGCTATACACAAGCACAATTTGAATATAAAAGATCACCGCCCAAGCTTTAAAAATAGCCTAATTGGTTGTTTGGAAACAAATCCAATAATAACCACTCATGCAGAAAATAAAACTAGCAGTTCAATCAGACCTTTTTTTACACTTTTGATTAAAAATAATCCAATCCTATATTTATCCTTATAAAATAATAAAACAATCTTTTTCCCCATGCACTATGCATTTTTTCCATGCAAAATTGTTTATTTTTAGCCTTCACCATCGAATTTGGCATGATTATGAGTTAGTTGAACTTCAAATACATGGGATAATATTGTTTTCCACTTTTACCCATATAAATTCCATTAATTTATGATTTTAATGATTCCATCATGAAGATAAGGATGCGATATCTCCAATGAGACTAATTTTATTAAATTTGGAGTTGTAGATAGAAAGATATGGCCATTTGAAAATCTGCATGTCATGGAGCACAAGAATGTGTCACTTAGTGGCCTCTAATTTTCTCATGGGATCACCTTTGCCAAAATGTGCATTGATTTTCCTTTTTCCATATGCTAGTCTTTGGTTGGGTCATGGGGTTAGGATTTGCTTCTTTTCCAAAATGTGAGCCATTAAAAAAATGTCGCTTATGCTTTAGATTTCGAAGTGTTAGTCCTCTCTTTTACCTCCATCATGAAGTATAAACTAATGAGAAGGCTAAACGAACCTTCATAGTGTTAACAATTTCTTTCACTTGCACTGGTAGTTGTGAAAACACAGGAAAATCAGAAAAGTCCATGCTACTTCGCAAATCATAACTTTGATAGCCCTTAACTGACAATTGCTAAACATAAGATAATTAGAAAGCTCCATGCTATCTTGGTGTCAATTTTTAATTATATTAATGTTGTCAAATTACAAAATGTGAACCGTTAAGAAAGATTCATAGCCTTCACGATATCAATGTGTCAGGCCTTCCTTTAACCTTTACAATGTTAGACGAGGAAAGGTTTGCAAATGAAAAGGTTCCACATGTCTTTGGACTGTCAATTATCAAGCTCTTGATGGCTTCACGTCGTAACCTTTAACTTCAGGAGGAATTAGAAAGTTTTGGTTTTATAAAATTTCTACCATGTTGCCCTGTTGACCTTGTAGACATTACTTTAGACTAGAATTATTTATGAAATAAATGTATTTTATGGAATTGAGGTCTACACAATGGATTAGCCTTGAAGTTCATTAGAATGATGACATGTGTCCCACTGCCTTGACCGTTGATCTCATGTCATGTGGCCCTTCAGATGCTTGACATTGAATTTGACGGCCAAATGAATGTCATGCAAAATTTTTAAATAGAACTCGCTAATACTTAATAACTTAGTCTCATGTGGGTTTTCAAATGCTAACAACTAGTGCTTTGGAAAGGTAGCATTTGGAAGCTACTTAAACGTATTTTTCCCTTAAAAAAGGCTAAGTCCATTTTAAAATAATGATCTGTGCTCTTTCAAGAAACATTTATATTCTCAATGGTTTCCACTAGGACCTCCACTATTATAGTCCCAGCCCATTCAATCCATCCATATAATTCATTCCTAAGAACTCATTCTTGATCACAATATTCTTTTGGCCTCGATGGTTTTATTTTCTATAAAGGACACGTGTTGAGCTGAATATAGAAAATATTTCCTTGTCACCAAGTTCCTGAATTATAATGAATGGTATTGATTATCAAGAACATAAAAGGTTTGATTCGATGGTTGTTAATTCTGCATTCTTCCAATCATTATTAAGGAACAATTCCATTCTTCAATCATGGCTGACATGTTATCCTGAGTAGTTGAATTTTTTTTGGTATCCCCTTTCGATGATTGACCAAAAATGGTCAACATATTTGGTGAATTTATGGACTTGGTTTCCTGATAACTAGTTAGAACCCATGAATATGACCTTTTCTAGTTATGAACGAAATCTAAAACCATTTTGTAAACTTGACCATGCACACCCAAGGCTGAATAACACTAAGAAATATTGAAAATCCTCCACGAAAACTAAAAAAAAACAACTACATGTGAAAAACTACACTTGGAGGAAATAAACACTCCTAAAAGGAATGCCATTTAATATGGAAGCAATTATTAAAAGCAGTAAATGCGGAAATATGTGTTAGAAAAAACTTAGAGGAAATCATGAGAAACTACAGTACAATGTCAACTTATCTTGTTTAAAAATAATGCTTCAGATGAATCCTGTTGACTGGGATAATAAGCTCTTCTTATTGAAAGAACAATGGAATGAGAGGGGGGTGAAATAGTCCTTATAAAAATTTAAATCAGATTTCAGAGTATTCAACCAAACCACAAATTCACTTATCCAATCATTAATGTGTGCACATCATCAAATATCATAAATGCAATCAACCATGAAACATAGAATCAACACAAGAACACAAGATATAAGTAGGAAACCCTCAAGGGGAAGAAAACCCACTGAAACACAATATCTATATTTATATGTTTCAAATTTAGTGAGGCACTAACCCGATAAGGAGCACCAGCCCTAGTTTAGTAGAGTTGCAACCCTACAAGGAGCACCAACCCTAAATTTTGTGAAGAACCAACTCCACAAAGAGGATACAAACCCAAAAGATGATAAAGAACCCACTAAACCACCTTATGATATTATAATATCTGAATTATTTCTACCATAACTAATAGAGACCAAGGGTTCAACTCACACTTCTTCGAACCCTCATACAAACCCTAGGTGTTCAATCTTTCACAAACTAGTTCTTCCTTCACTTATCAAGTCTTCAAACCCTTGCACACATGCTTGATGATATTATTCAACCTGTCTCAAATTTGATATGATCTCAATTCATGCTTCAACACATGTAAAACTCACTCACCTAGGTTGCACTTCTTGCACACACCGTACATTCACACAACTAGCTCCAAAAAGCACCCAAAACAATGCTTTTAGAAGATCCTTCACATTTAAAATTCAATTTTTTTTTTTTAATCTCATTTTGTGTGCCCAATAAATCATAAAACATCCCATATACTATTCATAACAGCTACAAGTGACCCATATGTGTCATCCTATCAAAAACCCTTTTTCCATGCACTAAAACCCATGCATTGGAATGCTAAAATTATCCTAACACCAAAAATATTTTTAGTCATGATTTAAAATTCATAAAAAATGTTTAAAATAACATTTAAATATCATACATGGTTTCAATTTTCATCAACCAATCACATTATTTCATTAAATGGGACCACTACTTCTTATACTTCTCAAAACACTTATTTCCAGCACCCTTCAGGACCCTGATTTTGACTTTGGACTTCAATACCTCTCAAAATAAAATAAATTATGGAATGTTACCATTCTATGTAAATTAAATAACATGTATAATGCTTCTAATAAATCTAGAAGTCTTGAAACAACAACTGGTTCAAACTACATTAACTTTTTCCTTCACCAAATCATGTTGCCCAAAAATCTATTTTCAAAGAGCAATTGGTTAACACCATTATTGACACTTTCAAGACATCCAAATGGATTCATTAGATTAAAAATTAATCCAGATTAAAATTTCAGGTGATATAAAACATCACCCAATCCATCTCACATTCTAACCAACTCAATGATTCAACAAAAACAGTTTTGGTCCTGATACAAGAAATATTGATGGTGCACAAAATTGACTTGGAAACCATAACAAATATAAAATCTATTTTCAAAGAGCAATTGGTTAACACCATTATTGACACTTTCAAGACATCCAAATGGATTCATTAGATGTAAAATTAATCCATATTAAAATTTCAGGTGATATAAAACATCACCCAATCCATCTCACATTCTAACCAACTCAATGATTCAACAAAAACAGTTTTGTCCTGGATAACAAGAAATATTATGGTGCACAAATTGACTTGGAAACCATAACAAATATAATCATCATGAATAAAAATTATATAAATGGAAATATATCTGAATCATCTTTCCAAAATAACTTGAATCACATCCTAACTCCACATGTAGCTCTTGTTATGTCCATTTTACTAAAGATTGCTTTTTACTGCCTTAAAACTTCCCTTTGACTAGTCAACCTAAATGAAGCTCATTTGACCATGTAAGTGCATCATCATGACCTGAAACCTATTTTTAAAATAATAATATCTCACATACATCACACAATGGAAATTTAGTTTGCAACTCCTTTGGAAAACCTTGTCTCAAAATAAACTTCTTCAGAAACTGACCTAATTGAGTGGGGTCCACTCATCTCTAGGACCTCTACCATATATTTCTGGAAATTTGAAGGATTCCTCTACATGTTCCAATCACCATCTATGCACTAGGAAGAAATTATGGCCAATTATGAATCAAATATCTCAAATCAATTTCAAGCTAGGGTTTTAAACTCATAAATACCTATTTACCTTCTTAACATTTGTTGATAAAAATGTGATGATGAAATGACCTAATTATTTTTGTGAAAACTTATAGAATCATTGTAGAAATATCCTTTAAATCCAAAATGTCCCATAAAGCACATAATTCAAGGTGAGCATTAGAAGTTCCAATTCGAGCTGGAAATGCACTAGTTCTTGACCCTGTTTCATTAAAAAACCTCATATCTTGCAAAATTCACTTAATAGAAACCTAAAAATTTTCCCATAGAACAAGGAAACATCCTAATTAAATATAAAATCATAATAATTTCATGATTACCTCTCAATATTTCCAGCCACTGAGAATTACATAGCTACCCCTTAGGGTTTTGCATTGTAGAAGCTAGGGCCAATTGAAACAACACTATAAATCATCATGAAAGAAATTAAAATGGCATAAACATACCTATTAAATCATGTTAAACTTGACTACATGCATCCATGAGCTCATATATCTTAGTACTTAATCTCATCCCTCCTAACATCCATACTTGCTCCAAATAAGCACTTGAATCATATTCACCAACATGTATCTACACACTGAAACTCATATGAGTCCCCAAGATCTCTAAAAAAATGATCTCTATAATGATAACATGCTTCTCAATCAAACAAGAAGCTTCAATTACCATGCACCATCACCTAAGCTAGCTAGATCACCTGAATAAGCTTGCAAGAAAAAGCCATCCTCACTGAATCAACTTATGCAACCAAGAACATACCTGAATCTCCATAACATCATCACTCTTAGCATCATTTGACCCTAAACCATTATCCACTTTGTAATTAATGAGGTTTTACATCAATGACAACACCTATGCAGCAACATGCCAATACTTCTCTGTGTGTTTTTGCAAGCTAGAAAGCATTATGTGGCTTGCATCCAATGATGATGTATGGTTCACTCCACAATGAATCATAATTTGTGTGAGTAGTTGGTTTTTCTCTATTTTCATCCCACTTCAACACTAAGTTACCCTCATTGAAGACTCTTTCCTTGTCCTTCTTGTCAAATGTTCTCTTAATTTGAGCTTTATTTAGCTCCATATAGAACATAGATCGATTCTTGATCTTTTCAAGAAACATGAGCTACACATATCTCACCTCCATGGGATCATTATCCATTAATTTAACATGATGCATCACTTCCAAATCTGAAAACTCAAGAGAAATGGGTAAATTTTCTTCAAGACCATAAATTGGCTTGAAAGGTGAAATTGAAATTGATCTTTTGTGAGTTATTCTATCAGCCCACAAGGCTACCTTCAACTTGGTATGCCATGTTTGATGATTTTGATCTTTAGTTATTCTGATTATCCTTAGAAAATATTTATTTGTACTTTCATCCAATCCATTACCTTATGGGTAATAATTGAATGATATGCTAAGATAAATAACATTATGAACAACCCATACAATAATATTTCCACATACAAAATCTTTTACATTGTCTATAATTATAGTGGAGGGAACACCAAACCTAGTAATTATGCCTTCATAGAAGTCCAAGATTCTTGTCTCATTAGATTATTTCAAAACAACTTCCTCAGTCCAGCATGTGAAGTAATCATTTGTAGTGAGTATCCATCTATGGCCCAAGCTTGAAGGTGGGTTTATGAGACCAATGAAATCTAAACCCGATTGAGCAAAAAGATTATTAACTATAATTGGTTGCAGTGGTAATACATCAAGCCTTTCTTTTCCTGTAAAGAATGCATACTTCTGCAATTTTCTTACCCAAGCATGGATGTATTTGAAGAGTGTAGGCCAATAATATCCTCCTTTCATAATCTTGAGGGCTGTATTTTTTAATGAATAAATCCCTCCTCCTTGATCATCATGAAATTGTTCAAGTATACTTTTGATTTGGTTTGGTTAAACACACCATTAATGTCTTTTTTGAATAGAAAACATCAATCAACAAAAGAGGAATTGATTGTAATCTAAAATATCTTCATTTTGAGTTGTCCAAATGTGTTGGATACACACCATACTAAAGATACCTTACCATGTCTAAAATCCATCTTGCATATTGCTGATTTTTAAGTTCTTCAACGTTAGCTTGAAGAACTAGGACACCTTCCTTGATCTCTTGCAAGTCATGGGTCATGTGCTCACATAATAACTTTCCTCTAATCAACTTGGTCACTTTAATGTTGATGTCATATTCCATTACTTTTGTGATTCAACAACCCGGTCTTTTATCACTCAAGACTTTGTTCAATGAAAATTCCTTGATACTTGGATGAACAACCATTACATTAATTCTATTGTTAGAGAGAAAATTCCTGAATTTCTTGAGTAATATACCAATTGAAAGTACATATTTTTGAACAAATGAGTACCTAGTTTTGTACTCTATCAGGTTTTGATAGTAAAAGGGAAATTATCTGCTCCAAGCCTTCTTTTTTCTGCTACATTGACATTCCTGAAATGGTATCCACATTAGCATGAGTATACAACATGAAATATTTTGAAAAACAAGGATTTATGAGTGTTGCGGCTGAAGCTATGGCTTGTTTGATAGCTTCAAAATTGTTCAATCCTTCCTTTGACTAAGTAAGATTATGATGATTCTTGAGCATATCGGTCAATGTATTTGAAAGTGAAGTAAAATCCAATGTACCTTATTATAGAATTAATATTTCCAAGGAAACTTTGAAGTGCTTCTTATGTTTTGGCAATGATAAAACAAGAATAACACTTAATATTTTTGGATTAATCATCATACCATGTTTTGAGATGATATGGCTAATAAATTTACCTCATGAACTGAAAAACACACACTTTTTGGGATTAAATGACACACCATATTCTCAGCACCTTTCAAAAACTACTTTGAGTTGTGATAAGCAGTCACTTGTAAGCTTTGAAAACACTGTGATATCATCCAAATAAACCAGAATAAACTTGTTAATGATACCCTAGAATTCCATATTCATGGATCTCTAAAGCATTGTTCACAAACTGAATGACATCTTTCTGTATGCATAACTACCCCATTTAGTTGTGAATGTTGTTTTAAATCGATCTTATTCTTTGACAAGTATTTGGTTATAACCACTATACCCATCACGTAAAGGATATCTTCCTAAACTAGCAAATAGTAGAAGTGTCTGCTCCATGGAAGGTAAAGGATAATGATCCTTAAGAGAAGCTTTATTTAGATTATGAAAATCTACACATAATTTGATTTCACCATATTTATTTCTTACCGGTACAAGGTTAGCTACCCAAGATGAGTGCTTAATGGGGAAGATATTGGAATACTCAATGATTTTTTCAAGCTCTATTCGCATCAAGGGCTCCAAATTGGGATTGATTGGCCTTTTTTTGTCTAACTAGTTTTGAATCAACCTCTAATCCAATAGTATGATGAGCTAAAGAGGAATAAAATCATTTTAAATCACTGTATTTCCATGCAAAAACATCTACATACTCCCTACAAAGCTCAATAAATGCATCTTTTTCAGCTTGTGAACAAACCTTGCCAAGATTGAGGCTCTTCCCATTAGGAATATTAACACTTTCATGTTGATATGTTCATGCAGTAATGACATCCATCTCATTCTTTATTTCATTGTTTTCACCAAAGATGGTTTCCAGAGTGACAAGGCCCTTTGGGATCTTGTTTGTTTTGAGCTGCATAATTTGGTCCTTATATCCGTTCTGCAATTTTCCATGATTTTGAGCTGAAAATTCATCCTCTTCATGTAAAAAAAGATTATATGTGCATCATCATAAAATTTTTTCCAATGTGCATTATTATCTAGAATGGATGGCCTCACTATTACCTTAATATTAGGTTGCAACTTATCATTTTTGATATATGTAGGTATGTCAAACTGAGATCCAATGGCTGCAAGCCTATCAACATGTTTATTTATGTCTCTAGGAATAGTTTGAATTGAAAGAAAAAAAATCCTCAAGCATTTCCCACACTCTATGTCTATAGGTTATCATTAATGGATTCTTGTAAGAATTAGAACCTCTTACTTGATGAATAACAATCTCACTATCTCCGAAAAAACTACAAATTGTTGATTTCCTTTTTCCTTTCCCATTCTAGATCATGGATAAGTGCCTCATATTTTGAAACATTGTTAGAACAACCAAATTAAAACTTAATATTTGAGAAATACATTTGTTTTGAAGATGAAATTAGCATCAAACCTACTCCTGTACCATGTTAGTTTTTAGAGCCACCAAAATAAAGTTTCCATAAACCATCATCTTGCTGATTTTATTTCTCCATAGCTGGTATTTCAAAATTATCTTCATGAATGCAATAAATTCCAAGGCCCTATTCTTTAATGATTCTCTAAGGGTCATACTCATAATCCTCGTTAGTCCTTTCATCCTTAAATATAGTTGGAACACCTTCTAATGCATACCTAGTTTCAACCTTAGACTCACCTAACTACTCTTCACTGATAGCATAATTTGCATTTATCACACTAGGTGTAAAAGTCTCAATGTGGAAATTTGACAAAGGCTCAGAATTGATGGTAACTTTAGTTCCATACCTGGTTCTAAAAAAATATATTTCCAATCAGCTAAAATATATCCACCAATCTTTGTTCGGCCGTATAATATTGAATAGAGTCCCCAAGGGCGCGTGTGCATGCGAGACTAATATGAAGAAGGTCACATGAGCCAAAGCACGTAGAATAAGGGTTTTAGAAGGGTTTAGTAGAAACCACGACACATGTGTAAGACAAAGAAAAGGTTTTCAGGACTTAGCCATATTTGGCGTTCTAGAAATCACACGAGAAAAGTGTGACCCGACTAAAAATGCAGAGTGGATAAGGTGCCATCTTGATGACTTGGTGACCAAGAAAGGAATGTTACATGTGATGGAAGGATCCAAAAAGACATCATCACAAGAAGTGGAGAGCTCGGATTAGAGTAAGCATGCTCCATTGGAGGACCACATGGACACTTGGCAAGCAATCTAATCTTGAAGGAAGGCATGGCGGTGGATGCTAAAGCTATATATAGAGATGCTCAGTAGAAGAAAAGGTGCACTATCAAGGGAGAGAAGAGGGATCAACATAGAGGGATGAAGGATGAAGCTCTGACAGAAATAATGGAGGTTCCAGAGGGTTGGGGTTCTCATTAAGAGGACTATAGGAGTGATAACATACCTAGGGAGATGGGTTCTGTGACAATTTTTTTAAAATGGAAAGCATAGCTAGGGCTTCTGATGCATGAGTCTTATCTACATTGATGCATTGGCCTATTATGGCCTTGGTGAATGTAATGTGGATACTAACTATGATCAATATGAATATATGGTTATGTTCTAAGAATATAATGTTCATGGATGTAAACCCTAGTGCCATTTCTTTATGTTATGGATCAGATCTGTTATCTGTATGATGTTTCTTTTTATTCTGAATGAATGTATTGATATAATAACTCACCCTAGGATCTGAGAATGAATGAATGGTCCTTTACCTTTTTGCATCTAAGTTTATGTCCTTAAGCAATGTATTCTCATAAAAATCACATAAAGGAGGGGCTTGGCACCCACGTGTGCCTCAGAGTGAGTGCCCAACACCCGTTGGGTGATAGGTCAACGTGCATGGGATTAGAAGGTTATTCTAAGGGCATAAAAATGACTACATCTTGGTTCCATTTCCGGTACCTCTTTTTGAATTTATTGTGAGAAATGACTACATCTTGGTTCCTTTGACACGTGATGATAGAGCACTTGACCCTGGAAAGTGTCGAAACATGGTTTAAGAGCATGGAGGATGAGTTTTCTCAAATATTTAGTACTGGACTTGAGTTTGATGCACACAGATGGGTAGAAGAGCACCTATATCATGAGTTGTATGAAACCTTATTTTATTGGTTTCCAGTAGAATTGTATGAATGGATTTCAACATATGCATCCAGATCGAGCTGGTACTATAGATCACATGTGTGGACCCTAGATGAATACCAGAGGCTGCAAGACGTAGATCTGACTTGGACATGTGTTATTGATCACTGGTGGAGAGGAGTGTTGACCAATTATACTCTAGAATATGCCATTTCTATGTATTCTTGTCCAGAGATTGCTAAGTTTGAGTTCCTAAGGGAACCCAAAGGATTATTTTTACGTGTTATCCCATTGGCTAGAAGATCTTGGTCATTAAGTTAAGTTTAGAGGCATTCCCTATGGTTGGCTAAGATTCTATGAGAACTTGGGTGAGGAAGCTAGGGTGGAGGAAGATGGAAGACATTGTGGCTGAAAAGGAGAGGGAGGAGAGAAAACTCAAGTATGGTGAAGCTCATGAAAGGAAATGGCTAGACAACACGAGGTTACAAAAGTGATGGATTTATGGAGGCAGACGTTGCGGGAAGGAGTTGAGGTTCACACAGAGGACATGGAACTTGAGCAGTCTATGCTACCCCATCTCGGTAAGCGTAGGAGAGATACCCCTTTAGCTTCTGATGAGAGTTCATCATGCGTGAAGAAAGGAGAGCCATCGGTGCATCTGAACCCACATGGTGACCAACCCCTAGTGCTTAGTTTTTTAGATCAAGAGATAAGCATTGCTAACCCAGTTAGTATCGAGGGAGTAACTGATCTGTACCTATGAGATATAACTTCTCATTTGGGACATCTATGGCTGCACAAACCATTCCTGTGTTTGGAGGAATTTTTGGGCAAGGTGCAAGTACACAAATTTTGGGTATCACATCTCAAGTGGTGTGAGACACACGTCTAGCAAGTGGGGAAATATCACAAACCATTGGCACACAGTTCAGTGGGACGTTGGGAACACTAGGTGTGACCACTTCAGGCCCTTTTTGGCTATAGGAAATGGATCCAGAGGTGTAGGAGCCTGGAGGACTTGGTGGGCCTAGAAAATTTGGAGGATTTTGTGGGTTAGGAGGGACAAGACTTAGTGGGTCTAGTGGATTTGGTGGTGGAGGAAACACCAGAGGAAACTAAGGTTCTGGGTCAAGTGGGCAAGGGCCTCAACCACCTCCACAAGTATTTTTTGAGATGTCATTGCACCTACCAGACTACATAGGTATTGAGGATGCTGCAGAGCATGTACACAAGTGTGAATGACTATGGCACACGAAGGGGATCACTACCCCAGAGTATGGAAGGCAAATCAATTTGCAACAACATTGAAGGGGTGCGTGCATAGCTGTTACCACAAGTATGACCCCCATCAGACGGTGGTGGATTACACTGCATTGAAAAATGCCTTCCTAACAAAGTTCCATATCCCTGAATTTGAGAAAAAGCATCAAAACTCTGAAAGAAATCCAACAAGGAATGGTAGAGAGTGTGCAGGAGTATGACACATGGTTCAAGACTCTCTTGTCAAAAGTATCCTATGACATTCACCCCTCTTAGCATGCTCAATGGTTTTTTGGAGGGTTGATAACATTGTTTAGAAGAGCACTATCACAAAGACTTTCACAGACCCACATGAGGCCTTGGAGGCTGCCTACATGTTGAGGGTGTTGGAAGTGTTGATACTAATGTTAGCCCTTTCTTTGAGGCTAAAATTGTTGCAATGGCAAAGTAGTTGGAGAAACTATCTGCAAACTCAGTGCATGAGACTCACAGTGGTCTTTGGTGCACATGGATTGTGAAGTAGAAGGGAATACACAAGATAGTTTCCCCCAAAAATTGATACGTGCACCATGACAACAGACTATGAAATCTTCCACGGGACCATGATGCAAGTAGGTGTCCTCTATTGTAGTGCGTGATCCATAAGAATGTATCTTGCTATTGCAATATTTGTACCTCTATAACCCATGACACCAAGGATTGTAGGTTGATTGACCAGATTCATGATGCCATTGATCTCGGTGTGCCAGACTAGCCTTGTAAGAAGTTCCAAGGATGATGATTGCCTGCTATGAAGGGCACGTGGATGGAGGAGTGCATGGAAGAGGTTTCCATGGAGGATTTCGTGGTCATAGTAACCACATGGAGAGGATAAGTGAGTTCCCGCATGGAACCTGTTATAATTGTGGGTCGACAGAACATTATAAGCGTGAGTGTCCTGATCTATTGCAATGCTCATGGTGTGGAAAGAAACATAAGTATGAGGAGTGCCCTGAGCTTTTTAGCACATGAGATAAAAACACTGGAAAGACAAGGGTGTTGGGATGGTAAGCATAAAGAAGGCCAACCCACAATGGATGCCAAGAGTGGCACATGAGTCAGGATTAGAACCTATACTGGTGATGATGCGAGTGGAGGTTGTATGTCCAGGGAGATACCAAGGTAAAGAACACTAGTTATGAGAGAAGAAGTGGTACATGGAAAGTATCAAACCTTGCTCATCAGAAAGAGGTATATCAAGAGACTATGGATGTGATTCAGAGTTTACAAGGAGAGATCTATTGTCTGAAGGAGCAGTCAAGGTAGTTGGAACAAAGGAAGAATGTTGAGGCTCTGTAAAAGGATCTAGATGAGGTCATGGAAGTATGCAAGATGTTAAGGCAAGAGAATATCATTCCCTTGCTAGGAGAGTGGTTACAAGAGAAGGTACCATGCATTAGAGGAGAGCGCAAGAGGAAAGTGTTGCATGCTAATCTTCCTCCCCATAACCTTGACTATGATTAAGAGATAACCTTGAATGCTTTTGTAGATGGATGGCTTCTAAGCAATATTTTGATCAACAAGGGTGGAATTCAATGTTCTCACTTAGATGCATGGCATCAAATGGGAAGGCCCACATTACAGCCATCCTTGAATGTGTTTGTATATGGAAAACAAGACAAAGGAAATTCCCATTGGTGTCTTGAAGGATGTAGTTATCACTATTCAAGGGGCCAAGTTCACTGGGGACTTTGAGTTCTTGGTGTTAGCTGAGGTGGATAACTTTCCAGCATTACCTGGGTGCCCCTGGTGTTACAAAAACAATGTTGACCTACTGTTTAATAAGGGGTATATCAATTTTCAGAATAAGGAAGAACATGTCATCATCCCTTTAACAGATGGGAAGTCAACACCCTATACTAAGCCCTTAGGAGAAGAATTCCTTGACAGAATCTATGTGCGCTCTATTAGAGACCCTGAGGTAATTCATCCTACAGAAGGAATTATCCAGTTTGAAGATGCTCAGTCTATGAGTGATACAACCAACATAACATGTGACAATTGGGCACATGAGACCTATGAGTTAATTGGGAGACAGTTAAGAGGATCTATAACAAGGGTGAAAAATGTGCTCAGTCAAGCATCTGGGAAGGAAGAAGCTACCAAGTTACTCTGGAGGAGTAAACCCTGATGATTTCTTGCGAGAGATGGAGGCTCAGTGGAGAAATGAGGACAAAAGGAGAAGTATGCTCAGTTATAACTTTCTCTGGATTGCATCATGTTGGTGGGAAACACATCATGAGAGTCTTCTAGAGTGGCATGAGGTAAGAGTCACATTCTCTATTAGGTTCTCCAGAAGCAACACACCCACTGTTATACAAGACTACCATGGCAAAGAACCCACCTCTTTCCATATCTAAGCATGTGAGAAGGCTGGATGGAAGGCACAGAAGCTTTACCACCTTCGCTATGGGTGCATAAGTTATATCCACCTTACAAGGTTGTGCACACATGTGGTATATTCACTCAGAGATGCGCCATCAGACAAGGAATTGGCAAGGAGTTAATGGCTGATCTCATTCAAGATTTCGAGTATCAAGTACAAAGCCATCAGTGGATAAGGCATTGTAAGTGGTCAAGTGCCTTACAATGGGAGATAGTGCCATGGAAGAAGATAGGATACTGGAGTTATTGGGTGAACCTAGTTTGGAGACACATTTTGATGAAGACAAATCTGAAGAGATACAACTTGAGAGCGCATGCATTGAAAAAGAAAAAGGAAAAATGGTCTATGTGATAGATGGGGAAGAAATGGAGAGTCTAGATGTTAACCATTATGAAGGTACTCACAAAGTCATGGATAGTACTGATGAGAAGGCACATGCCTACCATGAGCCCTTGAAAAAAAAGAAGGTTAACATTGGTTCTGAAGCAGAACCTAAGGAAGCTATCATTGGGGATTATTGGTCGGAGAAAGAGGTTTCTAAGATCATTGACCTTTTGCATGAGTTTCAGGATTTGTTCCCACGTGGGTACCATGAGCTCAAAGGCATTCACCACTCCTTGGGGGAAATGTAGATCAAGTTGAAGGAAGGTGTGCACCTAATCCAAAAGAGACCATATCGATGAATTTGAACTTGTGTGTATATGTCAAGGAGGAGATAGACAAGATGATAACATCAAGCATCATTGAGGCTATGGAGGAATCAGAATGGGTGAGTCCAATGGTCATAAGCATTAAGAAGGATGAAAGGATAAGGATATGTGTTGATTATAGTGACTTGAATGTAGTGTGTGTCATTGACCCTTTTCCAACCCCCTTCATTGAAGAAATTTTGGAAGGAGTAGCCAGGCGCGAGGTCTATTCTTTTACGGATGGGTTCTCAAAGTACCACCAAGTTAGAATTGCATAAAAAGACCAAGAGAAGATAACTTTCACCATTGAATGGGGAATTTTTTCCTACATAGTCATGCCTTTTGGGTTGAAGAATGTGCCTATTGTGTTCTCACATTATGGTACAAGCCTTCCAGGACTTCATCCATAAATTTATTTAGGTCTACCTAGATGACTAGACTGTGTATGGGCTAGTAAAAGACCATTGTGAAAATTTGAGGCTGATGTTTGAGAGATGTTAGACAGTTGAGGATATCCCTCAATATTAAGAAATGTGTATTTGCTACTCCATTTGGAACCTGTTGGGACATATTATATGTAAGGAAGGCTTGCTAGTGGATCCCACCAAAGTTGTTGTTATTGTGGGATTGGGAGAGCCTACTAGTCAAAGACAGTGCGTGGATTCCTTGGGCATATGGGGTACTACAGGAAGTTTATTAAGGGATATGCCAAGATCGCCACCCTTGGAAAAATTACTTAAACACAAGAGTGTCTTTCACTGGGGAGAGGCGTAGCAGAAGGTGTTTGACACATTGAAGGATAGGCTTGTCACTGCACCCATATTATGCTTTCCCTCTTGGGATAAGCCCTTTCCATGTGCATGTTGATGCCTCGGGAACAACCATTGGAGAAGTACTAGCACAACCTGGTGAGGGGATTATTGATCACCCTTTGTGTTTTTCCAGTAGGAAGTTGACACCAGTAGAAAAAATTACACAACTAGTGAGTGCGAGGCATTGTCAATGATCTATGCCCTGCATAAGTTCAGGAAGTATCTATTGGAAACACCATTTATATTCTACAAAGATCACACATGTTGAAATATTTGGTAAATAAGCCCATTTTGCAAGGGCACATATGTCATTGGGTCCTGTTATTTCAAGAATTTGAGTTTTTCAGTTGTGGTAAAACTAGGAAAAAGTAACTCAGGCCTGATCACTTATCAAGAATTGACTCAGGGAGGATGCATAGAGCATTGAGGATACCATAATGTGTTTTTAGGTTATGGTGCCGCCCTCTGAACTTGGAGGATATTGTAGTGTTTCTTAAAATGGGTGTGGCACCAAAAGGAATGAAGGCTTTATAGAGGAAGTAGTTGGCTATACGTGCCGTGCCCTACATGTTGATTAGTGGAGATTTGTACAAGTTAGGACATGATGAGGTTCTATACCAATGTGTGTTAGAACATGAGCGTTTGCAATTATGGAGGAAGCACATGGTGGGATTGCAGGAGGACACTATGTAGGAAATTCCACCATGTAGAAGATTCTAATGGCAGGGATTTGGTGGGAAAGTATCTACCAAGATTGTATTGAGTTTTGCAAGGCCTGTGACCATTGCTCAGTGCCTTGGCAAACCTAGAAGGAGGGATGAAATTCCCTTACGAACCCATAGCCAGTGCTGAACCATTTGAAAAATGGGCAATTGACTTTGTAGGACCAATTTCACCTGTCGCGTAAAGGAATGGATCACATTACATCATCACTTGCACTGATTACTTGAAAATATGGGCAGAGGCAATGCCTACAAAGGATTACACATAAACAAGAGTAACGAGATTCTTATGGGAAAACATAATCAGTAGATATGGATGTCCGTTGAGTTTAACTAGTGATAGGGGAACACATTTTCTAAATGAAATGGTTTGGATCTTATTGGCAGAGTTTATGGTGGCCCATCACAAGACTACCCCTTATCACCCTCAAGAAAATGGAAAAACTTAGGTATTTAACAAGATACTAAGTCACACATTGACCAAAATTTTTGATGTTGGAAGAAAAGAATGAGATGACAAGGTATTAGCCATTTTATGGGCATACACGACAACCTACAAGAGGTTGAACAAGGCCACACTATTTCAATTGACATTTGGTGTGGAGGTTGTTTTTCCGATTGAATTCATATTACCATCACTGTGTATAGCAAATGCAAGAGGATTGGATAATGAGCAAGTGCTCAAGGAAAGGATTGAGAAGTTAATGCAGTTACACGAAAGGCAATCACTTTCTATATGGAGTTAGAAGACCGAAAAGGCACAGACAAAAGGCATGGCATGATCGTCATATCAAGAATAAATAGTTTGAGGTTGGGCAGATGGTTTTGTTTTATGATTCCAAGTTTCTGAGCCATCCAGGGAAGTTGAAAGTCCATTGGTTAGGCCCATACATCATGTCGTACATCCTTGAGTTAGGTGCATGTCAGTTACAAGTGTTGGATGGGACAAAAATACCTGGCCATTTCAATGGGAGTAGGTTGAATCCCTACTATAAATAAACCTTCCTTGTGATTTGTAAATAAGGAAGTATTACCAATTAGCTTAGGATTTCCCTTTATGCATTTTCCTTTCCTTGTGTTTCCCTTTCTCGTTGCTTGTTCCATTCTATTTATGTTGTTTTGTGCCCTGTGCATTGGTAACCACATTAATTTCAAAAGGTTGTGTATGTGCAGAGGACCGCATCATTTGATTTAGTGTGGGGTGGAGTAGTGTGGAAGTGTGATACAAGCTGGTAGTAAAAGTTGTATGGTATGGATTGAAGGATTAAAGGCATGAAAGATAGAAGAATGCATGTGGAAACGATGGAAAAGAATTTTTGGTGTCAAGATAGCTTAACAAAGACCACGTACAAAGGATAAGAAGCACAGGAACAACATGAGGTAGGCGAGGGAAAAAATCAGGTCAAGGATAGAAGAAGTGCCTTTGACATTAAGATACACGTGCGTAAGAGTCTTTGGTCGGTAAGAATTTTTGTGTGCCAGAAGGTTGTAGAAGGTTTCATGCAGGATTGGGCACATGGGTAAGGGCACTTAAGGATGAATTTAGTGGAAAAAGCCACATTTAATGCTAAGTAGATTGGTGGGTGGCATAGCATTTATTGTCAGAGAAGAGAAAAAAGCTATAAGTATGAAGTCAGGCACATTATTATTTTACCTTACCATTACGAGATTGAAGAAGACTCTTGCAAACTAGGGAATATATGAAGAAATATTTGTGCAAAGGGAGAATCATAGAGATCTGAGTACATGACTAGATGATCTGTGAACCAAAGTGGAAGGAGTACATGGGCATAGGGAAGAAAGTTTTAGAGCAGTACATCGTTTGTGGAAGAATTTTCTAGGTTAGGGTTCTGCAGCTAGGGCACGCAAGTAGAAGGATTGTTTCATGGAGTTGAGCCATAGGATTGAGCAGAGAAAGGAAGAGAAGAAAGAAGATTTTAGGTTTTAACCCGACAAGTAAAATGGCACCAAAGAAGGTAACCATTTCACCGAAAAAGGGCAAGGGCAAAGGAAAATAGATAACTACCACCATGAGTTTCAATGAGGAGTGGTATGCAGAGATACAATACCCAGATGGAGTGTTTTTGGGAAAAGAATGGGTATCCCATGTGAGGAAGATGGCCATGAGTGACTAAAATCATTGTACAAGCATCATGAAGAAAGAGATGGTGTTGGAACTGGTCCATTCGACGGATAAGAAGACAAAAGAGGGAATGCCGATCTACAACGATGAGGTGAAGGTGAAGTTGGGAAAGGCAGGTTGCTATAATGATATGAGTTTCCCTATTTTGGAAAGCCCGAGCAGTTATACCAGTGGTTGATGTCACGTGTGCATGAGGACCACTTCTATTTTGCAGGCCACAAAATGCAAATAACTCCTCAAATCATATCAAATTTTACTGGTCTGGTTTGCAAAGGGGACTCCATAGATGATGACTTGGAGGATAAGGAGGCCATCAAGGAGATTATGGAGGCCTATGATTACAAAAAGGGTTCACACTACTTTGATATCACAGATATCCCCAACCCTATAATGAGGATGGCCACACACTTGGTTACCAAGATAAATGGTCAAGAGAGGTGGACATAGGTAAACAAGGCATGGTTGAATGTATGTCAAAGATTTCATAAGGAACCATCTACAACCTGTCCACCTATATTGCAGACAAGATCATCAACAGTGCACAGGAAGGGGATAAGATAATGTTTGGCAATGTCCTTCTCACCATTGTCTTCTCATAGATTGGAGTGACTTGATGGGACATAAAAGTTTGTATGGGAGTATCTAGACAAAGATCCCTCACTTGCAAAAGATTTGAAAAGTATACTTGTGATACCATGATGACCACCCATAAGGCGCACCTGGAGAAATGGTACAAGTGAATGTGTGATGCATTTGGGGCAGAATGGAGAATACATGAATAGTTTCCCATGCTAGTAGATGGAGAGGCTGAGTTTGTTGTATACCAACACTTCTGTATTGGCATATTCACTTTGATAGATGGGACCGAAAGTCCATGGTGTAAACTACCTTTCTCTTTCACCGTGCAATATTTTCAAGTAGGGGTTAACTACTTCAAGGAAGCTAAAAGGCTAAGGTTCAACCTTAGCAAAGTGTACCAGAACCACTATGAGCTGTGCAATAAGCTCATATACCCAAAGAAGTGCACACATGTGGAGAAGTATGTCTCCCATGAAGTACAGATGATGAAACCCTTGACGCTGCCAATTGTGGGAGGACCACAATGAGGGTGTATTTGCGTATTAGGCCTAAGTTTGAGAAGGGAACCTACTTGGAGAATGATGTATCCATCCTTGAGGATCCCACTAGTAGGAAGAAGGCCAAGAAGAAGATAAGAGAGAAATGGGATGAAGCACCAAGTGTGAGAAAACACAATCTGCACGGGAAAAGAAGCCAAGCACACCAAGAAGTGTAGATCAAGGAGAAGGAGAAGACACCTAAGAAAGAGGTGCTATCATAAGAAGATTCACCTAAAAGGGAATCATGTGCTAAGGAAGAGGAAGAATCCCTAGCTAGAAAGAAACTAAAAGTAGTGGGGAAGGAAGACTCATAGGAGATGAAGAGCTTGGAGGCCTACAGGGGCGAGAAGGATGACGATGAGGATGAAGAATTCAAAATCATCCCATGTATGATGTACATGATTCAGAAGAAGAAGAAAATGAAGAGAATAATGGAGATAAGGAGGACGCCCAAGGTAGGGGGGTTAGCGAGGAGGTGAAAACTAAGGATCAGAGGACCCCCAACCTCATGAAGGAGCAGATAGAAGAGGCTGCAGAGAGAGAAGTAGCAGGCATAATCAAGAAGTTAGTAGAGCAAGAGGTGGAGTGGAGCGTGGATGAGATACTCAAGGAAATAGAAAATGAGAGCATTGGAAAGGAGTACGGAAGAATGGGAGGGGATCCCAACCTAGCAGTGAGCTTTCTGAAGGGTGCACACACCTGAGGGAAGAGTATGGTTATAGCATAAGGGCAGGGAATGGCTTATATCAATGATCCAAACAAAGTTCTACACAAGTGCTTCCAAAGCACTGTGCCAATAGAAAAAATTTTGGCGATTTCTTCATTTGATGAGGAAGGTGTGTACCCATGAACCAGGAAGATGCTATCTTGGACATTTGAGTCCCACGTTGATGAGCCTAAATTCAAAGTAAGCTAATGGGTGCTAATGAATATGCTAGAGAAAAAAGGGATAAATGGATGGTAAATGCTCAACAATTATTTGATGAACAAGTCTATAATGCACTCAAAAAGGTTTCAATGGAAGTTGAGGCAAGACTTTTCAGAAGGAATAACCGGGTGAGATTCCTAGAAGGGGAATTGGAGAAGAAAAAGGAGGAGCTTGTTGAAAAGAACAAGGACCTAAAGCAAGAAGAGATGATCAATGCACAACTAAGGCTCGAGCTATGGGAGGAGAAGGAAAAGGTGTGAGAGGTAAACAAGAAGGTAGAAATGATTACAGATGTTATTATCTTAAAGCATTCAGACCTATCACCACCCAAGCAGAAATACAAATCAACCTTGCAGTGCTTGGAAGATTTAACTCACATCCTTACAATGGAAAGACGACCACTCACCTTAGAGTCAGAAGAAGAGGCATTGACATACCAAGAGAAAGAGGAGAATATTAAGGTTGTGGAGCTAGTCACTCGGTACACCAAACTCCTCGCCGGTGTAAAATATTCTGTGTAGATTGCTGAAGTTGCTTATGAAAATTATGCAAACAAAGATAGAGCGGAAAACATTTTAGTTTCCACCCATGAAGCAGATCTCAAGGAGTTTCAGAAGAAGAATAAGGGGAATATAACAGAATGGGATAAGATCCTGGCCAAGGTGGAGAAGAATTCTGAAGCCATTAAGACCCTGAGAGGATTGATCAAAAACTAGTTGAAGGAGTTATATCCCTAGATCACCCACAGGATGGATGTGCTAGATGACCTTGGAAAAAAATTGGAAGGGATCGTTAATAAAATGGGTGTTAAGGGGGATGAGATGAGTTTTGATGAGGTAAGTGCTCTGGTGGGTGACCTACTCTAGGAAGCATTGAATGAAGTAGATGCATGGGAGAATATTGAGTCAGATATAAGGAAGGATTTCCCGCTCCTCCTTCAGTAATAAACATATTCTTCTTCTTTCCTCCATTCTTTAATTCTTCCATTCTTCATTCCTTCATTCTTTGTTCCAACTTTTAAGAGTCCCATCATTCTTTATTCTTTGAAGGAAGGATGTTTTCAAGGATAGAGAAAAATCTTAGTGTGGGGTAATGTTGGGCCATAAAATATTGACTAAAGTCCTTAAGGGTGCATACACGTGCGAGACCAATATAAATAAGGGTGTGTGGGGAAAAGAGTGTTGGAAAAGGGTTTTAGAAGGGTTTAGTAGAAACCACGGCATGTGCACAAGACATAGAAAATGGTTTCAGGACTTAGCCATATTCAGAGTTCTAGAAATCACACGAGAAAAGCGTGACGCGACTAAACATGCGGAATGGATAAGGTGCCAGCCTGACAACTTGGTGACCAAGAAAGGAATATTCCATGTGATCGAAGGATCTAAAAAGACATCATTACAATAAGTGGAGAGCTCTAATCAGAGTAAGCATGCTCTATTGGAGGACCACATGGACACTTGTCAAGCAATCTACTCCTAAATGAAGGCATGGCAGTGGATGCTAAAGCTATATATAGAGATGCTCGGGTAGAAGAAAAGGCGCACTATCAAGGGAGAGAAGAGGGATCAACATAGAGGGATGAAGGGAAAAGCTCTAAAGAAATAATGGGAGGTTTCAGAGGGTTGGGGTTCTCATTAAGAGGATTGTAGGAGTGATAACATACCTAGGGGGATGGGTTTGTGACAATTTTTGTAATATGGAAAGCATAGCTAGGGCTTCTGATGCATGAGTCTTATCTACATTAATGCATTGGCCTATTATTGCCTTGGTGAATGTAATGTGGATACTAAACTATGATCAATATGAATATATGGTTATGTTCTAAGAATATAATGTTCATGGATGTAAACCCTAGTGCCATTTCTTTATGTTATAGATCAGTTATGTTATCTATATGATGTTTCTTTTGATTTTGAATGAATGTATTGATATAATAACTCACCCTAGGCTCTCATAATGAATGCATGGTCCTTTAAATTTTTGCATCTTAGTTTATGTCCTTAAGAAATGTATTCTCACAAAACTCACATAAAGGAGGGGCTAGGCATCTGCGTGTGTGTCAAGTGACAGCCCAGCGCCCGCTGGGTGATAGGCTATTGCACATGGGATTAGAAGGTTATTCTAAGGGCATAAAAATGACTATAGTCTTGGATGTGAAGTCTATAGATAATCACATAACCAAATACAATAGTAGATCCACCACCATCACATCCTATAAGAATGTAACACCTAGACACTCATGCAATTTTAGTCTCAAATATTTGATCATTCCAATGGTCTTAGTTGATGAACCATCAAGTTGTAATACTCCTTTAGCACTTGGTTCATACTTAAGATCTAACTTTTGAGAAACCAACTTGGGAATAATAGTGCTGCTAGCTCCACTTTCAACCATGCAATTATGAACTAATGAGTCTCCAATAATAAGTGAAAGATAGAATGGAGATGGTTTAACTATTTTTACTTCACCAACAATTATTTTTTTCACTTTTAATGCTGGTTGTTTTGTACCTTTATTTTGCTGGTATGTAATTGCCATCACCCTGTTGGCTATGTTTTCAGCTTTGTCATCCTATTTTGATGGTAAATTCATACCTTTAAGCTTTTGGAATAATAAATAATTTTGTCTCGGAATAGATAATGTGTCCCACATGCTCATAGTGATATTAGTTTTCTTCATATGATCCACTATGTTGAATGGAACAAATTCTACCTTAATCCGATTTTTTAAAACAACAACTTGTTCTTAAACTTGACAGGAAGAAGAATTCTTACCAATAATAATATTTTGATTGCTTTGATTTGGTCCAACATTTTTTCACTTGCATTTTCCTCCATAGCTCTCTTTCTTGATCTCGTAACAGCTGCAACAAATTCAACTATTTCCTTAGCTCTAATTTCTTAATTCACAGCTACATGATTTGTAATTTCAAAGTTAACCATTGTCACATCTAGTTGCCCTTGTTATAATTGTTCCAAATTTGGTTCTCCTTGTGCTACAAGATAAGCACTTTGAAGAATATGATAGTATGCCTCCTCTTAAGTCATCTGTGGTATTGTAAAACCTTTTGGTAGCATCTCTAGGACTGTATTTGGATCACTAGGTTGCATATTAGGATATGGCATCATGTTTGTTTACACTGGGAATAAATCTCTTGAAGTTGTAGGGGAATTAAGGTCCACTGGTGTAATTGGTTTAGATGTTGTAATGGCTGGTTATGCTTGATATGGAAGTCTATAACCTTGAGCAGGGGGCCTATAATTATTAATAGGATGAAGAGGTGGCTGATATGGCCTATTTGCTTGAGCTTGATTTCTTTTCAACTATAACAATTCATTTTATAAGGTCTTAATGGCTCCTTGGAAGTCATCAATGATATTAGATTGGACTGTGAAAGGTAATGGTGAATTTTTAGTTGTTGGGATAAGAGCTAACTCAACATAGAAAGTATATGGGCCAATTTTCCAGCTTGTATAAGGCTATTTTCTGAACTTATTGCATTGTCAAAGGTTGGGGGAAGAGTAAAACCCCCATGGACTGAATCATGACAACAATTTCACTATTTAATACATGCAAATAATACAAAAAAAACATGTTCAGGTGTAGGCTTAACTACTACTAGAATATTTTACCAAGTTCTGGTATATCTCAAATTGAAGTTTTTCATGAACTCTTGGGGTGCATGTTTAACGGTAATAAGCTGTTAAATGAGGGATAAATGATCAATTTTTTCCTCAAATTGTTTACACATGGCTTCACCTAGTAAATACCAAGTGGTGATTGATTCTACAGTTAAAATTCTATACCATTGAAGGGTTTGGCATTTGAAAGAAGTAGTTAATAACTTTCAAGAAATATCTTCATGAGTGATATTATGCATAGAATAAAGGGTTGCAACATATCTAATATGTTTGGTAGAGGTAACGTGGTTTTCAACAGTAAAATATGGAAGGATTTTTAAGGCAGTAGTAGGTATATCATGTTAGACAAAAAATTGTAAAGGAATCTCATCGGTAAAGGGCACAAAAGGCTGATTTGTAGCTATCATTATAGAGATAGGAATCTGAAACATAAAATTTGGACTTGGAGATAGAGGATTGGTAGTATTAGGCCTATTATAAGGTGTAGTATTTCCAAGCCTTCTTATTCTAACAAAATACAAAGGTAATTGAGAAAATTCAAATGGAATACCTCTTGTTGCTGATCTAGTTCTAGCCTTAGGCATGAAACATAGCAAAAAATATAATTATACCCTTTTGGTATAAGCTAATATTTGTTGTTAAAGTGAAAATATGTCAAAATCCTCATCTAAAATAGTGATGACATCAAACAAATGAAATTAATTGAATGGTTCTTGGTTGATTTCCACTTGTAGATATTCATTTATATCCTCTTGAGTGTTGATCACTCCTACAAAAGATAGGCTTGGTTGCTAATTTGGAGGAGCTTAAATTTTAGGAATAGCCATGCAAAAACACCATCTTCATTTGCATGCTGAAAACAAGTATAAAATATGATTTGTCCCACTGGGCGTGCCAAAAATCTGTTATCGATCCAAAGTGCACCTTTGGTCTGGATAGGCTATTTGACTCTAACTTCATCCGGTATAATGGGATATCCTCTATGTTGTGGGTGCCTCAGATTGAGGAGAACCTACAAAGTGGGCTGGTTCCCTTGATGGATCACCTAAAAACTACTGAAATTGATGGGATTGAGGGTTAGGAACAAACTGGAAATAACTGAAAGCGTAAAAGGGGTGATACACCTAATTGTTAGGAAACTCAAATTTGCACATGAAACACTAATTGACTAGCAAAGACCTACGAGGTTCACTTTAATTATGTTTTGATTAACTTTAACACTCACAAAAGGCATGCACGACTTCTCAGTCAAGCATGAAAGGGATTATTTCCACTTACAAGCTAATTGATACACTAAATATGCATTTAAATGACCTGTAAAACTTCAAAAAAATATTAAAAGAGGTTATAACAGTTCACATGCATACAAAGAAAATAATATATTCACTGAAACATACCAATAAACTACTGTGACACACTTTGAAAATTTGCAAGTGGAAGAAATATGTCTTTATTCATCAAATAAGTGATACAATACAAAACTAGCATGGCCTAAGCACATGACTAGAACAATGAGACCCCTTAAACCTATGAACAAGCATGGTTTAAATATAAAAGATCATTGCTAAAGCTCTAAAAATAGCCTATGCTAAATTTAGCCTAACTGGATGTTTGGAAACAAATCCAATAATAATTAATCATGTAGAAAATAAAACTAGCAGTTCAAGCTGACCTTTTTTACACAATTTCGGTTAAAAATAATCCAATTATATATTTATCCTTGAAAATAATTAAATAATCTTTTTCCCCATGCACTTTGTGTTTTGCAATGCAAAATTGTTTATTTTTGGCCTTCACCATCAAACTTGGCATGATTATGAATTAGTTGAACTTTGAATATGCGGGTTGAGCTTGTTGTCCACTTTCCTACTATAAACGCCATTAATTTCTGATTTGAATGATTCCATCATGAAGATTAGGATGAGATATTTTCAATGAGACCAATGTTATAAAATTTGGAGTTATAGATCGAAATATATGGCCATTTGAAAATCCACCTATCGTGGAACATATGAATGTGACACGTGGTGGCCTCTAATTTGTTTGTGGGATCACCTCTACCAGCATGTGTATTTCTTTTCCTTTTTCCTTATTTCACTCTCTGGTTGGGTCATGGGGTCAGGATTTTCTTCTTTTCCAAAATGTGAGCCGATAAAATAATGCCACTCATGTTTTAGATTTCACAGTGTTAGTTCTCTTTTTTACCTCCATCATGAAGTACAAACCAACAAGAAGGCTACACAAACCTTCATAGTGTCATCCCCTTCTTTCACTTGTAATAGCTATTGAACAAACATATGCCAATAAGAAAAGTCCATGCTACTTCAAAAATGAGACCTTTGATAGCCCTTGCCTAACAATTGTGAAGTGTGGACCAGTAAGAAAGATCCATGGCCTTCACGATGTCAATGTGTCGGGCTTGCCTTTAACCTTTGTAATTTCAGATTGTGAAAGGTTAGCCAATGAAAAGGCTCCATGTGTATTTGGGCTGTCACTTATCAGGCTCTTGATGGATTTGTGTCGTAACCTTTAACTTCAAGCAGACTTAGAAACTTTTTGCTTTATAAAATTTCTGCCAAGTAGCCTTGTTGACTTCATAGACTTTTCTTTGGACACGAGCCCTTTATGAAATCAATTTATTCCATGATGTTGAGGTACACAAATGGATTGGAGTTGATTTTTTCTAGAATGATGACATGTTTCCCACCACCTTAACCATTGATATTGCGCTACGTGGTCCCGTTGATGCTTGACGTCAAATTTGACGACCAAATGAATGCCACACAAAATTTTTTAAATATAACACACCAATGATTTATAAATTAGTCTCCCATGGGTTTTTAAATGCCCATGGCCAATGCTTTGAAAAGGTGGAATTTGAAGGCCGTTTAAATGTATTTTTACCTTAACAAATCTAATTCCATTTTAAAAGAGTGATATGTGCTTTGTCAAGAAACGTTTATGTTCTCGATGTTTTCCAACAAGACCTCCACCATTATAGTTCTTAGCTTGTGCAATCTATCCATATAAGTCATTCACAAGAACTCATTCTTGATCACAATATTCTTTTGTCCTTGATGATTTTATTTTCTAGAAAGGACCTGTGTTGAACTGAATATAGAAAATCTTTCCTTCTTGAATTATAATGAATGGTATTGATTATCAAGAACATAAAAGTTATGATTCGATGCTTGTTAATTCTGAATTATTCCAATCATTGCTCAAGAGCTGTACCGTTCTTCAATCATAGCTAGTACGCTATCCTGAGTAGCTGAAATTTTTTTCGTACCCCCCCTTTGACAATTGACCAAAAATGGTCAAAAAAACCTTTTAATTTGGAAAATAAATCTAATTCTAACCTCGGATAGTACACTTGGATCTCGTCTAAGTTATGGGTGCCTCAGATTGAGGATAACCTCAAGAGTGGGCTAGTTCCCTTGATGGATCACCTAAAAACTACTAATTTGGTGGGGTTAAGGGATGATAATAAACTGGAAATTAACAAAAAATAGAGTAAAAGGGGTGATAAACCAACGTTTCAGGACTCACGCTTGCACAAAGAACACTTAATGACTGGTAAATAACTAATAAACTTCACTAAAATTACTGTTTGATAGATTTTGCACTCACCAAGATATAGAAACACACTTACATGACTTGCAAATAATACAAAACAAATTAATGGAGGTGATTTGAGATTATTAACATGTAAAGGAATGATGTTATTCACTCAAAACACATTTTTAATATGTTGTAACACAGTGCAAAAAGCTTGAAATTAGAGGTAAAGTACAATCTTTATTACTAAAAATGGCACTGTTACAATCTTCTACATCACAAGTCTACAGAAATAAAAAATAATCCCCTTAACACTTACACAAGCAAGGTATAAGTATTAAAACTTCACCCCCCAAGTTCTAAAAACAACCTCTACCAAAATTACCCAATAACAAATCCAATAATAGCCCTTTGCATGCTCTTTTTACAATTAAATACAATTTAAAACAAAAGAAAAGCCAAAATTGATCTGCATGAGATTCTAAGGCTAAAATTAGCTCTCCATGATCTACAATCCTCCTTGGTCAATTGGTATTGACTAGTCAACACTCCTCTTGTGAAAAAGGTGAATTGTACAGTAATTTTAGCAAATAGTAAGGTATTCTTTGAAATTACAAGGTAAAGTGCCCCTTGTTTAATCTGAAAAGGATAATTTTATTCTTATGTGCATGTATTGGCTAAGGTAATCATGAGTATATCTTTTTCTTCTTGGACTGTAGTGACCTTACCTTTTACAAGGGTTAAGGTAAAGGTTCAATTTCAATTACTTGCATGGTCATGATAATAGTTTGTCTCATAAGCAAGGTTTGATTGCATGACTTAGTGCTCTAATCAAACTAATGTCAACACATTATTGCTTTACCATGAAAAAATTGTAATAATAAAATCACTTTAAAAAACACCCTACATAGGTGTATGAAATTTACTTAACTGTATTTAAATGATCATGGTTTAACTTAACTCGGGTTGACCTTTTCGGGGTAATTAGGGTAAAAAACCCTAAAATACATTTGTAATTGGATTTCCACGAGGCTTCTGCTAGAGGGAAGGGGACTCTGTCAAAAGTTTGATGGTGGTTGCCATGGATAATTTGTTTTGTTACTAGTTTTTTCTATTCTATGCAAATGGATTTGTTTTATTGATGAGATCAGGTTTATGCTTTGTTGATTTTAGCTATAAATCTATTGCTCCAACTCATTGGTTTGTATTGCATCTTTGGATAGTTTTGTTTCTATTCTATTATGGTTCGAGCCATTGGAGCTCTGTTTACATTGTTTATTATTAGATCTACCTTGCTATCTCTTACATGAGTTCCCTTACTCTAGTTTTTAAGGTTGAGACTTGATGCATTTTAGTTGGTGTGGAGCTCTATTCTACTTGATATGGTGAGTTTCATTATGTGTTGAATCTACATGATCTTGTATGGTATTTTTATCTTGTCACTCTCATTTTTTACTTTGCCCAGTTTAGAGATAGAACTCACCGCTATGTTTCATTATTTGGTCTGTTTTGAGCCTCATTATCTTGGCCATGGGGTTTAAACCAATGTGGTTCTGTTATAATCTAGTCAACATTTATGGTTTGGCCACTTGTGTTTTTCTGGGCTCTCTCATCTCATACTCCACTGGACTTTGTTTATATTACACTTACTCAAACTTGGCTACTTACTTTACACTTACTCAGTGTTTTGCACTCGGTATTGGACTAGTGTCATGCATGTTTCCACATCTCGACCATCATTTGTTGAACTTAGATATCACAGATCTTAGAGGTAAATCAATTATTTTCAATTCTATGTATTGATTCATGGCTTTTCATTATTTATATGAGCTGGGTTTCTTCATTTCGCTTGACTTGCGATCCGTATGGTAGAATTTTTTGGCTTGAGATTACTTTTATCTATACTTAGATCCTTGTTTATTTTCAAAGGTCCAAATCATATTAAGTTTTGGGCTTTGTACAGTGAGTTGTATAGATTTTTCGCCACTATCTTCCTTTTTTTGTGGCCTACACTATGCACTACTCGAGTATTTTCCTTGATATAGCTTGTATTTGCTTCATATCTCACACATATATGTGTTATAGCTTGGCATTTATCGACCATAGCCATGTTGGGTCTTGTCCTGCCATTCTATTTTAACATAGCTCAGGATTTATTATTTTCAAATCTCGTTGCTAGAGTTTGAATGTTGACTCAGTTGCATTGCCTTTTTAGCCGTTCTAAGATGTGGGTCGGGTTACCTGAGCTCATGCTATTATTTTTTTAATGATTCACTTAATAGCTTGCATGGGTTGATACAACTCAAACATGCATTTAAATGAATCATTCTCTTTTGTATCTTTGGTGGATTTTCATTAGCATTCAAGTTTGGTTATTCACCTATAACTCAGTAATACACCATGTTATGTTTATATTTTTTTTATTATTCCTTTGTAACTTCATACTTAGCAACTCATCGCATATCTTACATAGACTCGAGCTTAATTGAAGTCTTACTTTCTAGCTCATTATAAGTTTTCTTTTGAACTCTTTGGTAAGCTTGTGTAATGGAATTGATTTCTCTCTTTCTTAAAAAAATCTTTGGTTATTCTTGAGCACTATATGTTTACATATCAGATATAGAACCCTTTTCATGTACTTCTAAAAACACTTCTTATTGTTAGGCCTTTCATCATTTGTCCTTTTGTACTAATATTTTACTTGGAAAAATATGCTAAATGATGAAAATTGGTACAACTTGTTTGAGAAGATCTATTTTTTACTGTTTTGCAAATTTACACCATTGCGTATGTACTAGTACTTTAAATAATTTTATCTTTCTTTGTTCTTTATGTAGGATTGTTCCATTATGAAAATACCTATGTAACTCTATGAACTTGAAACCAATTTGTGCCTGAGTATTGTATCTTTCCCATCCAATTCTCTATTTTTTCAGTCAATTCTTTTTTGTAATAATAATGAAGAAGACTACAATAAGTGATTTCATTTTTGCAAATTTAGGTAGCTCACTAAAAAGTTTTTCATCTCTTTTGACACCATACACTCTAGCTATCAATTCCATATTTTAATTTAGATCTTTTATCCACTCTGAAGTGAGGATATCTCCAGTTTTGATGGACACACAACCATATTCATCCATTTCTAAATGCAAACCTTGCATGAAGCTTTGCATTATTAAAATTGTGTAGATTCTTATAAAATTGAAATTAATCCACTCTTGAATGGTTGTCTTTTCCTTTTAAATTTACAAAGATAAATAACTCTGTCAAAACCTAGTTGCATGAAGAAGTTGTATTTTGAAATTTGTATTCCTTTGAAGCTTGCAATCTTCACATCTATTTCACACCTCTACTTTCTGCATGGTTTCACTTTGCAACTCCTTTCACTTGATTATATATACCAAAATGTGTGTCATGAGAGATTGATGACACTTCTAAAATTTTGTAACTGAAATTAGTCACTTCCCTGTAGTAGTTTTCTATTCTTATTATATGGTTGTAGCTGAAAATTGAGGAACACCATTTTTCTTGGAATCTTAAAGTATTTTGCAAACTATATGGCAACCTATTCTAGATGTAGAAATCTGTACCTGTGCTTTGGAATTTTATGTTATACCTTACAAACTAAATGGAGTGATGTGTTTCTTTCCCTTCTAAAATGCATCCCTTTTACTTTGTCTTTGATGAAATATTGAAATCTTGAGAGGCTCACCCGTGTTTATTGAATTATCACTATAGCTTGTATCTGTTTTGATCCATAATGAATGTATGAGATATGTATTTTCTTTTTTCAACCTATAAAGTTGCTGAAAATGAAGACTTCTTCATGCATATTTCTTTCTTCTGTGCAAGAATACTCTCACCTTTTTTGAATGTATAACTCTCTTGCTAAATGCTTTAATTTTATTACAAGTTGTATTCTAAAACTGTATGTGCTTTGAAGTAGTTCTTATTCAATATTTTTCATTGATAACCTATTACATGTTGTTTATCTTTCCTTACATGAGTTGCAAACTGATCTTGATTACATGCAAAGAAGGTTGTTCATCCTGGAAAGTTATCTTTGTATTTATCTTGAGTTGATCTAAACTAGAATAACTTGCTGCATTTTTATGAATGTTTATAAATCTCTACAAGCTATATGGTTGTCCTGGAATAGACGCTTTCAATTATGCAACTTTGTTTCCTTTACTTTTGCAAAGTGGTGATGCATATACATGTAAAGTTGGTAACATAAGGATTTATAAACCCTAAGCTCTAACTCTTTTCATTTTTTTCCTTTTAGTTACAAAGAAGAAGAAGCTTGGAGTAAAATGGGAAAGTTTGGAGTGGCTTAAAAATCAGGCAATGATGGGTTCCTCCTTCCTTACGTTGTCAATTTTCCATTTATATGCATTTATTTACTTTTGATAGCCATATCCCATGACTTGTGTGGGATAACTGTAAACTTTACTTATGAATAAATGAAAATTACTTAATGTGATGAGTTGTACATGTTTCCTTTGCATTTATTTTCATTAGCATAATGTTAAATGAACCTTTTGTAACTCAACACACTAAGTTAATTTCACATAATCATAAGGGAATGAATTGATTGTACCTTGATTGAATCATCTAGAACAAAAGTAAACACAATTGATGTAAATTGTACGATAATTTATCCTTCAAATCTGCAACTGAAATTGATGTTTCAAAATGCAATCTTTGACGTATGTTACCCTTCTCACCTTCATCAAATCCCTATATTTGTCTTCTGAGGTTGCCGTATTGTGTTGCTAAAGATGAAATCTCAGAAGGAAAGTATATGTGAGGCATTGTATCCTAGAACAACACTTAAAGCTGCTGATTTGCTTGCACACCATCCCAAAATCTATCCAAAACTAAGAAAAAATGATTTTTTTAATACCCCCTTCCGATGATTGACCAAAAATGGTCAACATCTTTGACGAATTTGTTAACTTGGTTACCTGCTAACTACTTATAACCCTTGAAAATGACCCTTTCCAACCATGAAAGTAATATGAAAATTCAAACCCAGCTTGACCATGGGTTCCTAAGGCTGTATTGCACTAGTAAAGACTAAAAATCCTCCACAAAAAACTAAAAAAAAAAACAACATGTGCATAAATGCTCTTGGAGGAAAGAAAAAATCCTACGAGGCTCACCATTTAAGATGGCAGCCATTTATTGAAAGTAGGAAATTCAAAAACATGCATATAACACACTTAGAGGAAAGCCTTGGAAACTAATCTACAATGTCAACTTATCTCATTCAGAAACAATGCTTTAGATGGATTCCATTGATTGGGATTATAAGCTCTTCTCCATTCATTCTTGCAAGATGGGAAACATTATGAGGCTTACAAATGATGATGATGATGTAAGGTCCACTCAAAAATGAATCAAAATTTGTGTGAGCACCAGTTTTTCTCTATATTCATACCATTTCAGCACAACGTCACCTTTATTACAAATTCTTGTTTTGACCTTCTTGTCAAATGTCCTCTTGATTTGAGATTAATTAAGCTCCATGGACAACATAGCTTGATTTCTAACCTCTTCAAGTTCCATGAGTTATGCATACCTCACCTCCATTAGATCATTCTCCATTAATTCAACTTGATGTATCAATTCCAAGGATGGAAGTTCGAGTGAAATGGGTAGCTTAGCTTCAAGACCGTAAACGAGCTTGAATGGTGAGTTAGAAATTGATCTTTTATGAATTATTCTATCAACCCACAAGCCTGCCTTCAAATTTGTATGCCGAGTTTGCTGATTTTTATTTGTAGTTCTTCTAACTATCCTTAAAATATTTTTGTTAGTTGATTCAACAAGGCCACTTCCTTGTGGATAATAATTGGAAGAAGTAATAAGATAAATACCATTTTGTACACCCCATGTAGTAATCTTACCACTAACAAATTTTTTTGCATTATCTGAAATTATGATATAAGGGACCCCAAACTTGGTTATAATACCTTCGTAGAAGTCTAGAATACTCATTTCATTAGCTTATTTCAAAGTAACTGATTTAGTCCACTGTGTAAAATAATCAGTTGGGGTGAGTATCCATCTATGCCCCAAGCTTGAAGGTGGGTTTATGAGACCTATAAAGTCCAAAGACCATCGAGAAAAAGGATTATACATGGTAATTGAATGCAATGGTAAGGAAACAAGCCTCTCTTTTCCTATGAAGAATGCATACTTTTAAAACCTTCTTACCTAAGAATGGATATATTTTAAGAGTGTAAGAAAATAATATTCCTCTTTAATGATCTTGAGGGCTGTAGTTTTCATTGAATAATGTCATCCTCTTTGTCCATCATGAAACTATTCAAGTAGTCAACTTGGTTGGGCTTAACACATCTCAACATTACACTGTTAATATATTTCTTGAATAAAACACTATTAATCAACAAGAAAGGAATAGATTGTAATTTGAAATATCTCCTTTCAAGTTCCCCAAATCTAGTGGATACATACCATGTTGAAGTTACCTTGTTATGTCCAAAATCCAATCTGAAGGATACTGATTTTTTACATTTTTATATTCATTCTGTAGCAATAAAACAAATTACTCCCTCTCTTGCAAGTCTTGCGTCGAGTGATCACATAATCCTTTACCTCTAATCATCTTGGTTACTTTAATGCTGATGTCATATTCCATCAATTTAGTGATCCAACTTGCTCTTTCCTCAATTATGTCTTTGTTCAACAAAAATTCTTTGATACTTCGAGATCAACCATTAGATGTATTCTATTGTTAGAGAGAAAATGCCTGCACTTCTTGAGTCATCTAAAAATTGAAAGTACCTATTTCTCAACAAAAGAAAACCTTGTTTTATACTCCATAAAACTTTGAATGAAAAAGGCAATTGGCTGCTCCATGACTTCTTTATTTTGTTGCGTTAACATTCCTAAAATGGTATTAACATTAGCATAAACATACAACATGAAATCTTTTGAAAAATTAGGATTTATAAGTGTTGGGGCTGAAGCTATAGCTTGTTTGATGGATTTAAAATTGTTCACTCCTTCCTTTGACCATGAAAAATGTGTGATATTTCTTGAGCATGTTGGTCAATGGCTTCAATAATGAAGCAAACTCAACAATGTACCTTCTTCTAAAATTATTTTTTCCAAGGAAAATTTGAAGTGCTTTCTTATGTTTTGGCAATGATAAAGCAAGAATCACACATACTCTTTCTGGATCAATCCTCATACCATGTTTTGAGATGATATGACCAAGAAGTTTACCCTTGTGAATATAAAACACAAAATTTTTGGGATTACGTGACACATTGTATTCTCTGCATCTTTCAAACAATGCTTTGAGCTGTGGTAAGTGATCACTTGAAATCTTTAAAAACATTGTTATATCATCAAAATAAACCAAGACAAATATGTTAATGATGCCTTGGAATTCCATATCCATGGCTCTCTAAAATATTGCACCTGCATTTGACAACCCGAATGACATCTTTCTGTATGCGTAGGTGCCTGTTATCAGCTAATCTTGACTTCACAAAATTACAACGTAAAATTTCAAAATTTTCTGAAGTTTCATTTCTCATGATTTATTACCTTCATCACAATAGTTTTATTCTCCCAATCATTTTACCCTTCTTTTCATCCATTTTGGGTAAGAACTTCTCCCGCCATGTCGCAAACCATGTTTAAAATTAATTAATTAATATTTAATTAATTGCTTACCCTTTTATTTAATTAAATTCAATAAATTTTATTAAATTTTGAGGTTTTTAATTAAATGAATATTAATTTAATCTTCATAAAAATTGATCGAAAAATTTGAATAAAATTTTCTTACTTCCCCACTGCCGCGGGCAATTAAAATTCCACTTCCAATTGCTGGGAATGCCAAGTTGGCTTTCTACACCCGATTTTCCCTTTCCTAGAATTTTTTTCATTTTTCCCCACTTGTTGGATATTTCCTTGTTGATTACCAACCCAATTGGACGTAAAAATGGCAAGATATCTCCCATTTTCCCATGTGAGGAATTGGATGGGAACTTCCAGCTGGCTTTGCCATTGTCATGGGAAAATGGTTAATTTTTTTTCCCACATTCCCCTGGCAATTAATGCACACTACCCGAAGAAGGTGGAAATTTTTTATTCAACGGAAAGAAATAAATGGTTAAGAGAAAAATTCTTCGACCCTCCTTACTCTCCTCCGTGAAAATCTATGGAAAAATTTGTGAGTAAGAAGTTAGGGCTCTTTATTTCCGAATTCTTATTATTATTTCAAATTTTCACTTTTTGCATTGTGTAGAAATATTTTTGAGAAAGAAATTTTCAAAGGATTCATGCATTCATTCATATCCAAAAAGAGTTTCTTCTCAAGAATCTAAGCACACCCACAAGACCACATGAAGAGAAGAAGCATATGTTCACGCTTAAATAATAATACCAGTCAAATCCATAATCAACTCAACTAAAGAGGAAGAAAAAAAGCAAAATCCATGCATTGTTTAAATGAAACAAAACCGACCAGCCATTCTCCACATAGGTTTTGAGAAGCATCTATTCACGAAAATCAAAGGAGGAAGATCACACTAAGGAGGTGAAACGTTGGTCAATAACATAGCCCATGAAATCAGATTTTGACGCATTGCATCAACAATTTCCACACAACCATAATCCACACATGTAGAAGGAGACATTCCAACGCATTTCTTTTGCAACATAAGACAAAGACCAAAATAATTTCGACGCAGCCAAAATAGAATAAAGGGCCATGCATTTACAAAAAGAGAAAATACCACGCATTGGTCAAGAATTTAATACAAAAAAAGGAAAACATCAATGCAAAGGAGGAAGATTGGCCAAAATACCATGTTTTCACAGGATAAACCAATCCACGCTAGAAGCAGAGACAAAGTTCAGAGGGAAAGAATTAATTATTTCCATGCAAGAGGTGAATCAAATATTACTATCCACGTTTGGGGAGAAACAGACATACACACATTTGCACAGGTAATATTGCCCACGCGTATCCACACATTGATCGAAGCCATAAAACAAGAGCGACACAATTACAATAACAGGAGGACTGCGTGTGAAAAGAATTCATGTGAACCATTTGAAAAAATTTCAAACAAGATATATATCAGCTCAAGAAAATGAAATTAATGAAGAAAATGACTGATGCGGAACGAACGCTACTGCGGGTTGTATCTGTCAAAGTAGTCAACTTTGGAGCTTGATATCTCGAAGCTGGACAATTTTCATGAAAAACCAATCATTTCCCAATATTTTACTAATGTTAATGTGCTTCCATATTTATTTGAAAATTCACAACACCTAATTTTATATTTTTCATGAACCCAAATAAAACGCAGTTTGTTTGAATTTCACCGCATGCAAAGTTTCAGCTTGTCGGAAGGCCTACTTTGAGAATCCATATTTTGGGCCTGAGTGATTGTTAAGAAGAATGGTTTGGTTATTTAGATTTTATCCATCTTCATGTACTCCTTTTACAAGTTACAAATTCACAATACCTCATTTGGTATTTTTCACAGACCCAAATAAAAGACAATTTATTTGATTTTGTTATGCGTATAGTTTTCAGCCTGTTAAGGGGACTCATTTTGAGAGTTGATATTTTGAAATTAGGTGATCGTCAAGAGAAAAGAATTGGTTATTTTAATTTTCTAAAATTTCATGTGCCCCCTTGCTAATTTGTATATTCTCAAAGTGAAGTTTGGTATTTTTCCTAGGGTAAAATAAAACAAAGTTTTCACAGTTTCAAACCTGCGTTTTCCTGACAATTTTAGAGAAGTCATCTTTGACCTTTAATATTTTACTAAAGAACTTGATTTGGGAAACAACCCTCTGACACACAGACTTTTGATACCTTAATAGAATCCCTCATCTAGTGAGAGCTTCTCAGAACAAGATTTGCTATTTTTCCCACGGCAGTGTTTGAGGTGATTTGTTCAGTTTTGAATTCTATAAGTAATAGCCAAAAATCAAGTTTTTGTCACATCTTCAAAATCATCTCATCTTAAAAGAAGTGTGGTTATGTAGATCATTAAGAAAGGACACATCATTAAAATGTGTCCATGTCAGCTCTCAGTTAGCAGCGAGTGCGATACTTCATCGACTAGTCTTAAAGTTGGAGAGTTCTGGAATTAGATGATCGTGAGAGAATCAAAATGGAAACACTTCAGGATGGTGAAAAAGACAAAAGACATAACCCTAGGAAGTGAATTGTAATCTCAACTTTTGGAAGATATTTTTAATGGAGAAAAATCAGGAGTTGGATTCTGACAAGTCAAGGTTGCGTAATGACTACAGTCTCGCGAAAAATGAAGAATTCACTATGGAAAGGTATTCAGAGCATGTGAAGAATTGTGTGTAATTATGAATGCGAATGTGAATAAAGAAAAAATTTCTCACACCAGGATGTTGCTCAAAATAAGAGGTGAATGAATTACTCAAGTTTTAAGCTCGACTCTCTTGTCATCTGGAGGATTGCGGGGCATAGTTAATGAGTTCATTCCCGTACTACCAGGATAGGTGGAATCTTGGACCAATGGATAAGGAATTGATCATAGGTGTCTTGATCTAGGTGACGCATTGCTGAATATGATGTCTATGTGTGTGTAAAATTCATTTAATTAGGGTTCACATGTACCCATTGCTTTTATTTATGTGCTTTTCCTAAAATGACTTAAATTTTTTTAATAAAGTGATGTTATTATTAAACTCAATTTTGGAAATTTTTTGATAACTTAAATGATTTCTATTTTCAAGGTACTGTTTAAAGTTGGTTAAAAAATTAAAAGTTATTTAAGATGCTCTATTTAATGTTCATGTAAACCCCTAACTACTTTGTAACCAACTTTTGGGTTATAAAAGGAAGTCAGGGGCTCATTTGTAAGGGTGAATTTAAGAGAGGAGAAGAAAATAATTTTGTGTGCAAGCTTTGTTTCAGGAAAGAAACTGTGTTCTTTTGTGAAGACATTTTGGAGTTAATGAAATGCAAACTTTGTGTCTCATTTATTATCTCTTGTACATTTTATGTTCTTATGTTTATTAGATGTTAGTGTTTAAATCTTGCTTGCAAATATTGGCTTTGATATTATTGTCAACGCTATTAATATGTTGTTCTTGTTCACAATGATCAAGATCTGATATTTACTTTCTCATGTGTGTTCCCTTTTACTTATGGGTGTTGTTATTCCCTTCATTTAATCAACTCATGGTTGATGTCATATTCAAACCAGGGGTGTGTCTGAAGCTATATGCAATAAGAAGAATCTTAGTGAACTAGTAATTGATTGTAGATATTTATTATTTTTATTTTCTAGGGGGTTTTAAAGTGTCTTTAAGATTTCCTGGCCAAAGCCTTATTAAAGCTAAACTATAAGAAACTTGCTGAAATAAACACACATTGCTGAAATAAATAAATCTTTCAAAACTGAATGCTGAACGTACTGCTAGAAATAAACACACTTTGCAGAATTAAACAAATTGCTGGAAATAAATATACTTTGGAGAATGAAACATGCTGCTGGAAATAAACACACTTTAGAAATATTTCTTAAAATGATTTTAAGGAAATAGAAACGTACATTAAAACACCTACAGGGACGATAAATAACTTATATAACATATTTTAATTTAAGAATCAAAAGTACTTACAGAACTACTAATTAAAAGATTTACACAAATTGCTTGAAGATATAAATACCAATAAAATAAAGGATCATGTTTCTTGGAGGAGTGGGCCCTTACTCCACCTTGAATCAGGAGTTGAAAAAGTATGATACTCTCAAAATGAAATGGCTATCTTATTATTGAATTGTTCTATCTTACAAAACTTAACTGTGTATATGTCTGTATATCTATATCATCCTTTTTATCTATCTTCAGGTATTTATATATATTTCATCATCTAAAGATGCATTTATAATCATGAGTGTTCAATAGCTGTCTATCCACCTATAGGTTCTAGTGAAACAAAATAGTGCTCAAAGTAGATATGAAATTTAGAAACCTAGTTGGACATACAATTGTTGGTCTTACATAAGTATTTTTGGAGTGTGAAGAATCAAAAATTTTTGATCTGTTCCTGATTGGAGGGCCCATTAATTTCTCTATAACCAGATTTTGACAGAATAAAAATATTCCCATTGATTCCAAAACTTTGGAGAAGTTCCAGAACCAAAGGGAAACCTTCTGGAACTAACTGTGAAAGTTCTAAGTGTCAGGAGCTAAGTGTTGGAGTTCTGGAACTAATTGATGAAGGTTCTGGAGCTAAGTGATAGAGTTCTGGAGCTAAGTGATGGAGTTCTGGAACTAAGCCACATTCTAGCCAATTTCCAATTCAAAAAAGGTGTTGGTTGCTTCACACTTTGCTTATCTAACCAAATATGACCTGTTTTATTCCAAAAACTGAATTTCCACACATTTTGTTAGGAATTATGGAGTTTTTAGATGTTAGAACTAAATCAAACAAAATATGGACAATTACATCCTAACTTATACTAGATCAAACAAAAGCCACGAAATGTAGTCAAACTTGATTAAAAGGAGAGTAAAATGAGATCATTCATTACACATTGATGAGGAATATTTTGGCCTTATCATCTCCCCCACACTTACTTGTTTGTAATTCCTCTTACAAACTCTATTCTTCAAAACATGGATTGTGAATTCTGCATTCCAATTGACTGCTAAGGTCAAATGGTTGAAACTGAATGTCCCAGTGCTTCTATTCAGAAGTGTTGTATCCTGATCCTTCCTCTATCTTTTTCTGTCAATCCTCAAAGTGAGTGGGATCCTGAGGTTCTCTATTCTGCCATGGAGACATGGGTGTAAGAAGGAGAGGAGGCCTTGTTCTCATACCCATCCACATGCCCTTGCATTTTTCACTAACTTGAGGAATGAGTGTACACAAAGTTCTGGCCCTTTCTAGACTCCATATTAAATTTGTGGGAGATATCACTTCTCTTCTTCTTAATGCTACAGTGAGGAATTCCCATCTCTTCAGGCATCCATCATAAATGTCCTCAAAGTTTTTCTCTTCATAAGAGGTGAAGGCATCAATACTTTTCTACAGGCTGACAATATAATGTGCCTTAAATTGGCTGTCAAAGGCATGGGACCTGAAATGTATAGCAAAGGTAGATGGTTTTCCATAATGAGCTCTCATGCAGAGGCCAGATGAACTAGCCTTTAATAAGTGTTTCAGTATCCCTCTCTTTCCAAGCTATCTGATTCTGGAGTATAGAAACAAATGCATTAAGTTGGATTTCCCCCACATATAGATTAATCATGAAGCATGTATTCTTTTCTAACATAAAGTTGCAGAGATAAAATTTGCAAAGAATATTTTTCTGCTCTGCACTGGCTGAGGAATATGTTGTTCATGAATTCTGCTTCATCCTTCACTTCATGTGAAGGCCACATGAAATCCTTGATAGTTTCCAATGGATAAATTTCTCTTCTAGAAAGACATTGTATGTAGGAGAAGGTCTTCTACATGTGAGTAATATTTCACTCATTATACAGACCATCTGTATCTTTTCCAGACATTTAAATTTTTCTTCCTCCATTTTATAGAATTTTTCTTCCCACTCTTTCCTTTCCTTCTTCTCCTCTTCCATCTTGCTTCTTAGTTCCTGATTTGATATTTTGAACTCATTAATGCTTTCTGCAGGTATCATCCCATAACTGCTTGAGTGGCCAGTAAGTTAGCTCTGTTTGTACAATTTGATCCACTGAAGATATTTTTTCATAGCACTCTGTTCACTAGCCAATTGACAGTTCTTTTTCTTTTTCCACCATTTGTTGCTTTACTAATGTCAATTCTTCATTCTTATTTGTGAGCTGAGTTTTCAGTTGTTCAATGAGCATTTCTCTATGCTCCAATTTGTGTTTGAGGAAGTTTAATTCCTCATATTTCTCCCTAATGATAAGTTCTACTCTAGACAAGAACAAAGCCTGCCTAAATTACAATTGTTTTTCTTCTTTTTCTGGGAGTTCCTTAGGGAACGAGCATTGTTCTTCCACCAAAGGGGATTTCCCTTTTAGTTTCCAAGATGTCAATTCTTCTTCCTCATGTGACAGTATTGTTGAGTCACCCATCTCCTGAAAATCCTGCTCTTCCAATCTTTCATCTTCTTTCTCCAACTCCTCAGTTTGACTTGGTAGAGGAGGAGACATTGCCATGCTACCCAGAATATCAAAAAATTCTTTCTCTAAACCCTCATGTACTTCAATATCCACTAGAGTTTCCCTAGACTTCTTATGAATTATTTTCCTTTTAGGAGCTTCAATATTTTCTGAAGTGGACTTTCTCCTTGAACTTCTTTTGATTTTTACTTCATGGTCCAGCTTGGGTGAACTATCACTGTCAGAGACATGTATTAGTTCTTCTAGTATTATTACAGAGGAAGGAGTTTCTTTTAAAGAAACTTCTTTTAAAGTAGATTTTACAGCTTTGATCATCCTTTCAGACTCCTCCTCTTTGGTACTTTAACCCCACTTATTTCCTTCTTTTTCTCATCAGGGGGATCAATTTCTAAGTTACTTTTAGGAGAGAAAGGGTTTGGTATTCCCCTTATAATAATATCAGGGGTTTGTCTGAACTTATTGAGGAATTTTTCCCATGCTTCTTCTCCATTTTTATTAGAGATAAAATGATGTTGATAGACCAGATGGATTAATCCATGGTGCCTAATTTTCCCTACACCCCAAGAATATCTCTGAGCCATTGTTTGGATGGAATCAAAGAGGAAACCAGGAAGGTTTACTATATACTCCTATTTTGTTTCCCCATACCTAAGATATATCAACATTTTAAGGACCTCCCTTCCAACAGTCCCATACTGGCCATCACATGTTAGGTACTTTACTACCCAGAATGATACTCTGTCAAAGGGTTTGGGTAGGCTAGCTCTTTTGACCCCCTTTATGATCTTCTTAGTATTATAAATGTATTGGGGTTCAGATTCACCCTCTTGCCTTAAGGTTTCCACCAATTATTTTAGGGTTCCCTTTACAAAGTTTGGAACATGTACAATTGGTACCCCAGATACATTTCTCATTGTATTAATAGTAAAGGGAATTACAATGATTTTAACCTTAGTTCTGGACTGCTCTAAATTTACAACAAATTCTCTTACCAGTTCATCATTGTATTTTGAGAATTTCTTCAGAAACTCCAGCCAACCTACCTATGTTAAAAATGGATGCTACTTCTCCATCTGCAAGAAGTTATGTATCATCTTCTGGCTTTGACTTATTTTTGATACCCATGACAAAGAGGATGATTCAAATTATTTCTTCTTTCAAATCCTTACTTTACCAGGAGATAGCTGCGGAACTACTGGATTTGGCTGCAGAACTACTAGATTTGGTTGTGGAACTACTAGATTTAGCTGCGGAACTCCAAATATGATTTCACTGTTTCTTCCTTGAACTTATTTGTAACTATTCCCAATTTTCATTTATTCCACCTAAATGACCGTTCATTATTAATATGCCTCCACTTCCATTTATTTAGTTGACATCACCTTCATGATTATTCCCCTTTAATCATGATGTGCAATAAATGACTCATTATACTGCCTGACTTAAATCAAGTCTAATCACACATGCAGACTTTTAATTTAACCTTTAATAAGATCAAGACATAATTACCATCCTTGTTGATGTAATCCATCCACCTTGATGACTCATCATTCCTAAAAACGTGAAAAATAAAAATGGTTAGAAAAGATAGCTGGAATTCCAAAGAAGTTCCTTTTATTTGAATTAGCCACTTATTGATGAGACCAACCGCCATTTCTAGTTTTCAATTGGCCTTTTGAGAGAATTTTTTTGGGGAAGAGAATGCCATTTACTGGTTTTCATTCCCTTCCCTTTTTTTTCTAATTTTTTTTTTTTGATTTTTAAATTTTTTTTTGGGGGAAGAGAATACCATTTAATAGTTTTCATTCCCTTCCCTTTATTTTAGATCCTTGCATCTGATTACTTGATCATTTTGGAAGAACTAGGTTCTTCCATATGATCAAATTCCTTGTTTGCTTCAATTTGCTTCAAGAATTCATCCTGGTAGGAGGATTCCTATAGAGTTTTAGCTTGTGTCCATTGACCAAAAGTGTCCTTTTGCTGCCATCAATGGGAAGTAGTTGAATAGAGCCATTGTCATATATCTGCTCAATCTGATAAGGTCCTAACCACCTGGTTCTCAACTTGTCCTTTGAATTGTTGGTACTTGGAATCAAACAGTAATGCCCAATATCCTATCTTGAATTGCCTTTCCTTGATATGTGTATCATGCCATTGCTTCCTTTGGTCTTGGATTATCTTTGTCTGTTGAAGTGCTTCCAATCTCAGCTCATCCAACTCATTGAGTTGTAGAATTCTTTCCTTTTGTGTTGTATCCAATTCAATACCCAATTTAGTTGTTGTCCTCAATGTTTGTAGTTCAAATTCAATGGGTAACAAGGGATTCTTCCCATAGACTAACTCATATGGTGAGAACCCTGTTGTAGTCTTCTAAGTTGTGTTATAAGCCCAGACAGCCTCAGGTAGCCTCTTCACCCAATCTCTTCTACTTGCTTCAACTGTTTTGGTGAGAATGTTTTCCAATTCCTTATTTGTCACTTATACTTGTCCATTTGATTGTGGGTGATAGGGAGATGACTTCCTATGATTGATCTGATAGTACATTGTGAAGGCCTGGATCATATTGGACATGAACTATGGGCCTTGGTCTGAAACTATACTTCTTGGTGCACCAAACTTCATCATAATTTTGTGCCAAAGGAAATCAACAACTGCATCTTCATTAGCATTTGTTAAAACCTGCACCTCTTCCCACTTTGTTACATAATCAGTACATACAAGAATGTGCTCTTTTCCTTGTGAAGGAGGACTAAAAGGGCCAACAAAATCCAGCCCCCACCTTTCAAATGGTTCAATCACTACTTGAGGTTGCAGAGGCATTTCACTAGTGAAAGTTGGTTGTCCCATCCTTTGACAGGGATCACACTGCTTGATGTATTTCTTCACATCTTTATACAGAGATGGCCAATAATAGTCAGTGCCAAGTATTTTGTGGGCTGTTATTTTCACTTAAAAGTGTCCTCCACTTGGTTCATCATGACATGCCCTAAGTATGTCAAATATTTCATCTTCTCTCACACACCTGCATAAAACCAAATCAGGACCACATTTAAATAACATTCCATTTAACCATTTAAATTGTGCACTGGTTTTGATTAACCTTTTCATTTGTTTCTTAGTAAAAGAAGGAGGAAACTTCCCTGTTGCAAGATAATTTTCCATATCAGCAAACCATGGTGTATCAGCTGAAATAGCAAATAATTGTTCATCTGGAAAGTTGTCCTTAACTAGATCTTGCTCCCCTGTAGTGGTTAATCTTGACAAGAAATCAGCTACCACATTAGATTTTCCTAGATTATCCACAATGGTAATATCAAATTCTTGTAAAAGTAATAACCATCTAATTATCCTACCTCCAACCACTGGTTTGTTCATTAAGTATCTAATTGCTGAGTGATTTGTATGTACAAATATTTTGTACCCTATAATATAATGTCTGAACTTATTAATTGAATAAATCACAACAAGAAATTATTTTTCAGTGGTGGTGTAATTTCTTTCAGTGGGAGTAAGATTTTTACTAAGGTAGTAAATAACATACATTTTCCCTTCTTCATCTTTCTGTCCCAAAACTGCACCAATTGAGTTATTTGAGGCATCTATTTGGATGTGAAAAGGTTTCTCCCAATTAGGTCCTCTTAATATTGGGGCAGTGATTAATTTTTCTTTAATCATTTCAAAAGCATGTTGACATTTTTCATCCCAACGAAATTCACAATCCTTGGTAAGAAAACCAAACATGGGGGCAAAAATTTTACTAAAATATTTGATAAAACACCTATAGTATCCAACATGTCCTAAGAATGACTTGATATCCATGGGGGTTTGAGGAACAGGTAAGTCTGAAATAATCCTGATTTTGTCTTGGTCAACTTGAATTCCTCTTTTTGAAATGTGGTGTCCCAGTACAATTCCCTCATCAACCATCATCAAACATTTCTCATGACTAAGAGACAAATGGTGTTTCACATCTTGTTAATATTCTATCCAAATTTTTCAAGGCATCATCAAAATGTTTCTCCATGCACAGTAAAATCATCCATGTATACCTCCACACAATCATTAGTTAGATCTGCAAAAATTGCTAGTACAACCCTTTGGAAGGTTGTTGGAGCATTACATAGTCCAAATGGCAATACCCTGTAGGAAAAGGTACCCCATGGACAAGTAAAGGTAGTTTTTTTCCTGATCCTTAGCAGCCACCCTGATTTGATTATATCCACTAAAGCCATCCAGGAAGGAAAAGTATTGTTTACCTAAAAGGTTGTCTAAAAATTGATCTATGAATGGTAAGGGAAAATAATCTTTAAGTGTAACTTTGTTCAATTCCCTATAATCAACACAAATTCTCCATTTTCCATTCTTTTTAGGCACAATCACAAGAGGAGACACCCACTGACTATTTGAAGATGGGGTAGATAAATCCTACTTGCAATAGCTTTTCAATTTTCTGCTTGACTATGTCCCTCAAGGATGGGTTGATCCTTCTCTGAGGTTATCTAACTGGTTTAACATTTTCAGTATAAATGTGATGGGTACAAATACTTGGATGGTTCCTTTCATGTATTTATAGTCCCAAGAAAAATCTCTAGTATGACCTTTCAATACATCAAATAGTTTTAGCTTCTTGATCATTTTTTAACTAGCTGTTAATGTTCAAAACTTTTCCTGGTTGAATCTCAATTTGTTTGGTTCCAGTGTGTGATGAATCGATTTGTTGAAAAGGTTCCATTAGGGTGTTTAGTGGACATGAATGTGGTAACAACATATGATATGTAGTAATGTCTCTAAAGTTCCCTTGAGAAAGAATATTGGATAAAGGACAATAGGTAGAGTTATGATACTTATCTTTTCATTGGTCAAAATCCTCATCACTGATGTTTTCCAAACATTCCTTACTATTCCCTGATATCTTTGAGACTAAAGCTATTGATTCCATAGCTATTTTTGCCCCTCCTGAAGAGAAATCACATTCCTCTGGAGTGAAATTATTTACATCTGCATGGAATTGTTGTGGTTCCAGAGATAAGTATGAAGGTTCTATAACTAAGTCTGAAGGTTCTGAAACTAAGTTTGAAGGTTCTGAAACTAAGTCCAAAGGTTCCAGAACTATCCTTGATTATTCCAAAGACAATTGGTGATCATTAAATGGATGATTAATCATATTATCTACCTCCCATACATGATCCTGCAATGTTATCATAGCCAAAGAATAAAATTTTTGTTTATTAGTATCAATATCATCAACCCATAATTGTTCTTGATTATCAATAAAAGGTCATGTGGAAGGATATAGGGAAATTTTCTTAGAATTCTTACCATTAGAGATAGTCATATCACTTGATCTGTAATCAATTAAGGAAGAAACTGTAGCTAACCATGGTCTGCCCAAAATATTGGGAAAACCAAGTGATTTAACTTTTGGATATAATATAAGGAAGTCCACTGGATACTCCCATGATTCCGCCATGACTACCACATCTTCAATGATCCCTTCTGGTTTTGCTACTGACGTATCTGCCATCTACAATATGGTGCTAGTAGGTTGTATACTTGTCAATGATAATTTTTTCTAAGTGTCTACTATAATCACATTTATAGTTGTTCCCAAATAAACCAAAACATTATGTATATGTTTATTTCCTATAGAGATAGAAATAACAGGGCTTCCAGAATCCCCATATTTGGGAAATAAGAGTTTTCCTGCTAATAAATCAGCAAGTTTCGCATCTACCTTAATATTCCTAGGGTAATGCTTCTTCCTTCCAGGGCTTTTCAAACATAACATTTTGATTAATATGTTCAATTCAAGAATGTCCTTGATTTCTTACAACAATGGTATTTCAATATTTAGTTTCCCTAATTCCTACACTAGCTCAGATTCCTTGGTCTCAATAACTTCCTTAAATATTTCTGGAAATGAAATTTTTGTAGAATTATTATCTAGTTGCTTCTCTTTTTCTTTTTTTATCAACGTTAGGAATAACTGAACTAGGAGTTTCAGTTTCATCTAACATCTCGGTAATTATAACAGGTGGACTATTAATTATTTTTCCAGATATGATTTGAATATCCTTACATTTCATGGCATTCAGATCAACTATTTTTTATTTCTTTGTTCTATAGATAGGGGTTGTTTGTTTATTTTTGGGATTAACCACTGGTTGTGCTGGTATTTGTGTTTGAATCACATTTTCAGTTTGTGAACCTTGTGTTGAAGAACCCATTATGGCCTGTTGATGCTAGTTGGGATATGTTTTCCCTTGAATGTAGTTATTAGGGTTCCACCTAGGTTGTGACCAAGCATAAGGGTTACCTTGAATAGACCATGGTTGTTGGTGTCCTTGTGCATAAAAAGCTTGTCCTTCCCAATCCTGGGGATTCCATGTTGGTTGAGTGGTCCAAGGTGGTTGTCCCTAATTTTTTGGTACTATTTGAGCCGCCCATGATATCATCCAGGGATTAGAAACAGATCTTGGTATGAATTGCCCCTGACTAGGTTGTCTCTGGACAAAGTTTAATTCTTATGTAGATGAAGTACTGGTTTTCTTAAGATGATTTTTTATGAATGGAAGAAGAGAACAAACATTAACTTCATGTTCCCTAGATTCACAAATAAGACATATTTATGTTTTATCTAGAGGATAATCTCTTATTGCATGCTTCTTTTTGCATCTAGGATAGTACATAGTTAATGGTTCAGTGTTAGTATTTGATTTGGCTTGTAATCCATCCATGGTGGAATTTAATTGAACTAGGATATCTATTTTAAAGTTTTCTGGTTCATCCATAAGTTTGTTCATGTCTGGATTTGTACCTTTCACAATTTTTCCTTTCATAGGTCCACCCCTTGTTCTTGAATAACTTCTACAAAGGTCTTTAATATCATTCATTCTCAATTGATTTATGTTTCCATCTCCCATTAAATTAAGGGCTTCCCTAGATTCATCATCCAAACCTTTAAGAAAAATGGTTTTTCTTAGCTCTTCTTGAAGTACAAATCCACACCTCTTACTTACAAAGAGGAATCTATCTAGATAATCTTCCATATTTTCATCCTCTTCCTGTCTGATCCTAAAAAAAATCTTCCTTTATGTTTCTCCCTCTATAGTAGTGATAATATTTGTCTAGGAAGGTAGTTTCCATTTTCCTCCAAGTGGTAATAGAATTCGATGTCAATCCCATAAACCACCTCATTGCTGCATCTTTCAGAGTAGATGGGAAATACTTGAGTTTTTGATTTTCTATTTTGTAGTCATAGGTCTGACACAATACTTTAAATTTAAACAAAATTGGTCATGGTCCTCAGATGACATCCCTATAAATATGGGAAAGTGTGTAGGTGAAATATTATCCATAGGTGTATCATCATCCTCCAAGTGAATTGGATAAGTAAAGGTCCTAGCAGGTTCTCTTTCAGCTTCTCGTGCCATATCTGCAGTATCTTCTAGATCTTTTTCCCAATCAATGTGGTATGTGATCCACTTTGGTGAAGGTGAAAAGTAAGGAGTATGAGGTTGACTACTCAATTGAGAATAAAAAATTTCTCTAAGTGGGTTTTGGGATATAATCCTTCTCCTAAAATTACCACTTCCTTCTGATGATTGATCCCAAAATTCTAAAGGTGGAAGTTTTGCTTCTTGTTTAACAGGGGACAATGGTGCTTCTAATTCCTGCTCAACTTCTTTATTTGAACTAGAGAATCTTGATAATTCTTGTTGAGATATTTTTTGGGAGAAATCTACCCTTTGAGTCTCTTGGTCTACTCATAAATTTTATGATAACGTAGGGAAGATTTTTGGATTACTAGATGTATGATTGTTTTTCCTTATTGACAATATTGTCTCCTGAAAAATGCTCTGTGTTTCCATAGCCAATTTTAAATTTTTTGAGCTCATGCCCTTTGTTGGTGTTTAAGACAAGTTATAGATTTAAGAAATTAGAAAAAGTTGTGCCCTAATGTTTTCTAAATCTCTGTTTTGCTCATTTTGAGAAATTCTCCATCTCCTGGTTTGTGCACGTAATATCCTCTTCGCAGCCTTCATTTCTGATTAAAATTATTTGCTTGTTCTTTGGCCTAGGTCATTAAATTATTGTATTACCTTCATGCGGCCTCTGGTTTGTGAAGGAAATCCAAAAATTGGACTCAAAACGGTGAAGTTCTCTTCCTCTGTGTATTTTTCCTGCAGTTGGGATGACAGGTGTCTTTTTCCTGTCAAAGTTTGGCCCCAATGAATGCAGGTACGTGGTCAGATCCTATTAGAAGGGGAGGAGTGGGGTTTTTCATGAACTTAACACTTTTGGTCACTTTTGGAAAAAATGGTAAATTTTCCCTGCGGCTCTGATCAGGCTATAAAGGAAAAAGTCAAAGTTGAAGCCCACAAGGAAAAATTCAAAGGGGAAGCCCACCATTGAAAATTCAAAGTGGGAGAGCAGGCCAGTGGAGGAAATTGAGTTTTTGAGCCTTTTCCAAAAAAGGTTAAAATGTTTAGAAAATATCCACAACCCCGTCTCCAACCAAAATGTGCCATGTGTCTAAGTTGAAAATTCAAAGCGAGAGAGCGGGATGATGGAGGCAATTGAGTTTTTGAGCCTTTTCTAAAACAGGTTAAAATGTTTAGAAAAGAGCCGCAACCTCGTCTCCAACCAGAACATGCCACATGTTTAAGTTGAAAATTCAAAGCGGGAGAGCTGGCCGGTGGAGGCAATTGAGTTTTTGAGCCTTTTCCAAGAAAGGTTAAATTTTTTAGAAAAGAGCTGTGACCCCGTCTCTAACTAGAACGTGCCATGTGTCTTAGTTGAAAAGTTAAAGCGGGCGAGCGGGCCAATTTGTTCCAAATTGCCAAATCTCTAAAAAATCACAAAATGCAAATGGCTTCCCCTCGTAACCACTCCAATCCCTCCCTGCCACGTGGATGACCCAATTTCAGAGTTACAGGAGCAAATCTAATGGTCTATATTTAAATTGGCAAATCGAATGTAACAGTTACTATGTAAGATTTGGTTTTTAACCCGCCATGAGTGTTTTCTTCACAACAGAGGAATTTGAAAAGGTGTTGAGGATTTATGAACTTGTAACAGTTTCTTGGAAAGAATATAATGGATTCTTGACGTCATTCCAAGGGCTGGTGATTGATTTCAAAAAAAGACCAGAGTGTTCTGTACCTAGAAAAGAGAAAAATGCCAAATTTCTTCTATCTTCTTTCTCTCTCGAATTTCTTCCATTCTAAAAGCTCTATACAAACTCTGTCTTAGCTTCAATAATGAAAGAAGGAATTTTTTCCTCTTTGATGGAGAGATTAATTGGTACTTTGTGACCAATGAGTTTTATTCCATCTTGTAGCTTCTTTACCATATTTGTATTTTCTTCTAATTCTAAATGCATGTAAAATGAAATTTCTAATTAATATGTGTGAGCATCTTATATTCTACTCGTAGCATTAGTTTTTCCTACCTCCATTCTCACTCCCTTTTCTCTTCTCGGACAAAGTTCTTCTGTAATGAGAAATTGCTAGCTTTGCCATAAGGACAGTGGAGTGCCCTTGCTGGATCTCCGGTCAAAAGAGTAGCATTGAAATCCACTTTTTTACGCATGCACATACAAAAGATGCACCATTCAAGTAAAGGGACTTAGATTCCCATAGCATTGGCCTGAAACCCAAAAATTTTTCCACAAGAAAATTTTTCTCGCCAAAAGTTTTTGGCACCCACCGTGGGGCAGATTTTGTAGCATCTGCACCTGAAAATGACCCTAGGTTCGTAAAAACATATTCTAGTAGAAAATTTTATGGAGATTGAATAATCACACAAACTTCATGGATGTAAATCATGGCTAGTCTGGGAGATCCTCTTGTTGAGAGACCTGATTTACTCTTTCACATCCAAGAAGACATTGCTTCTGATCTTATAGAAGCTATTTGGCATAAGAGACAAAGTTTCAATCAATACTTCATTGCCATAAGGATTCTAGACCTGGAAGAGGAACATGCTGTCGAACCGGAAAGGCAGAGACAAATTCCAGCACCCTAGAGAAGAGTGTAAACTTTCAAGCTGGTTGTTAGAAGATACACCCTGCAACAGAGACAAGGAGGAAAAAACAACCCCATTTTTGAAGAACTTCAAAGAAGACAAGAGTTTCTCAGAATTCAGCCTCACCTTCATCAAACAACTGGTCACGTTGAGAACCTCAGTGTTGCTAATCCTTTGGATGGTGAAATTCCATACATCAATGAGAACCTTGATGATTTCATTGATGTGAAAACTGAAGAAGAAGTTAGAGAAAGAGAAGCAAGAGTGGAAGAGGAAATAAGGGCTCAACTTGAAGAAATCAAAAGACTTCAAGCCGAGGTAGATGAGAGAACAACAATAGAGGCCGCAAATTTAGCAAGGTCGGAAGCTAAAAATAGAAATAGAATGGGGGATCGTGAGGCCCATAGGCCTAATGTACCATGGGGAGGAAATACTATTTCACTTGCTCTTCCACAACCACTTCATGACCTCCCAAGAGGCTCAAGAAAGAATTTCCCAAAATACAAAGGGGATGGTTCTCAGCTCCTTGAAGAACATGTAGTAGCATTCATCACTACTTATGGAGTGTTGGGAGTTGAAGATGAAGATGTTTCAGTTAGGATCTTTGTGGATTCACTCCAAGAAAAAGTTGTTGAATGGTTCTACATGTTGCCCCCAAGATCTGTCATATGCTGGGTAGATATAAGAAGTGCATTTGAACATAGGTTCAAGAGTACAAAAGATTGTCAGGATCTACTGGTCCAATTGGTTCAGAGAAAGAAGGAGACCTTTGAATCAATGAGATATTTTGTAGCAAGGTATGAGAGGTTGGCCAAAAGGATCCCAAAAGATGTGGTACCCTCTAAAATCAACTTGAAAAGGTTCTTCATTAGTGCTTTGCCATCAGAGGTTGGTTTCTTCCTCAGAAGAGCCCAACCAAGAACATTGAGGGAAGCTAAAGACTTTGTAATTGAGACTGATGATGATCCAACTATTTCTAGCAAAGTTAAAGGACCAAATGGGAAGAAAAAGTGTCAAAGTTCAAATTTAGTCACCACTGATCCAATGTTCCAAAAAATGGCAAATGACCTAGTTGCTTCGAAGAAGCAGCTGCCATAAATCACAATGAGGAATGCTCCAAGGAGACCAAATTCTCCTGATAGACCAAGAATTTCTCCACCTCCTTATAGGCTTTCTCTTGAAGCACCACTGGTCAATGCCATCTGTGACACTAGGGAATCAGAAGAAGGAATAGACATTGAAGAAACTGAAGAAGAAAGCATGGATGACTATGGAAACTATCTGGAAATTCAAGAGGTTGGTATGCATAATGGCCTGATTGAATACATTGATGATGAGGAGGAAGGTGATGAAGAAGCTCCAAGTTTTTCATGTGCTATTTTCACTCGTACACAGTCCAAGAATGGTGTTTCAGCCTCAGCAGTTGTAACTGAGAGTAGGAAGAACAAAGAAGATAGCTCTTCAAATCCTTCACAACACAAGATCATCAACAGAGGATCACCATTACCACCTTCCATGGAATCAGCCAAAGAGAAACTAGATTCACTAGCTGTCAAGGATCACACTGTTGTGCCAAGTAAGTCATCTGATTCTTCTCTCAACCCAAAAGTTGTTAAAAGAAATTCTTTTCTTAATATTGTTTCGGTAAGAACATCTAAATTTCAATCAAGGGCTACACCCTCACCTCCTTCCAAGCCAAGTGATACATGTGAAAAGGAGAACCCAACACCAAAAGTAACAAAACCTCTACTATTTAAGCCCTCATCCAATGCTGGAACCTCTTCCTTGCCTACTATATCCCCATTTGACTTTTTGGAGCATGTAAGCAAAACCTAAGTTCAACTCTCTGAGATTGAATACCTATAAACACATCCTGCCCAACTTGACAGATTCATCAAGGTAATTCGTGGTAGTTCCCCTTTTTCTTTAAGCCCAATCTCTAAAGGACTATTACCCACACCATCCTTACCACCTTCGCAATTAGTGCCTCCACCACCAACAAAGTTGAACCTTTTTACCTATCACTTCTCATCAAAGGTTTCCAGTTGAACAATTACATTATAGATTCTGGAACCTCAGATAATGTGATGCCAAAAAATGTTGCAAATGTTATTGGCCTCACTTTGACCTGGGTAAATGGCACATGCTACTCAATGGAATCTAAACAAGTTCCATTGGCAGGAAGGATTAAGGATGTTCAAGTTGCACTAGTTGATTACCCTAATAAGAAGATACTCTTGACCATTTTAGTGGCAGACATCCCAACATCTTTTGGGATGCTATTGAGTAGAAGTTTTTGTAGAGATCTATGTGGAGAAATTAAAAATGGATTGGTCATCTACAACTATCCCAGTGAAAGGAGAAATGAAGAAACTATTTCCAGTTAGGAAAATGAAATTCACAGTAAGGAAATATGATGATCCAAGAGCTAACATCCTTTTTCAAGATTATGGGCTAGGAAACTACTTCCTTACATCACAAAAGGAAGAGAACTTGCCACTCCTTATGGAGAAAGAAGAAGATCTGATTTGGACAATGGAGTTTGATGGCAGTCATTCTAGAGCAGGTTTAGGAGCTGGTGTAGTATTATACTCTCCCTTCAATGGGCTATATTCTTTTTCCTACAAGCTACAATTTGATAATACAAACAATATAGTAAAGTATGAAGCACTGCTCTTATGAATGAATGCAGCAAAGGACATGGGAATCAAGAAGTTGAGATGCAAGGGTGATGTAGAGATTGTGGTGAAGCACATCCGCTAACAATATCAGGTGAAAAATCCCAGGCTCAGGCACTATAGAAACATAATGTGGGACTACATTGAATCCTTTGATGCATTATCCATTGAAGCTATCCCTAGGGAGAAGAATGTAAAATATGATTCTCTAGCAGTGTCAACTTCCTTAGTGATAGCTCATCCTTATTTTGGTAAGGATAAAGTGACCATTGAGATGGTGTTCAGACCTAGCATACCAGACAATGTAAATCACTGGCATGTCTTCAATGATGAAAACCAGATCCTATCCTTCTTAGAACAAAGTGATAACTTCAATAATTTGTTCTTTGAAGGAAGTGAGAACCCACACCATGAATCGGTCCCCAAAGAAGAGAAGGAAGGAATTGAGGGAATTGATGAAGAGGGAGTAATCAAGCTGAAAGGAAACAAAATCCCTAAAGGCCTAGTTTCTTTGGAAGACCTCTTTGACAAGCATGATAGGTTCATCCAAGAGAAAGAAAAATAGTCTTCTCGGTACCCATCTAATTTCGATCAAGAAAAAATTGGAACTTTAGAGAATCTAAGGAAAGGTAACATTGGTAAATGTTACTCACCAGAAGAGAAGAGAAAGTTTGTTGCTCTGTTAAAAAAGTACTCAGATTTCCTAGCCTACTCCTATGATGAACTCAAGTCTTTTCAGCAAAAGGAAATGCATCATTCAATTCCTTTGAAGCAAAGAGCTAAGCCCTTTAGGAAAAAACAAAGGCCCTATAATCCAAAGATTTTTGATGTTATCAAAGAAGAGGTGAAAAAGATGCTCAATACTAGAATCATCTTCCCCATCCACCATTCAACATGGGTGGCTAACATTGTGTCAGTAAGGAAGAAGAATGAGGAAATAAGGATTTGTGTAGACTTCCGAAATATGAATCAGGTATCTCTCAAGGACAACTACCCTCTTCCAATCATGGATCATATTTTGCAAGTAGTCACTAGATATGAGATGTTCTCTTTCCTTGATGAATTCTCAGGGTATAACCAAATCAAGGTGGTAGAAGAGGATTGCAACAAAACACCCTTCACAACCCCTTAGGGCACTTTTTCCTACAACAGAATGCTTTTTGGCTTGATCAATGCTGGGGCCACTTTCTAGAGAGCAATGGACTTGTCTTTCAAAGATTTGAAATATTGCATTGTAATTTACCTTGATGACCTCATGATTTTATCAAAGAGGAGTGGAGACCATATCAGTCATTTGGATCAAGTCCTTGCAAGGTTTAGGAAACATGTAATTTCTCTAAATCCAAAGAAGTGCATTTTTGGAGTCACATAAGGTAAGTTGCTAGGACACATTCTGAACAAACATGGAGCACACATTGATCCTGAGAGGGTCAGAGCTATCCAAGCACTAGCCTTACCAACTAGTAAGAAGGGAGTTCATTCATTCTTTGGAAAGGTAAAATTCCTTCATCGTTTTGTGCCTAAGTTTTCTGAACTAACTAAGCATATAACTTCCATGATGAAACCTCAAGCACGTTTTAAGCGAAATAAGGAAGGAAAAACAACATTTGAGGAGATCAAGAAAGCCATTGCCAAAGTTCTAACTCTTATATCTCCAGATTTCAACAAGCAGTTCATCATGTATTACTATGCATCAGAACATACACTCTCTTCTATCCTTGTGTAGAAAAATGATGAAGGTGTGGAAGCACCCATTGCTTTCATGAACTGTCTTTTGAAAAATCATGAGCTAAAGTACAACCAACTGGAGAAGCATGCATGCGTAGTAGTTAAAGCTATTAAAAGTTTTAGATTCTACATTCTTAATTCCCATACAGTGGTGATGGTCCCTGGAAGTGTAATCAAGTCTATTTGGACTCAACAAGATCTTGGGTCTAAGAGAGGAAGTTGGATTGCAAAGACCCAAGAGTATGACTTAGAGATTAGGCCCTCTAATTTGGTAAGAGGAAATGGTTTATGCAAGCTGATTGCTGAAGATGAAGCTCTCAAAGCTTAGTAGGGAGAAAAAGATGATGTTTGCTCAATCTGTTCAGAAGGCAGTCCACAAGTGCTCTTTATCACCACTACTGATGAGCGGTATGCGGATATTGATTACTACCTCACTTATGGAGAATGTCATCCTCATCTTGACTACAAAAAAAGAAGGATACTCAAACTAAAGGAAACCAAGTTTGTGATTTTGGAATCATGCACTTTACAAGAGGGGTTTGGATGGTTATTTCCTCAGGTGTGTAGATAAGGAGCAGCAAGAAAAGTTGCTCAGGGCATATCATGATCAAGATTGTGGAGGAAATTTCTCAGCAATGGTCACCGCGCATAAGATTCTCAGGGGGAGATAATATTGGCCCTCCATCTTTGCAAATACTCAAGATTGGGTTTCAAAATGCAAAGCATGCCGATAATTTGTTGGAAAGCCACAACTAGCTGCATTGCCATTCATGCTTGTGGTGATTGAAGAACCATTTCAACAATGGGGGCTAGATTTTATTGGTGTTTTGAATCCGCATTCTAGTGCAGGGCATACTTATGTACTCACTACAACTGATTACTTCACTAAATGGGTGAAAGCCATTCCAACCAAGCAAGCCAGCTTTGAAATAGTCTGCAACTTCATCAAGGAGAATATCATTGTCCATTTTGGAGTACCACAGAAGATTGTTGTAGAAAATGCCACCTATTTATCTTCAAAGGAGCTCACAGAGTTTTGTTATGGTTTTGGAATCTCCTTATCTCACTCTTCTGACTACTACCCACAGGGAAATGGTCAAGCAGAGTCAAGCAATAAGAACATTGTGACCATTTTTCGCAAGCTGGTAGATGAGAATCAAAGGAACTGGCACAAGAAGTTATATGATGCATTGTGGGCTGATAGGATCACTCCTAAGAAGGAAATAGTTATGTCACTTTTCAAATGTTGTATGGAATTGAGGTAGAGATTCCTCTCATGATTGAGATGCCAGCTCTCAAGCTGCTGCAAGAAATAGAAGATGGCCAGTACAAAGACTCCATTGACAAGAGAATCTCTTCCAGGAGAAGCTGGAGGAAAGAAAATGCCAAGTGGTAGACAAGTATTAAAGAACATCAGTTGAAAGTGAAGAATTTTTTTGACAAGAAGACCAAAGCAAGGATTTTCAAAGTTGGAGATTTGGTCCTGTTGTGGGACAAGAGAAGAGAACTAAGGGGCACCCATGAAAAGTTTGATTCATTGTGGCTAGGCCCATTCCAAATCCGTGGAGCTTGTGGTGAGAATGTTTTTCTCCTCTCATATTTGAATGGAATGCCATTGGAATTGCCTCAAAGTGGGTAGTACTTGAAACTGTATCATTAGTAAAAGCAGGTTGTCCCTCACCCTATACCATAGGTGTGTCTTTCCCTTTTTTGTTGTGTGGTTTTGTTTTAGTTTTTGTTCAGTTTTGTTATGTGTAGTTTGGCTTGTGTGTGTCCTCCTTCCATTCTTTTTCAGAATTGTAAATGACTCTGTAAGGCCTAATGGATAAGGCACTGGTCAATGTAATATGTTTTGAAACTTGAGATTTTGGATCCTTATGTTGTGCCCTAGCCATGCCCAGTTCACGCCATGTCCCCAAGCCAGAGCCACCTGTTGTCTCCTGAAAAATAATTTGCGTTTCCATAGCCAATTTTAAATTTTTTGAGCTCATGCCCTTTGTTGGTGTTTAAGCCAAGTTAGAGATTTAAGAAATTATCAAAAGTTGTGCCCTAGTGCTGTTTAAATCTTTGTTTTTCTCATTTTGAGAAATTCTCCATCTCCCAATCTGTGCATGTAATATCTTCTTTGCAGCCTTCATTTCTAATCGAAATTGTTCGCTTGTTCTTTGGCCTGGGTCATCAAATCATTATCTTGCCTTCATGCCTCTGGTTCATGAAGGAAATCCAAAACTTGGACTCAAAACAGTGAAGTTCTCTTCCTATGTGTATTTTTCTCGTAGTCGGGATGACGAGTGTCTTTTTATTGTCAAATTTTGGCCCCAATGAATGCAGGTACGTGGTCAGATCCTATTGGAAGGGGATGAATGGGGTTTTTGGTGACCTTAACACTTTTGGTCACTTTTGGAAAAAATGGTAAATTTGCCTCATGGCCCTGATTAGGCTATAAAGGAAAAAGTCAAAGTTGAAGCCTATAAGGAAAAATTCAAAGGTGAAGCCCACCGTTGAAAAGTCAAAGTGGAAGAGCGGGCCGGCAGAGGCAATTGAGTTTTTGAGCCTTTTCCAAAAAAGGTTAAAATCTTTAGAAAAGAGACGTGAACCTGTCTCCAACCAAAATGTGCCACGTGTCTAAGTTCTAAAGTCAAAGTAGGTTAGCGGGCCGGCGGAGGAAATTGAATTTTTGAGCCTTTTCCAAAAAAGGTTAAAATGTTTAGAAAAGAGCCGTGACCCTGTCTCCAATCAGAATGTACCACGTGTCTAAGTTGAAAATTCAAAGCGAGAGAGCAGGAAGACAGAGGGAATTGAGTTTTTGAGCCTTTTCCAAAAAAGGTTATAATGTTTAGAAAAGAGCCGCCACCCCATCTCTAATAAGAACGTGCCACGTGTCTAAGTTGAAAATTCAAAGCGGGAGAGTGGGCTAATTTGTTCCAAATTGCCAAATATCTAAAAAAATCACAAAATGCAAAGGGCTTCCCCCCGTAACCACTCTAATCCCTCCCTGCCACATGAACGACCTGATTTCAGAGTTAGAGGAGAAAATCTAATGGTCTATATTTAAACTGGAAAATCAAATGTAACAGTTGCTATGCAAGATCTGGTTTTTAACCCACCATGAGAGTTTTCTTCACAACAGAGGAATTTGAAAAGGTGTTGAGTATTTGTGAAGTTGTAACAGTTTCTTGTAAAGAATATAATGGCTTCTCAATGTCATTCCAAGGGATGGCGATTGATTTCAAAAAATACCATAGTGCTTTGTACCTGGAAAAGAGAAAAATGCCAAATTTATTCTATCTTCTTTCTCTCTCAAATTTCTTCCATTCTAAAATCTCTGTACAAACTCTGCCTTATATTCAATAATGAAAGAAGGAATTTTCACCTCTTTGATGGAGAGATTAATTGGTACTTTGCAACCAATGAGTTTTATTCCATCTTGTAGCTTCTTTACTAGATTTGTATTTTCTTCTAATTCTAAATGCATGTAAAATGAAATTTCTAATTAATGTGTGTGAGCATCTGATATTCTACTCACAACATTAGTTTTTCCTACCTCTATTCTCACTCTTTTTTCTCTTCCCAGAAAAAGTTCTTCTCTGGTGAGAAATTGCTAGCTTTGCCATAGGGATAGTGGAGTGCCCCTGCTGGATCTCTGGTCAAAAGACCACCATTGAAATCCACTTTTTCACGCATGCACATACGAAAGTTGCACCGTTCAAGTAGAAGGACTTAGATTCCCATAGCGTTGGCCTAAAACCCAAAATTTGTCCACAAGACAAATTTTCTCACCAACATACACCTAATTAGACAATTATAACTAGTGGGTCCCTTGAAGCGGTGCCAAAAATTATGGGTGTCGTTATTCTCTTTATTTAATAAACTCATGGTTGATGTCATATTCAAACGGGGGGTGTGTTTGAAGCTATATGGAACAAAAAAAAACTTAGTGAACTAGTAATTGATTGTAGATATTTATCATGTTTTATTTTCTGGGTGATCTTAAAGTGTCTTTAAGATTTCTTGGCCAAATCCTTATTAAATCTAAACTATAAGAAAATTGCTAAAATAACCACACATTTCTGAAATAACAAATCTTTCAGAATTAAACGTACTACTGGAAATAAACACACTTTGTAGAATGAAACAAATTGCTAGAAATAAATATACTTTGCAGAATGAAACACGTTGCTAAAAATAAACACACTTTAGAAAGATTGTTTAAAATTCTTTTGAGGAAATACAAACGTACACTAAAACACTTGTAGGGATGATAAATAACTTATTTAACAAATTTTAATTTAAGAGTCAAATTTACTTACAAAACTACTAATTAACAAATTTACACAAATTGCTTGAAGATATAAATACCAATAAAATAAAGGATCCTATTTCTTGGAGGAGTGGGCCCTTTCTCCAGCTTGAATCAAGAGTTGACAAAGTATGATACTCTCAAAATGAAATGGCTATCTTATTATTGAATTGTTCTGTCTTACAAAACTTGACTATGTATATGTTTGTATATCTATATACCCTTTATCTATCTTTAGGTCTATATACGTATATTTCTCCATCTGAAGATGTATTTACAATCATGAGTGTTCAATAGTTGTCTATCCACCTATAGGTTCTAGTGAAACAAAATAGTTCTCAAAGTAGATATGAAATTTAGAAAACTAGTTGGACATAAAACTGTTGGTCTTACAAAAGTATTTCTAGAGTGTGAAGAACCAGAAATTTGTTGATCTATTCCTAATTAGAAAGCCCATTAATTGCTCTATAACTATATTTTACAGAATAAAAAGATTCCCATTAATTCCATAACTTTGGAGAAGTTCCAGAACCAAAGGGAAACCTTCCGGAGTTAACTGTGAAAGTTTCAGAGCTAAGTGCTGGAGTTCCAGAACTAAGTCTAAAGGTTCTGAAGCTGAGTGATAGAGTTCCAAAGCTAAGTGATGGAGTTTTGGAGCTAAGTGTTGGAGTTCCAGAACTAAGTCGCATTCTAGCCAATTTCCTTAAAAAGGTGCTGGTTGCTTCACACTTTGCTTATTTGACCAAATATGACGTGTTCATTTAAAAAACTGAATTTCCACACATTTTGTTAGGAATTATGGAGTTTTCAGACATTAGAAATAAATCAAAAAAAAGATGGACAATTACATCCTAACTTATACTAGATCAAACAAAAGCCACGAAATGCAGTCAAACTTGATTAAAAGGAGAGTAAAGTGAGATCATTCATTGCAAATTGATGAGGCATATTTTGGCCTTATCAGTTATCAATGTATAGATGTAAATATTGTTTAGTGTTCAATAAAGGCAGCCTCACCTTCATTGAGGAGGGACTTGATTCCCTTACTGTTGCATGTCATTTTCATGCATGTAAATCCATATGCTAACAATTTTTGGCGACTCTGCTAAGGATTAAAAAATCGTTAACCAGTGCTTGGTTAAATCTTTATGACTATCCCCTCTGCACAAGCTCTAGTTCTTCAACCGAACCTTGTGCCCAATGAATATTTTCAAGGTGGAATTGTTTCTGGCCTTTGGATAGTAGCTTGGGAAATCCACTAAATCTTACAACACTTTGCTACTGTTGATAGAAGATTTGACAGAGAAATCTACATTGAAGACCCTAGAAGAAGAGCACCCGCACTTGTGGCCATAAGAACTCCTAGACATGTGTTGATCTATGTTCACTAACATGGTCATCTTTCACCAAGGCAATAATCTATATGACTATTATAGGTAACTCACCTATGTTGCAAAAAAAAATCTTTTAGCAAATACTTAAGAAGACATAACATTAGATTTGAGGCAAGATATTTTGGAAAAGTGCTACGAACAACTATCATTTTCATCTCACTACATTAGTATTGGATAACGAAGAAAATCAAGGTGTGAAATTTTCTAGGGTAATTCAGGCACAAAGAGATCAAGAAAGAGAGAAAAGAGAAAAGGCTAGAGATGATTAGAATGTACCAATGGTTCTTTCACAGTAAAGATTTCAAACTGGTAGGAAAGAGGTTTACACCGAGGAGGAAAATATAAAGATCGATCTAATCTAATTTTTTTATTATTCAAGGTAAGTTTGGTTTTAAGTTATCTCCTCTAAGGAGGAACACTCCTAGTAGATCTGTAAGCCTTGCATCAAGTCTTGAAAGAGCAAGTAAGGGAGGAATCTTTACAAGTCAAAAATTTGTTCTTGAATATGTTGTTTTAACCTTCGAATACCACCTTTCCCAAGATGGCAAACTAATGTACCATGAGGAAATTTCATAGGCCCATTGGCATTACCAGCTCAACATGACGTCCTATGAGGATTGATGAAGATCCTTCCCAAGTTTGATGGAGATGGGAAGACTTCACCACCTTCTTTGCTGTATGTGTAATTTTTTAAGTTGATTATGAAGATGTTGTTATTTTCCTCTTCATTGAAACATTACAGGACATTTATGTGGATTGATTTCATCATTTCCCGAATGGATGTATGATAAAATGGGATACTATGAAGGGTAAGTTTGAAGAGAATTTCAAAATAGAAGAATATGAGCATGCCCTTCTTGCCCAACTATCTCAGGTGAAGAAAAAAACCAATAGAACCCATGAGGAATTTTGTGGCTAAGTTCAACAAAATGGTAATTAAAGTTCCTGCCAAAAATTCACCTGAACCCTGACAGAAAAATGTTTATTTATTAATGCACAAAAAACCATAAGTATGCTATCAGCCGAGAAGGGCTAGAGTTCCTAATTTGGAACTTGATCTATCTTTGACCATAGAAATTGAGGATGAAATTAATCATGGTGGGGAAAATTCAAAAAAACTTCCCTCAAGGGAAAGAGTCAAGAAACCCCCAATGCTTCTGATACCATACTCACTAAGTTGGCTAATGATGTGCTAGCTTTGAAAAATCAAGTTGCTCAAAGTAGTAAACATGCTACTTACAAAGACATCCCAAAAAAGGATACATTCCTAATCAATCCAGAATTACATGAACTCCAACAAGGCTTGTTATTGAAGCAGCTCCCGCAACTAACTCAAAGTGTGATGTCATTGAAGAAAGTGATGTTGAATTTGAGGTCATCGAGGTTGACAAAAAGAGCCAGACTTACGGAACATATGAACCTGAAGTTCAAGATCCTGAAGAAAGTAATAATCATTCTTTGAGTAGAGTTCAAAAGAGGAAGTAGAATATGAAGAAATTTTAGAAGATATGAATAGTCAATCCTTCGTGGTCTTCACACGCTTTCAAAAAAAGGAGTAGAGTACCACTAAGGTGGAAGATAAAAAATATCTCCAAAGAAGTTCCCAAAGAATCTAAGACTAAAGACACTTCTAAAGAATCTAAAATAACTGAGATTCCTAAAGAGTCCAAGGTGAATGAGGTTTTCCAAGGTAAAAAACTATCTTCAAGAAAGGAGGACCTTTGTCAAGTCAATCAATTGATAAATCAGCTATGAAGAAATTTTCTTCTTCCACACCAAGTATCAACCAAGCCCAAAGCAAAGGTCAAAAGTGAGCCATTATCAAGTTTGAAAGAACTAGTATCTGAGACATCAAGTACGGTCATTTTCCCCAAATTTGATATCATTGATGATATTAATAAAAAAAATTCCATGTCACAAGAAGATTACTTGAAGTCCAATAAGGATCAACTCGAGAAATTTGGTCTGGTTTATCAAAGGTGACTCTACTCTTCATTCCTATAAAGGAATTATGAAAACTCCCAAAGATGGGAAGACTCAAAATATTGTGGCAGTAAATACACCTTCGAATGAAAAGGTTGAACCTTTCTTTGTGTCATTTTCGATCAAAAGATGCAAATTAAGTAATTACATTATAGATTCTAAAGCCTCGGATAATGTGATGCTTGCAAAAGTAGCACATGCTCTTGGTTGAATTTTACGAGAAAATTCAGATCTTTTTTACCCCATGGAGACAAGACAAATTCCTCTAATTTGGTATATTAAAGACAATCAAATGGATTTGGATCAATTTCCTCAAAAGAGATTCAAGGTAAACATTCTATTTTCTGACATTCTTGCTTCATATGGTATGTTGTCAAGCAGGAAATTTTGTAGAGATCTTGGTGGTGAGATTCAAATGGATTGGTGTAATAATTTTTTATCCCATCACAAAGGAAAGAAATCCCATGCACATTAGCCAATCACCAGTGGGTGTTGGGTGCTCACCCAAGGCACGTGCGGGTGCCAAGTCTCTCTTTTATGTGAGTTTAGTGGGAAACATCGTCTATGATCTGATTTTAAGATATTTGAAAGGAAAATAAGACATACAAGCACCATAGAGCTCATAATGGATTCTAGATCCTTGCAGTCATTCCAGACATAAAAAGTGCTTAACAGATTATAGAACTTACACCAAAACAGAAAGGAAGTTGTACAAGCATTCATACTTAGTTCATAAACATAAATGAAAAAGAGCTATGAAGAAGGATGTATGTATTAGAACCATTAATGTTCATATTCACGTAAATTGGTAACCTCATTACATTCATAGAGCCATTACAGAATGTCACAGAAGGGCAGACCACAGTCATGCATTATAACTAGATTCATACAGCTAGGCTCTCAAAAGAAAATTTATAACCCCCAAACCATTGATACATCCTTTCCTACACTTATTTACCCAAGCTAACAGAGTCCTTGCAATATTTCTCCAAAGCTCCACCCTCTATCTATTTCTCTCCCTTTTACTTTTGCAGGAACTTAAATATATAGTCTTTCTGAACTACTAACTCATCCTTTTGCGGCCTCAGATCTAATGCCAAGTGTTTGGACGTGGTCCTCCATGAGAGCATGCTCCTCCAAGCCTGAGCTCCCCACTCTTTTCCATGATGTATTCTAGAACCTTCTAACGCAGGGCATATTCCTTCCTAGGCCAACCTATCGCCAGACTGACACCTTATCCACTCTGCATGCACAGTCGGGTCATGCTTTTCTCATGTCCTGCCCAAAATTCCCAATATGGCTAAGTCTTGAAACCTTGGCTCTATCCACGTGCACACCAAGGGTTTCCTTAAACCCTTCCTTAAACCTTGTCCTGCGTGCCTTCTCCTTGCGCGCCCTTCTTCAACTCAGACATTGCGTGCCTACACGCCTTTTGGTACTTAGCCAATATTTTAGGGGACCAACATCACCCCACACTACGCCTGTTCTCCATCAGTGGGAATACTTCTTAAATGGATAAGGAATCATAATAGACTTACGCCTTGGAAAAAGAATAAGGGGATGAAAAATTTGGGAAAGAAGAAAGAATGGGAAAGTGATGGCATTACTGCAATAAGCTAGGAAAATCTTTCTGCAATTCGGCCTCCAACTTGTTCCAGGCATCGACTTCATTCTATGCGCTCTCAGGACAGAGGTTGTCGACTAGGGATGTCATTGACCTCCCCAAAACTTAGTCCATCTCCTTGTGCGCTCATGGTGTCAATAATTTTCTCTAACTCCTTACCTATATCCTCCAGTGCATCCATCCTTCATGTAATCTATGGGTATAGTTCCTTCAACCGGTTTTTGATTGAACCCCTTAAGGTTTCAATGGCCTCAAATTTATTTTCGACCTCGGCAAGGATTCTGTCCCTTTCTGCCCTATATCCCTTAATCTTCTCTTAAAACTCCTTAAGTTCTGTCTTCATCATTGGTGACGAACATGCCTGCCACTTTGTCTATGTTTGCGCAGCTGTCGTATGTGGCCTTAGCAGTCCAAGAAGCAATCTTTACATTAGCAAAGGACCTTGCTATATTCCAGCTATGAGTGCCATGACTTTCAATTTATCCTCCTTTTCTAAATGCACGGCCACTTCTTATGTAGATTCCAAGGCTAACAACTGCCTCTCCATGGTGAGGATTCTTGTTAAGCCCTCCAGGCATCCCAGGGAAGATCCATACTTCTACACAAGAGGCGCTAGGTCCGAGATGCATTCAACACTATTGCATCTGTAATGGACTCCACCTTTTTGTATACTTCACGCACTCTAGCCTTCTCATCTCTTAACTCACATTGTAACTGGGCGTTGATCAACTTTTCTTGACTTAGCTCCTTTTTCCTCCCAGCTAGCTCTTCCTCTTTCTTCTCCAGTTCATCCTCTAGAACTTTGACTATATCATTCCGCCAAAAGAGTCTATGGCTTTGAGCCTTAACAGAGACCTTTGTTGAGTGTGTTACATAGTTTTTCATCCGAGAGCTACTGAGAATTCACCAATGGGTTGTCTCCTTTTGATGTCCCGACAATGTTATTATTGCCCCGTGGCTTACTTCGAATTCTGGCTCATCAAGATGGGACTCAAATGCCCATGAGAGCATCTTCCTTATCCGGGGGTATGCACTCTCCTTATCAAAAGATGACATTTACCAGAAGCTCCTCTGTTGGAACTATGATTTGGAACCGTGCATGCTAAACACTTTGTTGGGGTCATCAATATAACCCATCCTTGGCCTCTCCTCCACACACGCCTCCCCTCGTGCATGTGCCCTTAGGAATACTTATAGTTAAAGTGGGGCCTCTAGTGCTACCGTGGTCCTTTTCCATGTCTCTTCCTTATCCTTATTCATTTACTAGCTTAGCACTGCATTCCAACTTCTCTTCCACTAATGTCTCAATGATCTTCTCAGACTCTCTTTCTGCCACCTTGTTTACCACTTCGCTCCCTTCCTTGTCTCAGGTGCCTTCCTCCTTTGGCTTCCCTTTCTCTGTGTGAAGATGTAATCATTCTTAACTTCTTCTCCCTCCTCTGAGTCATGTACACTGAACATAGGTTGTTCTTGGTTTACCTCAAGATTCATCTTCTTCATCTTCATCATCCTTTTCACCTATGTATCTCTCCAAACTCTCAGTATCTTCTCAGGAGGTCTCCTCTTCTAACCTCTGCTTCTTCCTAACCAGGGATTTTGGTGTAGGTGACTCTGTCTCTTCTTTTTCCAATGACTCCTTGTCTAATGGATTCTCTAGCTCCGGAGTCTTATATTTGAATGTGAACTTTTTCTTACGTGAATACATACTTGTTTTGGCACTTATCCCAGGGGTACGTATTGCCTGTGTATCCACTACACTTGGTAATTTCTTCTTTTATTCTTTTTCCTCCTGTTTGGGTGTGGGTATCTTCCTACCAGTTGGGTCCTTAGGTATAGACACCTCATTCTCTAGATATGTGCCCTTCTCAAATTTGGGTCTTATGTAGAGGTATACACATGCGACAGACCCTCCTGCAATGGGTAAAGTCATGGGTCTCACCATTTGGACCTCATGTGACATGTACTTCTCCATGTATGCGTGCTTTTTGGGGTATACCAACCCTTTACACATTTCTCTCTAGTCTCGGTCTAGATTACTAAGGTCTAACTTCAACTTCTTGGATTCTTTGAACTTGTTCACTCCTGCTTAGAAGTGTTGAGCTATGAAGGAAAAAGGGAGCTTACACCATGGGCTCCATGTCACATCTATCAGTTTAAATTTGCTAAGGAAGAAATGTTGGTATACATAAAAACTCAGATTCTCCCTTGGTGGTCACTGACAGTTGTTCAAGTATCCTCAATTCTGCTCCGAACGCGTTCCTTAGGTGCATATACCACTTCTCTAGGCACGCCTTGTGCACGGCCATCATAATAGCACATGTGTACTTCTCAAATATCTTCATGGGTGAAGGGTCTTCAGTAGAGTACTCCCACACAAATTTTTCCTGTTGCATCCGGAACTCCAATCTCTGAGAACACAATGGTTAAAAAGACATTACCAAAAAGGATTTTTTCACCTCCTTTTGTGCTGCTAACAATCTCGTCTGTGATGAATGCAAACAAGTTGTAGATGGTGCCCTCCGAAATCATCATGCAAACATTTAACCAGGACTTACTTACCTAGATCCATCTCTCCTGGCCATTTAACGTTGTCATAAGGTGCACAACCATCTTCATCACTGGGTCCTCGATGTTCGTGATATCAAAGTACCTTGACCCCTTTTTGTATGCATAAGCAGTGACTATTTCCTTAATTGCCTCCTTGTCGCATAGGTCATCCTCCAAACTTTCTCCTTCACAGATGAGGCCTATGAAATGTGAAACAAGATGAGGGGTAATGCGCATCTTATGCCCTGAGAAGTGGAAGTAATATTCATGCACATGCGACATCAACCATTGATATAGGTGCTCAGGATTTCTGAAGTAGGGAAACTCAAAGATTTGTAATAATCCTAACTTCTCCAACTTCAATTTTACATCATCATTATAGATGGGCAAACCCTCTGGTGTCCTTTTATTTATTGGGCACACTAAATCTAGTGCCATTTCCTTCTCGATCGTGCTTGAGTGATGATCGTAATAATTTACTAACATATTTCTTAAATGGGACTCCCACTCCTTCCCCATCAAAAATCCATATGGGTATTGTATTTCTGTATACCACTCTTCATTTTTATGTGCGATAGTTTCTTGTTGCTTGCTCTTGTCTTTTCCCTTTCCCTTCTTAGGTGTGCCAATTGGTGTCTTGGGTGCCATTGTCTAGGTCCTATTATCACTTCAATAACTTCTTGTTACTCTTTTCTTCCACTCCCTCCAACATTAGATCTTGAACTTGTGAAGAAAACCCCTTAAACTCGTGCCCTAGTTCTTCAAACCCTAACTAGGATAATACCTTCATATGAATGCACCTTCTCACAACTTCTCTTACACCCGTGAAATCCCTTCCTTCTAGTTTACAAATCCAAACTAGTTACTCACACTCAAAATCTTCAAATTTTTCTTTACACAAATTAGTTTTGGAAGCCCTAGTTTGCAAAGATGCAAAAGCACTTCTTTCTCCTTATACACAAAGTGAATAATGAAATGCCTCAAACCTCTATTTATAATTTTTCCCATTTTTAAGCATTAAATGATACTTCACCTACCGCCATAATTTTAATGTTCACTACATATTTTTCAAACCAAGCTTGACTTCTGTGCCCTAACTCACGCGCCCAACCCTGTGCGGAAAATCTTCCAACCTTCTAGTGCGCAACTAATCCATCTTGACAGGAGATTCTTGCATGCACATCACCAATGCCGAAGGCACTTCTTCTGTCATGATTTTTTCTCTCACCTACCTCATGTTGGTTATGTGCTTTTTCCTCCTTTGTATGTGGGATCTGAATGTAGCCTTATCTTGACACCAACCATCCTTTTCCATCTTTTCTTTCATGCACCTCTTTTAATAGGGCCATTCAACTGGGATTTCCAACACAATCTTCCTTGGCACTTTACCCATGCTTTCCTTCACATCACTCCACCCCACACTAAAATGATGCATGGTCCTTTGCACATTTAAAAACCCTAAAAAAGTAACAAGGTTATCGACGCCTAAGGCGTAAAGTAAAACAACAACGTGAAAGGGAAACACAATAAAGGAAAATTCATAAAGGAAATTCTAAACTAACTGGAAAAACTACCTTATTTACAAACACTAAGAAGCCTTATTTATAGTAGGGATTTAGCCTACCCCCATTGAAGTGTCCAGGAAATTTCATTCCATCTAGCGCTTGTAACTAGAACGTGCCCAAATCAAAGATGTACGAGATTATGTAGGGACCCAACTAATGGACTTGCAACTTCCCAGGATGGCGTAGAAAATTAGAATCATATAGTAAGACCATTTGCCTAACCTCAAACTTCTTATTCCTAATTTGGCAATCATGCCATGCATTTTTCTTTGCTTTTTCTATTTTTTGGCTCTACCTGGCGAGTGATCGTCTTTCATCCAGCTTCATTAATTCATCAATTCTCTCTTCTAGTGCTTGCTCATCAGCCAACCCTCTTACGTGCACTATTCCCAGAGAAGGTAGCATGAACTCAACCGACAGAACAAATTCCATGCCAAACACCAATTGAAATGGTGTGGCTTTGTTCAACCTTTTATAAGTTGTTATATAATCCCATAATATAGTTGATACATTGTCATTCCAATCTTGTCTTTCGACATCACAAATTTTTGTGAGGCTATGACTCAGTATTTTGTTAAATGCTTCTGTGGTTCCATTTTCTTGTGGGTGATAACGTGTAGTCTTGTGATAAGCCACCATGAACTCTACTAACAGGATCCTCATGGTCTCATTCAAGAAATGTGTACCCCTATTGTTGGTTAAACTTAAAGGGCATCCATACCTCATGATAATGTTCTCCCACAAAATATTGTTGATGTAGCTGTTGTGTTGTATTTAGTTGGGGCTGTCTCTGCCCATCTTGTTAAATAGTCCATGCAAGTGATTACATAGCATGATCCAGTCCTATGCACTACTGGAGCAATAGGTCCTACAAATTCTATTTCCCATTTCTCAAAAGGTTCAGCACTAGGGATAGGGTGCAAAGGCATTTCATCTCTCCTTCCTGGCTTGCCAACACGCTAACAATGGTCACACGCTTTACAATATTCCTTGCAATCCTTATATAAAGTTTCCTACCATAATCATGAAATTAATATTTTACATGTTGTGGCATCACTTGCATAATTTCCACTTGCACTTCCTCCATGTGCTTCCTCTATGATGGCAAGGTGCTCATGCTCTAGTACACACCTGTGAAAAACTTCATCATGCCCTAATTTTTATAAGTCCCCACTGATCAACATGTAGGGTGCGACGTGTATGGCTAGTTGCTTTTTCTCTAATGTCTTCATCCCTTCCAATGCCACATCTTATTTTATAAATACTGTAATTTCCTTCAAATCTAAGGGTGTGCAAAATAACCTAAAAATTTGTGCATATGGAATAGTCTCTTCAATGCTCTGCGTGTCCTCCCCTGAATCAATTCTTGACAAATGATCAGCTCCACAATTACTCTTTCCAGGCTTCACAAGTACCGTGAACTCAAACTCTTGAAATAATAACACCCGTCGACATATGCACCATTTTAGAATGGGCTTGTTCACCAAGTACTTTAACGCCATATGGTTAGTGTAAAATACAAAGGGATTTACTAGTAGATACTGTCTGAACTTTTGAAGTGCGTAGATCATTGACAATGCTTCACACTCATTCGTAGTGTAATTTTACTCTGCTGGTGTTAACTTCTGGCTTGCAAAACACAAGAGATGATCAACAATTCCTCACTAAACTGTGCAAGCACTGCCCCAATGGCCATTCCGGAGGCATCTACTTGAACATGGAAGGGCTTATCGCAAGAGGGAAAATGTAATATAGGTGTGGTGACAAGCTTAACATTCAATGTGTCAAATGCCTTCTGCTACGCCTCTCCCCAATAGAAGGCACTTTTATGTCTGATAAATTCTTCTAAAGGAATGACAATCTTGGCATACCCCTTGATGAACTTCTGATAGTAGCCCGTGTGTCCAAGAAACCCACACACTGCACTTTGACTAGTTGGCTCCCCCAATCCCACAATCACTGCAACCTTGGCAGGATCTACTAGCAAACCCTCCTTACATATGATATGCCCCAATAACGTTCTAAAGGGGGTAGAAAAGACACACTTATTAATGTTGAGGGATATCCTCAACTGCCGACACATATCAAACATCAGACCTCAAATTATCACAATGGTCTTTTACTAGCCCATACACCGTCCAATCATCTAGATAGACCTGAAGAAATTTATGGATGAAGTCTTAGAATGCCTATACCACTATGCATGCAAGAAAACAACAGGCGCATTATTCAACCCAAAGGGCATGAATGTGTATGAAAAAATTTCCCATTCAGTGGTGAAATTTGTCTTCTTCTGGTCTTCCTTTGTAATCTGGACTTGGCGGTACCCTGAAAATCCTTCCATAAAGGAATATATTTCATGCCCAGCGACTCCCTTAAAAATTTCTTTAGTGAAGGGTGTTGGAAAAGGATCGATGACATAAACTGCGTTCAGCTCCCTATAATACACATGTAGATCCTAATCTTCCCATCCTTCTTGATGCTGATTACCATTGGACTTATCCACTCTGATTCTTCAACAACTTCAATGATCCCAGGATGCTATCATTTTTTCTATCTCTTCCTTTACCTTCACTTGCACAAATTGGGATTCATTCGGTAAGGTCTCTTCTTAACCGAGGCGTGCACCTTCCTTTAGTTTTATCCTCATCTCCCCCAAGGAATGGTGGACACCTTTGAGCTCATGGTACCCACGCGGGAATAAATCCTCAAATTCACACAAAAGATCAATGATCTTAGAGACTTCCTTCTCTGACCAGTAATATCCAATGATAGCTTCCTTAGGTTATTCTCCTAAGCCAATGTTAACCTTTTTAGTTTTTAAAGGTTCATGGTAGGTGCGCACGTAAGTATCAACACTGTCCACCACCTCACGCGTCCCTATAGAATGGTTAACATCCAAGATCCCTGCTTCCTCCCCATCAATAACATACACCAACTTCCCTTTTTCCTTTTCCAAACACATGCACTCAAGCTGTATCTCTTATGTTTCTTCTACTTCTTCTTCCTCAAAGCGTGCACCTCTAGGCCAGGTTCACCTAGCAACTCCAGTAGCCTATCTTATTCCATGGCACTATCCCCCATGGTAAGGCGCTTGACAACCTGCAATGCCTTATCAACTGATGGCTTGGTACTTTGATACTCAAATGTTTGAACGAGGTCAGCCGCTAGCTCTTGCCAATTCCCTATCTATGGCAGTGTGTCTCATAATGAATGTACCATGCACGTGCGCACAAGCCTTGCAAGTGTAGAATACATTTTTTGTACCTAGAGGGATGGTGGTAAAGCTGTCCACGCACCTTCTCTCCTAGGACCTTCTCACAATCTTGGATATGGAAAGAGGTGGGTTCCTTACCCTGATAATCCTTGATGGACAGTGGTGTGTGCGTTGCTTCTAGAGAACCAGACAGAGAGGGAAATTATCACCTCGCGCCATTCCAAGAGGCTCTCCTGATGTGTAGTCCCACCACCGTGTCTACTATTCCAAGAAGAGCATAACTTAACATCCCCCTTCGTTCATTCTCATCCTTCCACTGAGCTTCCATCTCCCACAAAAAGATCTCAGGGAAGGATCCTCTTGAATACTTAGGTAGCTCCTTTCTTCCTAGGCACCGGACTGTATGCACCTTTGTTACCTTTGTCACCGATCCTCTCAATTACCATCTGACCAACTCATAAGTTCCATGCACCTAATTATCACATGCTATAATAGATGGTGTCACTTAGGGACTGAGCATCCTCAAACCAAATAACTCCTGTCAATGGGATGAATTATCTTTGGATCCCTGATTGAGTGCACATATATATTCTATCCAGGACCTCTTCTCTGAAGGGTTCAGTATAGGGTGTTGATTTTCCATCAGCCATGGGTATGATGACCCGCTCCTCCTCATTTTCAAAGCTTATATACCCCTTGTTGAATCAAAGATCCATATTGTTCTTCTAACACCATGGGTGCCCAAGTAGTGCTGGGAAATTGTTTACCTCGGCAAGCGCCAAGACTTCGAAGTCCCCAGTAAACTTAGCTCCCTGAATGGTGATAACTACATCCTTGTAAGACACTGATGGGCATTGCACTTTGCATTTTTTTTGCCATATACATCACATTCAAAGATGGCTGTAATGCAGGTCTCCCCATCTGATGCCATACATCTAAAGTGAGAACATTGACCTCCGTGCTTGTGTCAATGAGGTTATTACTAAGGAGCCATCCATCCATGACTGCATCCAATGTGATCTCCTTATCATAGTCAAGGCTGTGAGAGGGAAGGTTTGCATGTAAGACTTGCCTCTTGCGCTCTTCTCCTGGCAACGTGTGGTACCTTCTCTCTCAACCATGATCCTATCAAGGGAATAATATTCTCTTGCCTTAGCATTTTACATACTTCCTTGACCTCATCCAAGTCATCCTCTTGGGGTCTCGACCTTCCTTCTTTGCTCCTCCCTCCTAGACTGCTCCTTTAGACACTGGATTTCTCCTTGTAAAATCTGAATGACGTCCATGGTATCTTGATATACCTCCTTTTGATGTGCAAGGTCTGGGTACTTCCCACATACCACTTCTTCCCTTGAAACTAGGTTCATCTTCCTTGGTATTTCCTTTGTGCACACGTGGCTTCTATGCTCTTGTTGTTACCATAACAGGTTCCAAGCCTGCATCACGTGTTACCTGTGGCATCCATTGTGTGTTAGCTTTCTTAATGCTTACCATTGTAGCACCCTTGTCTTAATGGTGTTGCTGATTCATGTGCTCAAACAACTCTGGGCACTCCTCATACTTGTGCTTCTTCTCGCACCAAGAGCACTGCAACAAGTCTGGGCACTCTCGTTTGTAATGCTATGTAGACCCAAAATTAAAATAGGTTCCACAAGGGAACTCACTTCTTCCTCCTCCGCAGTTACCATGACCACAAAATCCTCCTCAAAATCCCCTTACGCGTGTACCCTCCATCTATGCACTCCTCATAATGACGATCATCACTTTTAGAACTACTGACAATGCTGGTCTGGGGCACCCCATGATCAATGGCCTCATGGATCTGGTGAATGAGCCTACAATCCTTAGTGTCATGGGTTATAGAGGTGCAAATATTATAATAGCAAGACATATTCTTTTGAATTACACGCTGTAAAAAGGGGCATCTACTTGCATCATGGTCCCCATAAAAAATTTCATTGTCTACTATCAAGGCACGTACTGTCCTCTGGTGGAAACTATCCTTGACATGCCCATCTACTTCACAATTTGTACACCATAAACCACTGTGAGTCTCATGGGTTGAGTTCGCAAACAACTTCTTTAGCTGCTTAGCCGTAGTAGTAATTTGAGCTTCCAAAAACGGGCTAACACCGAGTATCAACACTTCCAACAACCTCAGTGCGTAGAGCAGCTTCCAACGCCTTGCGCGGGTTCTATGAAAGTTTTATGAGATAAGGCCCTTCTAAAAGGTTGTGATCAAGCCCTCCAATAAACCACTGAGCATGCTATGAAGGGTGAATATCGTATGATAACTTAGACAAGAGAGTTTTCAAGCATGCGCATCATACTCCCCCAAACTCTTCGTACCATTCTTTGTTGAATCTCCTTCAGGGCACTGATGCTCTTCTGTTCAAACTCAGGTATGTGGAATTCTACCAAAAAGGCATTCTTTAAAGTAGTATAATCCACCACCGTTTGATGAGGGTCATATTTCCTATACCAGCTATGTACGTGCCCCTTGCAATGTTTTTGACAAACTGACTTGCCTTCTGTTATGGGGTTATGATCCCCTTTGCGTGCCATAACAGTTCACACTTGTGAACATGTTTTGCAGCATCTTCAATACCTATGTAATCTAGAAAATGTAAAGACATCTCAAAGAATACTTGAGGGGGTGGCTGAGGCTCTATGTCCTCCTAAGCCAGAGCCTTGGTTTCCTCTAGTGTTTCCTCTGCCACTGGATCCACCAGATCCACCAGGTCTTGTGCCTCCTGACCCACCATATCCACCATGTTCCACCAGGTCCTATTCCTCCTGACCCCCCAAATCCACCAGGTCCACCAGGTCCTATAGTGGTCATGCCAAGGGTCCCCATAGTTCCACTGAACTACGTGTTGATGGTCTATGATAATGCCCCACTACCAATAGTGTACCTCGTGCCACTCCTAGATGCAAGACCAAAAGCTTTTGTATCTATACCTTACCCAAAAATTCCTACTAACACTAAAATGGTATTTACAGCCATAGAAGTCCCAAATGAGAAATTATATCTCCTGGGTGCAGATCGATCACTTCCACCGGGTACCAACTAGACTAACAATATTTTCCCCTTGATCTAGAAAACCAAGCGCTAGGGTTTGGTCACTAGGTGGGATCATATGTGTGTCGATGGCTCTTCTCTCTCCATGCACGACGAACTCTCATAAGAAGCCAAAGGGGTCTCTCTTACACACTTGCCAAGATGGGGTCACACAGACTACTCAGGTTCCACATCCGCTGCGTGAACCTCAAATCCTTCTTGCACTGTCTACCTCCATATATCCATCACACATGTAACCTCGTGTTGTCTAGAAATCTCCCTTTCACGTGCTTCACTATACTTGAGTCATATCTCCTCCCTTTCTTTCTTTGTTGCAACATCTGCCATCTTCCTCCACCCTAGCTTCCTCACCCAGCCCTCAAAACGGTTTAGCTGGCCATCGAAAATGCCTCTAAACTCAAGGTAACAATCAAGATCTTCATTTCCAGAGGGATAACACATATAAATGATCCTTTGGGCTCCCACAAAAACTCAAACTCAACAACCTCCAGATAACAATATGTAGAAATGGCATACTCCAAAGTGTAGCTAGCTAGTACTCCTTTCCACCAATGATCCACAACACGAGTCCACATCAGATCTACATCCTACAACCTCTAGTATTCTTCTTGGGTCCACACGTGTGATCTATAATACCAGCTTGATCTAGATGCATATATTGAGAGCCATTCATACAGTTTTACTGGAAAGCAACATAAAAAAGTTTCATATAAATCATGGTAGAGGTTCTCTTCTACCCATCTACGTGCATCAAAATTAGGTCCAATGCTGAATCTCTGAGCAAATTCATCCTTCGTGCTCTTGAACCATAATTCAACAATTTCAAGTTAAACGCTCTGTCATTACTCATTACATAGATCATGATGTATGCCATTTCCCACTACAACTTTGAAAAGAGGGTCCCAGTAATAGAACCAAGATGTAGTCAGTTTTACCCCCATCACAAAGGAAAGAAATCCCATGAGCGCTGGGCCTATCACCCAAGGCACGCATGGGTGCTGAGTCTTTCTTTTATGTGAGTTTTAGTGAGAAACATCATCTATGATCCGAGTTTAAGATATTTGAAAGGAAATAAGACATACAAGCACCATAGAGCTCAAAACAGCTTCTAGATCCTTACAGTCATCCCAGACAGAAAGTGCTTAATAGATTATAGAACTTACACCAAAACAGAAAGGAAGTTGTACAAGAATTCATACTTAGTTCATAAACATAAATGAAAAAGAACTATTAATAAGGATGTATGCATTAAAGCATTTAATGTTCACATTCACATAAACTGGTAACCTCATTACATTCATGGAGCCATTACAGAATGTCACAGAAGGGAAGACTGCAGTCATGCATTATAACTGGATTCATATAACTAGGATCTCAAAAGAAAATTTATAACCCCCAAACCATTGATACATCCTTTCCTATGCTTATTTACCCAAGTTAATAGAGTCCTTGGAGTATTTTTGCAGAGATCCTCCCTCTATCTATTTCTCTCCCTTTTACTTTCTACAGGCACTTGTATATATAACCTTCCTAAACTGCTAACTCATCCTTCTGTGGCCTTAGATACAATGAAAAGTGTCTAGATGTGGTCCTCCATGGGAGCATGCTCCTCTAGGCCTGAGCTCTCCACTTTTTACCATGATGTCTTCTAGAACCTTCTAATGCAGGGCATATTCCTTCCTTGGCCAACCTGTCACTAGGCTGACACCTTATACAATTCACATGCACAGTCAGGTCACACTTTTCTCGTGTCTTGCTTGAAATTCCCAATATGACTAAGTCCTAAAACCTTGGCTCTGTCCACGCACGCACCATGGGTTTCCTTAAACCCTTCCTTAAACCATGTCCTACATGCCTTCTCCTTGTGTGCCTTTCTTCAACTAGGCCTTGCATGCCTATATGCCTTTTTGTACTTAGCCAATATTTCAAGGGCCTAACAATTAGTCTCATGTTATGATCCCTATCAGTGGAGAAATGAATAAGCTAATGTTAGAGACTCAAGAAAAGTTCACGATAACAAAAACTGATGATCCCTGCACACAGGTCCTCTTTCAAAGCTCAAGTATGGGTAATTATATGATGAGTACAAAGGTTCATGCACCTGAGGTCACTTGCCAAGATCGCAATGAGATCTGGACTCTTGAATTCGATGGAAGTTGTTGCTCAATAGGTTCCAGTGCAGGAGTGGTGCTTATATGTCCAAATGATAAAATGTTTCCTTTTTCTTACAAACTCCAATTTTTAAATACTAACATCACTCCAAAATACAAGGAATTAATCCTTGGCCTCCAAGATGTAGAAGAGAAAGGGATAATTTTTTTGAAGGTCTTTGAAGATGCAAAATTGATTGTGAAACAAGTAAAAAAATAGTTTCAGGTAAAGAATGATCATTTGAGACACTACAGAAATAAGGTGTGGGACGCGAAGAAAACCTTTGACACTTTTTCCATAGAATCCATCCCTCATAAAAATAATGACAAAAAAGATTCCCTAGCAGTATCAACTTCATTGATAATTCCTCATTTAGAGTTTGATCAAGACAAATACACCATTGAAATGGTTTTTAGGCCAAGTATTCATGACAATGCAGAGAATTGGCAAGTTTTCAATGATAATCAACAAATTATTACCTTCTTGGAAAAAAGGGATAATTTTTAATAGTTGTAATTTAAAGGAAGTAATTTTACATTTCGTGAATCGACGACCTCGCCCATTCAAGAGGGAGTTGAGAGAGAGGATCATGGAAATGACATCATTCAACTGAAAGGAAATAAAATTCCAAAAGGATTGGTTTCACTTGAACAATTTTTTTATAATCATGACAGGTTTATCAAAGAGAAAGAGTAGGTAGGACCTATGAATTTTGCTAACTATGAGCAAGCTGATATTAGTACCAAAGACAAACCTCATGTGGTACACATTGGTAAGTTTTTCTCACCTGAAGAACGTAAGAAATTTGTAATCCTCCTTACCAAGTATTTAGACATCTTGGATTACTCGTATGAAGACTTGAAGTATTTTTAACCTAGGGAAATGGAGCATGCCATACCTTTGAAACCTGGTGCCGTTCCATTTAGGCAGAAGCAAAGACAATATAATCCGAAGTGGCAAGATCACATGGACAATATTCCACAAGGTTCAAAAGATTTGAGATGTATGAATAGTGTTTCCTATTCGACATTCAACTTGAATAACTAATATTGTTCCAATTTTCAAGAACAATGGAGAAATTAGGATTTGTGTGGAATTACACAATCTTGATCAAGAAGGTACTAACCACTTCCAGTCATGGACCATATTCTGTAGGTAGTAACTGAATCGGAAATGTTATCCATGCTAGACGATTTCTCCAGTTATAATCAGATTGAAGTGGCTAGAGAAGACCAACATAAAATCATGTTCATGACCCCATGGGGTATGTTCACGCATAGAAGAATGCCTTTTGGTTTGATCAATGCTGGCACAAATTTTCAAAGGGCTATGGACATGGAATTTTCAAATTATAAAGACAAGATCATCATGGTATACCTAGATGACTTGAAGGTTTTCTCAAAGAATCGAGAAGCTCACTTAAAAGATTTGGAGATAATATTGCAAAGGTTCAGACTTCATAGAATCTCCCTGAATCCAAATAAGTCCATGTTTGGAGTTACGGAAGGGAAACTCCTAGGTCATATTGTTTCTAAAGAAGGAACCAATATTGATCTTGGACGCGTTCAAGCTATCAAGAATATTTACTTACCTACAAGTAAGCCTAGAGTCCACTCGTCTTTAGGAAGGTGAAATTTTTGAGAAGGTTGGTTCTAGATTTTTTTGAGCTAACCAAAGAAATCATTGATATGATGAAAAGAAAATAATCCTGCAAATGGTCTAAGGAAGGTAAAGAAGCATTTGAACAAATCAAGGATGTTATTGCAAAAGCTCCTACATTGGTATGTCCAGATTTTAAAAAGGATTTCATAGTCTATTAATATGCTAACCCACACATGATCTCCACCATCCTAACTTAGCATAATAAAGAGGGAATTGCATCTCTTATTATATTCATGAGTTCCAGATTCAGGAAACATGAAATTAATTACTCTCCCCTTGAGAGGCATGCGTATGCAGTGGTGAGATCTTTGAAACGTTTCAGGTACTATGTATTGAAATCTCATACCAAAGTATTTTTTAGACACTACAGTTAAATAAATGTTGACACAAAAGGAACCTAGATCTAAAAGAGGTAACTGGGTCTCCAAGATCCAAGAATATGACTTGGACATGAAGCCTACTAAGTTGGTTTGAGAAAGGGAACTCTACCAACTCATCGCAGAGGACGAGCCAAGAAATGACTTTGAGGAATAACCGGTTGAAGAAATTTTACCACTGGTAGTTTTCGTCAGTACCATAGATGAGTGGTATTTTGATATAGCTTACTTTCTCACATATGATGGGTGTCCTGAGAATCTAACAGTTAAGGAAAAGATATCTATCAAATTAAGAGTTTCTAGGTATGTTATTTGGGACAACACCTTATTTAAGAAAGGTATTGATGGCATGTTCCTCAGATGTGTTGATAAGGAACAACAACCGAGGTTGCTTGCTATGGTCATTTCTCTGGTCCGTTAACAACTCAAAAGATTTTGTGAGCACATTATTACTGGCCCACTATGTTTTCTGATGCTCAAAAATGGGTAGCCAAATGTGAATCTTGTCAACAATTTGTTAGAAGACCTAAATTGGTGGATTTTCCTTTAAAATCAGTTGTCATTAAAGAACCCTTTCAACAATGGGGGTTATATTTCATCGGGGTATTGAACCCAAATTCTAGTGCTGGTCATAATCATGTGCTCACAACAACTTACTACTTTATGAAGTGGATAGAAGATATACTAATGAAACAAACGTCTACTATGGTAATTTGTAACTTCATCAAAGAGAATATATTGGCTCATTATGGGATTCCATAAAATATTGTGACAGACAATCCCACTAATTTCTCTTCTACAGAGATGATAGGTTTTTATTATGGATATGGGATATCTTTATCTCATTCATCAGATTACAACCCTTAGGGAAACTATCAAGAAAAATCGAGTAATAAAAACATCATTACTATCGTGTGCAAGTTATTCGAAGAAAATCAAATAACTTGGCAGAAAAAATCATATGATGCATTGTGGGTTGATTGCATAACTCCCAAAAGAGCAATTGGAATGTCTCCATTCCAACTCTTGTATGTGTAGTGCCCACATTTTTGTAACCTCAATTATTTGTTGTTCTCATTACCTATATACATGTTTTGACAAGGATTTGATATATTTTGGATGTTATGTTAGGATATTTGACCTCTTTAGACATGTATGGAGATTTGGGCATATAACGCTAATTTGGATTGATTACTATATTGACACATTATCTTATGATGTTACGGATACTAACTGATATGATGTTGTTTGGACCTTATTTATATATGATGGATACTCAGTTTAGTTGCATGTTTAGATTTTATGGATGTATGTCACTTTATCGTTATGGCTAAATCATGGTGTTGTGTATAATTATGCATGTTATCACATTTTTTATTCCAAAATGATGATATACTAGCATAGATCTCATTGCTCGCTATTGAGTCGTTGATTTAGATTTTATTGGATAGGTGCGATTTATGTGTGCAATAAGTGTGCAGGTGACAGGTCACAGGAAAATGTGGGATTTAGGGCAGCTACACAATTTTGCACAAGCAGGCTACAGGGCTAAGTCCTAACTGTGTTTATTGTATGAGGCTTTAGTATTAGATTTCATTATTTTGGGCACCATGAGTGACCCTCATTTGTAATGCAGTATGTCATGTAATATTAATCTTGTTTAGGATGTTTAGTTACTTTGTAATCTTGATTTGAGGACTTAATGGTCCCCACTTGCATTAAGTTTTGAGTTAGGATAATGATGTATTTAATTAGAGGGTATTAGGGTCACATGTGAAGCCTTGGGTGGGCCCCACATCCTCTACACTTGTGCCCAAATGTGCCAAACCCGAAATTTGACTATTTTAGGCATTTTAAGTGACCCCTTTTTAGTTTGGGAGTTCCCTTAGCATGAAAATAGGCCCTTGGACCCTACCTAATAGGTAGGGGGCTTAATTCCAAGGCATAGAGGGAGTTTCCCTCCCATTTTACCTCCCTTTGGTCACATCCATGTAAGTTGGATGGGTATGTGTGTTTTGTTAAAAGTTGCACAAGTTTGTTTGTTTTTCATTTTGGGTAATTTGGGAGAAGAGGGTTAAAAGCTATTTTATCTTTTCTCTCTTTTATTTTGAGAATCTTTGACCTTGAGGGAAGAGAGGGGTGACACATGTCACCCCCTCATTTGTGAGGATTTTTATTAGCTTCTCTTTAAATTCGCCCTCATGGGGAAAGAAGAGAACTTTTTTTTGGGAGATTTTTTTTGGAGGCTTGTGGATTTGGAGCTAGAGCTTGCTTAGATAAAGAAGTGGAAAAACTAGTGTTGGAGAGCTTTTGGAGGTAGGCTCCTTGAGCTCATTTTATATTTTATATTATGTTATATCTTAGTCTTGTTTTGTTTAAAATATGTGTTATTTTTTTGTGTGTGGTTATTTGTTGGTTAGGCTTGTTGTTTTATTTTTTTATCAATCCATCATATGACATGATGGATTTTGGAGTTTGTGCGGAAGAGAGAAGGATTTTTCTGTCTCAAACCTCATGGCTTAATGGGAAAGCCATGTAGGATTTTTGTTACCACCCTCAAATGGTTTGAGGTGGGGAAGGTGGTTCATATGGTTTGAACCCTCTTCCCCATTCTTGGAGAGGAAACCCATTGGGTTTGAAAATCCTCCCAAGAAGGATTTCAGTGAATGGGTGGAGAAATAAGGAGGGTTTGATGACTTTGGAGGAATAAGAAGGTTGTGGAGATTATTGTTTATGTGCAACCAATGTTGGCTACACTTTTAGCACTTGTAGATCTGTTTCTTCTCTTCCCAATTTTGGAGGTAGAATATGGTTTTCCCTCCTTTCCTTCTTTGTAAAATTTGGTGTTTTTTTTAGTATTTGTCTTGTCTTATATGTGAAAATACGGTTGGAGTGTCTCCCTTTATCTTGTGCAAAGATTGTGGAAGCTAGTCCTCTCTCCCATGGGCTTGGGGGAGGCTAGTATGTCTTCCATCCTTGGAAAGACATGTAATGATGCCTAAAGGTTGGGTGGTTAAACAAGCTCTTTCTCCTTGTGTTGGTCCTTTGAAATTTTTTTGAGTTGGAAAGCTAGTGGAGGACATATGAAGTGTTTTGACAATTTGGAATTCTCATTGTCTCCTTTATCCTTTTATGGACATCATTCTCATTATATATTGAAAAGTATGGCTATGTGGAAGTTTTCATTATTTTGTAAAATCCCTATTTTGTATTTGGTACTACTTTTATACTTGTGTCATGATTCCTTGAGAAATCTCTATTCAACCTTGCAAAGAAGTTTTGTAATGGGTTTATTTGAGAAGTTATGTATTTTGGAAAAATGTTGCATATTGAGTTTAACACTCTTGAAAATGAAATAATGAAGTAAAATGTTTTTCTCTAATAAGACCTTGATATAACTCTTATCCTTTGAAGGAAAGTTGATTTATTGTAATTGTTAGTAATGTTATTGAATAAAATGCAATTTAGCTTTGTTTTCCTTTCAATGAGAAGTTTAAGAATTTATCTTACTAAGAAAATCTGAATGTGGAATTAGCTCTCACCCTTACACATTTTCTAAATAAAATTCAACCTCTAATCTATTTGAAACTAATTGCTACATTCCTCTTTATACATAAATGAGTAAACCATTTCTATATAGTTATATTGTAAATTATTAGGTCCCTTAATTTTCATGAATAACCAAAAAGAAAAAAAGAAGAAAATAATAATAATAATAATAAAAAGAATTAAAAAATATATTACTTTATGAATTGTGCCAAGATATATCCTCAACACATATTAGATAAATACATTTAAATATCTTTCTTATAGATATATTTAAAAAACAACTACACAATGTTTCTACAAAGGTATTTGTGACTCATTATATATTATTTTAGTTATGTATTTTAAGTGTAATATCCTAAGAATTATTATACCTTCTATTTTAATATATATAAATATAATAATATATTAATTTGAAAATGATAATAAATATTATACAGTATAATATATTATATATTACATATATTTATGATATATATAAAATAAACTTTTATGAAAAAAAAGGCCACATAAGATAATGGCTAAAACTTGCGGTGGGTTTTGTTTCAGGTTTTTTTAAAGAAAAGTAAATAGGGGGAAGGGCCGAGCCCTCCCCAAATACCTCCAACCCCACCTCCTCCTTCACGCAGCCCCACACCCCCTTTCTCACTCCCTTCCATCATTTCCCCCCTTTAAACAATTAAAATATTTCCCCTTATAAACCTGCACATGTTTATTTGTAATCAGTTTATATTGCTTTATGATTTGGGAAATTTCATATATATATGTGGGCAGTTTGCCCTTCTTTTACAAAGAAAATATGTGGGTATTTTATATACCCAATTATCCAAAAAATTTGGGTAAGAAAAAAAAAACTTACAAAACAAGGAATAAATAAATTAATAAGGAAACAATATTGTTATTCTTCAAGACTCCATGAGAGAAAACTTCCAAGCTCCTCCTCAACCTGCAAAAACAACAAAATAAAATAAGAAGAGGAAAAAACAAGGAAAAGAAAACATAAAGTTGAGTTAGGTCAAATCTAGGGCAAGATGAGATCAAAGGCCAAGATTTGTTTAATCCTAGGGTCCATATGTGATCCTACATACTTTTAAGTCAAAGTCATTTTATGGGAATGGAAGAATAAATTAAAAGGGGTGTGTTTGGCAATTAAATAAAAAGGGAGTGTGGATAAATATCTTTAATGGGGGTGAATTTATTTAAGTGTGGGTAAATATGTTTAATGGGGGTGAATTTATTTAAGAGTGAGTAAATACATTTAAATGTGGGTGAATTTTTTTAGGAGAGAACTATGAAAGTATGGGTAATTGTATGTAAGTATGGGCAATCTAATAAGTAGAAGGGGGAAACTAATTAATTTAAAAGGTGTGTGGACTTATTAAGATAGACCTTAGTAAGCTAATTAGGAATAAATAATTAATTTGTTTTGGGTGAACTAAAGTTGTATAAATTAAATTATTAACAGGAAATGATTCAAAAAGGACTAATATTAATTAATCTCTAAAAAAATTACCTAAAATTTTCTAGTCAAATTTTGGTGTGGTTTTCGGTGTCCTGAGGCAGGGCACTATATTTGGTATCAGAGCGAAGGTTCGCACACGCGGAATCTCTAGGTAAAACTTTTAAATATTTAATTAATACTTTAATAACATTAAAACTAGAATAATTAAAACATTTCCACAATCGTTATAATTTAATAATTCCTTTCCTTACCTCGTACACAGGATGACACCCATGAGGCATTAATTGGTTAGGGGTTTGGGACATAGTTCACCTACGCTAGAACTGCAGGCACCCAAGTTAGGGCCTTAGATCTTAGAGGCTCTTCAACAATTGATCGGTGTGGTGCAGTAGTGGCTTCTACCACGACAAGAGGCGAGAGAGGAAGACATCCATTTAGGAGATGAGGAGCCGATAGGTGAGGACACACACTCGGAGCCTCCAGAACACACTACCCCTAGGCGAGAGAGGTCACGTAGCCCTTTTGTTCACCATGATAGGGTAGCCTCGTACCATCATAGCCGCTCACACAAGTTTGAGGGACCATTTAGAGATAAACGACCCCTTTCACCTATTGGACCGCAGTGCCAAGATCGTGACATGGGCAGTGTGATTATGAGTCTTCTTCACTTGTAGCTACCTACGTACAAAGGCTCTATAGATGGATTTGGGGCCGAGTCATGGCTCCTTAGCCTTGACAGCTACTTTGGCTTGCACTCTTATGAGAGCAATGTCAAAGCTAGGTTTGTCATACACCTCCTCCGAGATGTAGCATGCATTTGGTGGAGGTATGAGGAGTAGAAGCTCCATTTGACTAGAGAGAGTGACCTGGGAGTTGTTTGAAGAGTGATTCAGGGCTCGCTATATGTCAAATAATTTTGTACAGAAGAGGATTGATGAGTTTAATGACTTACGACAGGGCTCTGACACAGTGGCATAGTATGACAGTAGGTTCCTGGATCTTCTACAGTATATGGACTACCTGTAAGATGAAAAATTATAGGTAAACAAGTTTATTTGGGGTCTGAATGCAGCCATAGTAGGAGTAGTTAGGATACTATCTCCTCCCACGCTTGAGAAGGCCGTTGAGAAGGCCTACTTAGCTGAGGAGAACAGGACTAGGGCACAGGAGCAACGAGATAAGAACAAGAGTAAGTTTCAGGATAGAATACATGCCTTTTAGAGTTAGAGGTCATGGGGGACAACACCACCCCATAGAGGAGGATTCTGGCCTCCACCAGCAGCTACGAGGGCTCTACTGCATCCATAGTGATAAACACAACAACATGGCCACCAACAACAAAGGGCTAGAAAAACCCAGAGCTTACAGAGAGATGGCACTAGAGGAGGTTTTGGTGGAGCCAGGGATAGGAGACATGGTACTCATTAGGTGCATCCAGCTCACATGCAGCAGTTTACTAGGGTTGGTCTGGCAGGATCAGTTCACCGGAGTACCGGAGGGACCCCATCTTAGAGGGGTACAAGAGGATGTTTTATTTATGGGTCCCTTGATCATTATGTGCGTATATGTCAGCACAAACCTTTTATAATGGATATGCAGAGAGCTCCTAGATCTGAGCATATGATGGGTGACATAGGATGCACTCATTGTGTATATACAGTAGTTGATAACCATCAGGCCAAGCACTAAGCCATACTTATTGAGATGACATGTACTATCAGGGGTATTTCTGTCTCTATACTTTTTGATTCAGGTGCTTTAGATTCTTTAATATCTCCTTCTGTAGTGGACCAGTGTGGACTAGTGGTGGCTAGGCAACCAGATAATTTGCAGGTTGAGTTGGCTTGTGGGGCCAAAATTGTCATGGACTCTTATATGGAGAGTTGCATAATTAATTTGAGAGTCTTCTCCACTACTCTTAACCTCTGAGTTATTCCTCTAGGATCCTATCAGATAGTTTTGGGTATGGATTGGTTCAAGGCTCATCGGGCTAAGGTAGATTGTAGAAATAAGGTCATTGAGTGCCAGTATGATCTTAGGAGTGCAGTTGTGATATCAGGGATGCAAAGACCTATCTCTTTGTGTATGATCTCAGTTAAGCAACTAAAGCAGAGCATGCGCAAAGGTTGTTATTTGTTTGCTATCACCATCAGTGATCGATCAGAGAGCACCCTAGAGCATTCACCCTTAGATGATCATGCATTTTTAAGGGAGTATGCAGATGTGTTTCCAGGCAAGATACTAGGGTTACCACCCCGTAGAGAGGTGGATTTCACCATTGATTTAGTGCTAGGATCCACACCACTCCAGAACTCCATGAGCTCAAGATTCAGTTAGAGGAGCTGTTGGAGAAGGGTCTCATTCGTTCTAGTGTATCTCCTTAATGAGCACCTTTCATATTTGTGAAGAAGAAGGATGGTTCTCTAAGACTTTGTGTAGACTTCAGGTAGCTCAACAAAGTCACAATAAAGAATTGTTATCCTCTTCCTAGGATTGATGACTTGTTTGATAAGATGCAGGGAGCTAGAGTGTAAATCGATCTTAAGTCAGGGTTTCATCAGTTGCGCATTTCAGATGAAGACATTCATAAGACATATTTTTGCACATGTTATGGACATTATGAGTTCATCATTGTTCCATTTAGTTTTCCTAATGCCCCAGCTATCTTCATGAGCCTCATGAATGGAGTATTTAGGACCTTTCTGGATCACTTTGTCTTAGTGTTCCTAGATGATATATTGATATATTTTCATTTTGAGGAACACAAGGAGCATTTGAGACAGGTACTACATGTTTTGAGAGAGCAGAAGTTATATGGGAACTTGGAAAAATGTAGCTTCTATTAGACAGAGATTTAGTACTTGGGTCACATCATATCAAGAGAGGGTATCTTAGTAGATCCCTCTAAGATTCAGGCTATCATGGATTGGCCAACACCCACGTTAATCACTGAGGTGAGGATTTTTATGGGTTTAGTAGGTTACTACCGTAGAATTGTTCAGAATTTCTCCAGGATTGCTCACCCTATTACTTCCCTTCAGAGAAAAGAGAAAAAGTTTGATTGGTCAGAAAAGTGTGAGTAGGCATTTCAGTTGCTTAAGGAAAGGTTAACCACTGCGCCCATCCTAGTAGTTCCGGACTCTACAGAGAATTTTGTTGTTTGTACTGATGCATATCTAGAGGGTTTTGGAGCCATTCTTATGCAAGAGCATCGAGTGATTTCCTTTGAGTCACGTAAGCTCAAAGACTATGAGCTTAACTATCTTACCCATGATTTAGAGCTTGTAGCATTCATTCATGCGCTTGTGTGTTGGCGTCATTTCATTTTGGGTAGACCATTCATTTTAAGGACTGACCACTGTAGTTTACAACATATATTCTCACAACCAAACCTCAATGCTTGACAACAGTGTTGGATGGAGTTCCTATGTGAGTACGACATGGAGTTACAGTACATTAAAGGAAAGGAAAATGTCGTTGCATATGCACTTAGTAGGTGACGATATGTGCTTGCATCTTTAAGCTTGCAGTCAGATTTGAGAGGCAAGATTCTTGAGCATCTTCCTGAGGATAGGTTTTATGAGGAAGCTAGATAGATGTTAGAGTTACAGGGTTCATTAGAGGGAAAATATTCACGGTGTATTTTGGAGACAAATGGTTTACTTCAGTTCCATAGGTGCATCTATGTGCCTAAGTCAGGTGATCTGCGTAGCTTCATCCTTACATAGGCTCATCGAGCCCCATATGTGGCACAGCTAGGAGTGAAGAAAATGTACGCTGATATGAGGGAGTTATATTATTGGCTAGGTCTTCAACGAGACATAGCATATTTTTTTGCACGATGCCTTGAGTGTCAAAGGGTCAAGGCAGAGCATTCTCATCTCACAAGACTCTTACATACTCATGATATTCTAGAGTGGAAATGGGATGTGATCTCCATAGAATTCATAGTAGGACTCCCTATGTCTTCTTACCATCATGATGTCATTATGGTCACTGTGGATAAGCTGACCAAGGTTGCGCATTTCTCACCAACCAATGTCACCTATAATGCATAGGCCATTGCCAAAGTATTTATGGAAGACATTTTTATATTGCATGGGATTTCGAAGACCATCATCAATGATAGGGACACAAATTACACTTTAGTTTTCTAGACTTCCTTTCAGGCCGCTCTGGGTACTCAGATTAATTTCAGCTCAGCATATCATCTAGAGACAGATGGATAGACAAAGAGGGTTAACCAGGAGCTGGAGGACATGTTGAGGATGTATGTGATGGACCAACAGAAGAAGTGGGAGGATTATCTTCATTTATTTGAGTTTGCATACAACAATAGTTATCACAGTTACATTGGTATGGCTCCTTACTAGGCTTTGTATGGATGACCTTACAGGACACCTCTGAGTTGGGATAGACTAGATGATAGGATTATTCTTGGACCACTTTACCTACAGGACTTAGAGCAGTAGGTTGTTCTGATTAGACAACGTCTTGAGTAGGCTACATCATGCCAGAAGGTGTATGCATACACCAAGAGGATTGATCATCACTTCTCACTGGGTGACAAGGTATTCTTGAGAGTTTGTCCACATAAGAGTCCAATCCGCTATGGAAAGGGTGTTAAGATATCACCTTGTTTTGTGGGACCTTTTGATATTTTAGAGGTCATCTGTCTAGTTGCTTATCACCTATCCTTGCCACCATGCCTTGCATGGGCCCATGATGTATTTCATATTTTTGTACTACGTAGATATGTACCAGATGTTTCTCATGTTTTGGATATGTCGACATTATAGGTAGAGGATGGAGGGCAGTGGAGATTGGAGCCCGTACGCATACTGGAGCCCGTACACATATTGGAGCACCAGAGGTTGGCCCTTTGAGGTTGATACTTAGACTAGGTTAGAGTGTAGTGGGATAGATATGATGAGACAACAACTATATGGGAGGATGCTACACCATTGAGGGCTAGATATCCCTATCTCTTTCAGTGACTTCTAGGAGGATGTCTAATTTTAGGAGAGGAGGATGTAGTGCCCACATTTTTATAACCTCAGTTATTTTTTGTTCTCGTTACCCATAGACATGTTTTGACAGGGATTTGATATATTTTGGATATTATGTGAGGGTATTTGACCTCTTTAGACATGTATGGAGATTTGGGCATATAGCGCCAATTTGGCTTGATCACTATGTTGACACCTTATCTTATGATGTTATGGATACTAATTGATATGAGGTTGTTTGGACCTTATTTATATATGATGGATACTCAATTTAGTTACATGTTTGGATGTTATGGATATATGTCACTTTATCGTTATGGCTAACTCATGGTGAATTGTGTATAATTATGCATGTTGTCACATTTTCGATTCTAGAATGATGATATGCTAGCATAGAATTCATTGATCACTATTGAGTAGTTGATTTACATTTTATCGAACATGTACAGTTAATGTGTGTAATAAGTGTGTAGGTGACAAGTCATAGGATAACATCGGATTTAGGGCAGCTACACAACTTTACAAAAGCAACCCACGGGGCTAAGTCCTAACCATGTTTATTATATGAGGCCTTAGTATTAGATTTTATTATTTTGGGCACCATGAGTGACCCTCATTTGTAATGTAGTATGTCATGTAATATTAATCTTGTTTAGGATGTTTAGTTGCTTTGTAATCTTGATTTGGGGACTTAATGGTCCCCACTTGCATTAAGTTTTGATTTAGGATAATGATGTATTTAATTAGAGGGGATTAGGGTCACATGTGAAGACTTGGGTGGGCCCCACATCCTCTACACTTGTGCCCAAATGTGCCAAACCCGAAATTTGACTATTTTAGGCATTTTAAGTGACCCCTTTTTAGTTTGGGAGTTCCCTTAGCATGAAAATAGGCCCTTGGACCCTACCTAATAGGTAGGGGGCTTAATTCCAAGGCATAGAGGGAGTTTCCCTCCCATTTTACCTCCTTTTGGTCACATCCATGTAAGTTGGATGGGTATGTGTGTTTTGTTAAAAGTCACACAAGTTTGTTTGTTTTTCATTTTGGGTAATTTGGGAGAAGAGGGTTAAAAGCTACTTTATCTTTTCTCTCTTTTATTTTGAGAATCTTTGACCTTGAGGGAAGAGAGGGGTGACACATGTCACCCCCTTATTTTTGAGGATTTTTGTTGGCTTCTCTTTAAATTCTCCCTCATGGGGAAAGAAGAGAACTTTTTTTTGGGAGATTTTGCTTGGAGGCTTGTGGATTTGGAGCTAGAACTTGCTTGGTTAAAGAACTAGAAAAACTAGAGTGTTAGAGAGCTTTTGGAGGTAGGCTCCTTGAGCTCATTTTATGTTTTATATTATGTTAGATCTTAGTCTTGTTTTGTTTAAAATGTTTGAGTTTTTTAAAAGAAAATTAAATAGGGGGAAGGGCCGAGCTCTCCCCAAAGACCTGCAACCCCACCTCCTTCACGCAACCCCACAACCCCTTTCTCACTCCCTTCCATCCTTTACCCCCTTAAACAATTAAAATATTTCTCATTATAAACCTGCGCATGTTTATTTGTAATCGGTTTATATTAGTTTGTGATTTGGGAAATTTCTTCAATATATATATATATATATGGGCAGTTTTCCCTTATTTATAAATAAAATATGTGGGTATT